>OW679199.1:88624333-88648209 GCA_940337035.1 Agriotes lineatus | reverse complement strand
ACGCAGGCAGGAGTTTTGGACACGTTGAATGCGACTTAAATTATCTTGATTAAGGCATGGTCCGTTCCCGAAGAACAATAGGAGAACTGGGATTGGACTAGCAATTCACATAACATAGTGTTCGTGTTAGTACTTAGGTAAATATCACTTGTGAAGGTAAAGAATCTTGAAATTCATATAAGTTCGACAAATATTATTAGATATATGCTGACGAAAACTAGATTTTTGACACTTTCAGTTACAGGTACGTCAACACCATTTATAGTAAATTTCCCAATCCTTTTAAAGCAAAGATTTCGTTCCTATTCCCCAAAAAATGAGATATTAAAATTTAAAGGATTGAGAGTAAGACAGTGTTTATAGGAGTCTTCAAACAACGTTTGTAAGTCTACCTTGATATTAACAGAGCTTGAATGAAATTGTTTTTTTAAATGAATGAGTCAATGGTGTATATTTTGGTGTTTGAAGTCGTTTGTGTAAGGTAGAAATATTAATCGTAAATAGTCCTAATATAGAACCCTAAGTTCGCCGATGATTACAGGCCTAATCTGAGATGTTGAATTACATCACTGTACTGTACTGTTTCTAAGATAAGTTGTGAGAACATTAACAGAGTTGTCACTAATGTAATGTAAAATTGCATGCAACAGAATGAGAGATGGTGTCAAAATCCTTGCTATAATCTAGCAAGACCAATACACTTATTTTTCACGGATTGTCTCCCGGCCTAAAGTCTCACTGAGTTTCAGGAGGAAGATTATTTTGAATTAAATAAAAAAAGTTATTGGTTGAGAATTTATATTTTTTTTCTGAAATTTGTGATAATGTGGATAGAATGCTGACAGGGACAACAAAGATCAGGAACTAGTAGAATTCGATTTTGTTTTTCTTAAATAGAAAGAAACTACATCCATATTAACCGTTTAAAAAGATAAGTCTGGTTTTAAACTGAAGTAGGGATACTCTCTAGGAAGAACTCATTAATCGCTTCGGCTTTCAATAGAGGCTGGTAAAGAGAGCGTTTTGTTATTTTTAGTTATATTAAGATAACTTTAGATGGGCATTTTCTAACGTTGTAATTGAAATTACCTTTTCTCTCATTTCTACTCGCGAGGATACTAAAATTTCTCAAGGATTTAAAATAATACCAAGGAGCTAGCAATTACTTCGACACGAAGTGTATATATCGAAAACCACTCTGAGTCAAATATCTCAAAAATTCGTGTCAACCGACTAATGAACCCACTACAACAAATCTCCATCTCGGCTGTGCGGATCTTTTGGTGAAGACCCCAGCCCTCGTATTGGGGGGTGCCTAAACGTGCTGTGCGGTGTACGTATGTTAGTATGTGTACACGATTCCAATCGCCAGGAACCTTCCTCAAGTCTTGGATCGTCTACATACGATAGGTCCTCCGAAAATGGAGGCAACATCAACTTTTGAGGTGTGGTCGAAGGCAATTTTTTTTTTAATAAATAGCTCGTTCATATTATTTTATTGTACTAGCGAAACGGAATGATGCTGAGTGTAGAAGTATTCTTGGAAAGCACCGAAGGGCGATTTTCTTGGGTGGGTGGTACCGTATATTTTAGTTTTTTAAACCGTTGCTTGGCTTTGTTCCTTAAAGAAATTGACAATTTAATATTATCTGTAATTGATTGTGCCTTCTTTCTTGAAATTTTAATTAATAGGTGCAAAGTTAATACAAACAATATCAGTACGACCATATTAAGAATAAATTTAATATAGTTTGTAAAAACTGAGCACCTTTTTCCGGAAATATATTTGTTTCATAAGGCGATTTAGTCAAACCGATTTTTTTTATATGTTAATTTCCATCATTTTGCTGTAAACAATGAATTACGATACGAAGAGCATGACGCAATCCCGTTAGATTAACGCATAGCTACCTGATTTCCCATTTTAATTAAAACGCGATCGCTTTCCTTAAACTACCGTTTAAACCAGTGGGATTTAATTAATTTACTTAGAGAAGTATATGTGAAATCGCAGCGAGTTGAAACTCCTCTTTCCGATCACTTGCTCATTAATTCTGTGGTGAAATGTAGTATGAATCCGTAGGAGAAAACAGTTTCATCGATTTTTCAACCTATGTTAATTTGCATCCTTGAATCCTTACGGTTCATTTGAATTGCAAATTGAAATTAAAGTTAATATTTTCTAGAGAACTAGAGTAGAATATCTTTTCTGTTTTATGAAAAACCCAACAGCGCAAACAAGACTTAAGTCGTTGTGCTTTCAGACTTCCGGCCACACATAATTTACCAGTACTAAATTTCAATTAAATTAAATGCCAATTCAATTAACTTCATCGCATTCCTGACTTCTTCTCTATTTCTAAACATTGTGCATTGTGCAGCAAGGCCAATAAAGCAGTTACAGAATATCGCGCTTGTAAATTACGGGTGAAATGGGCTCTGGAGAATAATGCTGCTCATTATCTCCTTAAAACTACAGCGAGCATTTTTATTGCGTGGTTTACATTAGGTTTGCCACGATAGGAGATTGTGCTTCTTTAAACTGCTCTTACTTATCTCAACGCTGCATTGTAAGCATTAAGTATTGGAGTGATCGAAACGCCTTGATTTATGTTTCTCTTTTAATGCATTGTTCGCTTTAATGTGAATATCTTAATTGATAACCTAATGGTTGGTTTCGTTTATTTCTTTGTGAGAGTTTTAACCGGTCCATTTATTTTCTTTTCGTTTTACATGCGACCGTAAAGACTTCAGTTGAAATTACTACTGAATGTTTAAAATCAAGGTATCTTGGGTTAGAAAAAATGCTAAAATTAATAAAAAATCAATGATGGTACAATGTTGTATACACTCCCTCATAAATATGTGTTCCAGACGCTAATTACATCTATCTTCTATGTGCTGTTGAGAGTTTCTTGCTTAGAGTAAAACTTTGACAACGAATTGCGAATGGAATATATGGAGAGCAAAAGGGAAGAAGCCACAAAAGAAATGGAACGGATTGAAGTATGTACTTTCGCTATAGATGAATTAATGGAGGCAAAGAAGAAAGGATATGAAATAAAAATAAGATTGAGCATAGCAAGACCATGATCAGAAAATGATCAAGATGAACATAAATCTATATGGCAAACCAATCCAGTTAACAGTAGAGGCAGTGAAGACGCTATGATACAACTTAAACGACATAAATTCCCCCAGACCCTTTAATATCCCAGTAGGAATAATAAATTGTATATGATTACACAGTTATTTAAGCAGTACATAAAAAGTACTACAAAATAATTACTTATAATAGTTGCAGAACACTCTTTGCCACGAGTACTATTAATAAACAATAGGAACGTATCATAAGAAACGAACTCTAGGTAACTAACAAATTTCTAGATTCTGCTTTGTCCTTGTTGAGACGGAAGAGGTTAACATTTTGTCCACCTTTATAAGGAACTACATCACGAGTGAAACAAGAGAGCACGAAAACCCAACGCGCCAACCACGCCAGAGGAGAAACTCTTCTACCAATCGGAAAGAAGAAACTTTCAAAGGTAGTCTTCATCTCGATTGAGGTGGTTGGGGTGTTTGTAAATCTCAATGGCTTTGAGAATCTCTCTGCTAAAGAAGAATAGATATTTGCAGATAATGAGAGTTACATCAAAGAGGATCCTATGGCCAATATTGCGTTGGCTTTCGGCCATGTCTGAGGGCGATACTAAACCTGACTTTAGATAACGCTGGTGTTCAGAGATACCAGTTTTTACTGTTTTACGCACGCATACAGCATCACAGGAGCAATGCACTCTGTAAATACTTTATGATGAGATCATGTTCATTTTATCATTGTGTGAAGAGAGAATGAATGAGACTCATGATCAGAGGTTTGAACTAGAATACATAGTAGGTGGTGACTTAAATGCAAGAATACATAACGAACTTATCAAAAATCTAATAGGAACAGACGGAGCCACACTAAATCAGATGCTACGAGGCGTAACAAGGAGGGTAGGGAAGTATAACAAATTACTTTTTAACAACCGAGAAAATATAGAAGGAAACAAGAGCCTAGGGCGTTTAAAGGCCCAAATATGCATACTGACCATTTAATATTATACGCATAATTTAAAATATCTGCAATAATATGAATGATACTGAAATAAAAAATAATGTAGATTAAGAAAGCGCGTAAAAGTTTAATTTCTTACAATAGCAATCAGACCTACCACCATATAAGAAAAGAATAACAGAATATAATAGTAAAACATCAAATAATCCTTAAAACATCAGTTCTGTAAAATTAAAAAAGAATGGAAGAACTTAAACCTAATTATAACAAAATAGCTAATGATGCACTGGGGAACGAAAGATAAAATACAAAACGATGGCGAGTCTGGAATGAAGAAATTAAAACAGCAGTAGAAAACAAGAAAGAAGCACAGCTCCTCTGCCTACAGAACAGAACAGATGAGTTTGTGACGAATATAGAAGACATATGCAAAGCCATAGTAAAAAACTCCGGTGTGGACAAATAGCAGAAATAGAGGAAAATAGAGAGAACCGTCAAGAATACGAAACAACAGTAAATCACATTGAGGTGCATGTACTGGAAGAAGCTATAAAGCGAATGAAGAATGGCAGCTATAAAATGAAAGTGTAACTATTTAAATACTCCCAAATATGTGTCAAAGAAGAATTACTACAATTTCGAATTGAATATTGGAAACAAAAGGAAATACTACACGATCGGTGCCGTAGTGATGTGCTCAATATTGTAGAAAGGTGGCAGAATTAACAACCATAGAGGCATTAATCTATTACACTGCTTCTAAGATTTACCAAAAATTGTTACAAATAGACTGAAACCTATAGTTCGTGAAGTTCGGGAAAACCTTTCAATTGTTTAGGTGACGTAGTCATGGTGCTCTCAATTTGATGTAGAAAGCAAGAAACATGGAGTGACGATAGAAGACATCTTCCAGACAAAAGAGATTCCACCTCCATGCATCGAAGGTGAAGACCATGCTAATCACCTTCTCCGACAGCCAAGGTATTGTTCATCAGAAGTTTGTGCATCGGGTGTTACCGTTACCAGCCTAATGGCTGTCGTCAAGCAGTACTGAAGCCCATTTGCCATAATCTCTGAAACTTTTCTGTTGTTCTTGAATATTCATGCTGTTTTTTGGATACTCGTATTAGAACACGAACGTTTTGAACGACAAATCTGCGTCCGTTTTGAACAATTAAATGAAATTAAAAATTAACTAAGAGAACTAGCTTATTTTATTGGAAGTGTAGGAGAACTCAAATCACTTCTCCAGTAACTTGATACTGACAGCCGACTAGTTGATTAGATCTTTAAGAATCCATTGCCAAGTATTATCTAAACGTATTTAGAACGACAATGCGCATTCATCATTGCTAAGCAAAATAAACGCGGTTTCTTCGATTTTACGTCTAGTTAATATCGATTCTTTAGATAAAATCTGTTATACCATTGAATTTTGTAGTTGTTATTCCAAGCATGTTCTGCCATTTTATATTTTTCAATCGGGTACTTTTTAATAAAATTTTTGTTTTTTAACCCCAATTTCTAAAGGCCTTGATGTTTCACCGATAAAGTATTTCCCACATTCACAAGAAATACAATTCATTTAATGTTGTTCTTCGTTAAACAGTTTCGTTTTTTTAAGACTCGACCGTACGGTTTTGAATACCTTCGAACATTAAACCTATTTCTAATTCGTTTATTTTTTAATCTGCGGCCGTATTTGGCAAGTTTTGCTGATCTTCCTTCAATTAACATCACGCACGTTCGTTGTTTTTCTTCGCTCCGGCGGATTTGAACAGCGGCTTAATCTTGTATAAACCCGGGGTCTTATGTCAATGCATCGTTGGAGCTGCATTAAAAATTTGCCGGGGCGAAGGTTGGTTCACTGCTCGCGTTTGCATCATTCTGTAAATCGTTGAGACATCAGAACCAGCGTGGATCTGCTATGACCGCTAAAAGCTGAATTATAGTATTACATACAATTTATTTGCCAACACATATTTACAAATGTTGGCTGGTGCCCCGCCTTTCGGCATTACATCAACCCGTTTTGCGTCCTATACCTATTTCTATGCCGTGGACAGCGTGCGTTTACTAACTTACTTAAACTAAACTAAAGCTAACCTAACCTAGACTAAATTAAATCACTAACCACCTAGGCCTTATACTACTTAATCTAGATATCCTATGCACTAAACAACACCATCCTGGCCGCAGCCAGTCAGCACTCGCCAGGGTCCACTAATTCGTGCGCCTCACTCGCGATCCGGTTTGAGGCGCTGAATTCTGGAGGCGAACTCTCGAAGAGGCAGCCACCACTCCCTCTCCCCGGATAGCCCTCTCGCTTCCTCCATGGTGGTTGGCCAGGTCAGGCCCAGCGAGGCCAGTCACGCGTCAGTGACTCCGCGGTGCTGTCGTTCGAGGGGGCAACGCAGGATGACGCGCTCGGGGGTGTCGTCTTCTTCTCCGCAGGCGCAGTCTGGGTCGTCTCGTCTGCCGATCCGGTGGAGGTAGGACCCGAAGCCACCGTGTCCAGTGATAAATTGTGCAGTAAAATGGTCCAGGCTGCCTATGACGTTGCGCCGGGTGGCAATTGATGGAATCAGGCGCTCTACCGGCCTCCAGCGTGCCTTCCACTATTCCGCCTTGAGCAAGTCGCCTTTTGCAGAACGCCCGGCTCACAAAATCGAATGTTGGTGCCTCTTCTGTCGCTGCCGCCTCCTTGGCCAGCTCGTCGTCGCGCCCGTTCCAGTCGATCCAGACATGGGCCTTGACCCAATGTAGTCTGACGGACGCTACTCCTGACAGCTCCCGGTGCAGGGAATGGGCTTCCACTTGGAGTGCTCACTTAACTAGCAACTAACTTTGTTTAACGTCATTGTATGTATGTTATTTTTTAACTTTGTAGTGATCCTTGCGCTGTCATATAATTAAATGTAAAATTATAATACCAGTATATAGTGAAGTCCATTTATAATGCAATATGGCCATATTGCAAGCTAAATGATCCGCCTACTTTGTCATTGGAAAATAAGCAACCCATTATACATTCATTACCAGCTAGTTAGTTTTATCTAACCAAAGTTAGTCCCTAAGCATTACCAAATTACCAACAAAGGTTAACCTCAAAATAAAACGTGTTCATAGTTAAAATTATTTTATAACAAAAATGAATTATATAAAAATGAAGAAATAGGTACAGCAGCTAGCAATTACGAATATTATAATAACTGCTCGAAGTGCCCACCTTGCATTTCCAAACAGAAGGCTAAACAAAATTAACAGGTATGTTTCGACATTTATTAATTAATCTCTCTTTTAATGTATCTATGTTCTCAGCTGGCTTTACTGTATACATTTTATTCTTCAAATAATCCCATAAAAAGTCATTTGAAGAGAGACCGGGAGACCTTGGAGGCCAATTGATAATGCCCCGCCTTCCAATCCACAAAGGAAATGTGGCGTTAAGATAATTAACTATCTCCCTGGTACAATGTGGGGGCGGGGGCTCCATCCTGCTGCAATATGATGATATTAATATTAGCATCTATGATTGCTTGAGGTAGCTGCACTTATAAAAGATGCAAGTATTTGGCACTATTTAGAGTACCATCTATAAATATTGGTCATATAACCTTGTTGTTCATAACACCACACCAAGTATTTACAGATTGTCGATACTGTGGATGTGATTCTTGAAATGCATGCAAATTCTCCGTTGACCAATGCCTAGGATCCGGGAAACAATGGATAATATTTAAGGAAATCTGGATTAAGAAGACACCTACCTAACGTTGTGAGAATTTACGGGTTCAAATAAACGAAACGTGCATTCATCAGAGAACAGCATGCGATTCAATAGAATGTTTTCATTAAATATTCTGTTCATTAGTGTTTCAAAAAACACTGTTCTATTTTCAAAATCATTTTGAAGAAGCTGTCGATGGTTGCCATATTTGTAACTCTTGTATTTGTGTTCATGAAGTATACGAATCACCTATGCCTTAGAAAGTTTTGTCTAAATAATTTATTGTTTAATTTAAAATAAAAAATAATGTAAATAGGGTAAATGGAAGTGGTATAAATAATTGCATTTTCAGTTCAGGAACGATAGTGCAAAATTCAATCAATCTGTCTGATGTAATTTCGAGTAATTTGGAAAAATGTTTTATAGGATAAAAAACTGATCACCAAACAATACAATACAATACAAGAAGCTCATTTTGCGTTTTGTATAATTTTGTTATAATAATCGATATTTGTAATACAACTAATAATTACTTGATTGGTAATCCGTTTAGTAGAGATATTTTTATTTTTTGTAACGGCTTGCAACACATTTAATTGGGCAAATTCGTGTGTTATTGTTCTACAGCCTGTACTTGCAAATTTTCTAACTGTTTTTGATATTGTAGACACCTAATAATAATCCGGAGTGATACATTATACACATTTCTATTTTTTCTTTGTCTGTATAAATCATGTTTAATAAATCGTTAGTTTTAAATCTTGTTCTTTATTAAAATTTAAAAAAACATCTTGTATAATTTGACAGGTGACAAAACAATAAAAAATACATTAATGGCATTTTTAAATTAGTGTATAATTGGTTGCCTATATTTCAATGATAAAGTGGGCGGACCATTTAGCTTGCAATATGGCCATATTGCATTATAAATGAACTTCACTGTATATATGACCTATGTATTAATTTGTCGGCATTTAACAATATTTATTCTGTGTACGGAAATGGCTCGACATTGTATAGCCGAGGTCTGTTGTTTTGAGTTGTACACTGTAGGTTAACTATTTTGAGTCGAGCTATCAACTCGCTAGTTTCAGGAAACCCTAGCTATTTTTTCTGTGTTGTTTACTTGAGCTATTAAGGTTTTGGACTCTGTTGCTTATTAACTAAGGAAGCTTCAAGTTTTATGCATTGGTTTATGTGTTGTACATTTGTATTTACACTGTATGTTTTTGGTTTTGCAAATCCAGGCATTTAAAGACCCTCAATTCTAAGTTACATACCACATGTTCATTAAAAAAGTGCATAAGGGGCGGCTGTGGGCATTCAAACGTATGAATAATATATTGGTGGCACTGTAATTCTATGTCAAATTCGAGGTTATCAGGATAGTAAGTTTCGACACAAACTGACGGAAAACCTAATCTTCTAACCTCGAATTTGACGTAGACTTACAGCACCACCAACATATTATTCATACGTTGTGTTTAGTTATTGATTGGACAATTACCAAGATTGTAAAAGAAAGTTGAACTCCAGTAGCTAAGTGTTTAATTGACAAGCAGTTTATCCTCCACGTAAGTATTTCATACCAAACCTGCTGCTTCGACCGAGATCGAAGTAGATCCATACAGCTACGGGTTAAATGTTAAGGTGGCGCATTGGCATTTTACCATAGTGTTTACTGTCTTAAGACCGGACCGGACTTCACGAGTAACTTGAACCGCACCCTCCCGCGACCTAGCTGAGGACCGTTTATACCGTAACAAGATGTATCCCACTACACTTAACTAGAACCATAAAACGCCTATAAATAGACTCTAATATAAGAGTAATTAGCAATAAAATTGGGAAATCGTAAGCAAGCTTATGATTAAGACGTAGGTGTAGCTTATCGTCTATACTTTTTAATATCTACCTTTACGATTAGAAAGGGGGAAAGTAACTTATATAGATAGTTATATAATCTATATGGATAACAAAACGAAATATGTAGAAAATTCTCTCTATAAAAGACAGAACGAGATATAGAAAGCAGTACATAATCTAGAAAAAATGCGATTGTACAGACAAGTAGTTTCAACTTCCTAGACAGCACAATATCATAACAAGGAGAAATAAATATTAAACATATATTGAGATGGTATGAGGCCCACGACTTGGCTCTGTTTGCAGTGCAAGATGTGACCGATTCAATAAGCACAGAGTTAGGACATTTTATCTAATTGCAAAATTTTAAAACTAAAGTAAAACAGTAAATGCATTGGTAATGAGATGCGAGAAAGATTAAATTAGTTGGAGAACGGTACTCAGAGGCAAAGCAAATTTCAAAGGGTTTAGATTGGCTTGTGACTAAATTAATATAATTCGAATAAGGTTTGTGCACATGTAAAGCCAGACCAATTTATAAAATGCATTTTACACAAAAGGTTGTTGGCTGCATTATAAAAGTAGCGTAGTTTGTTAAGTCAAAAGCAAAAGATAGCGAAATTAGTAAGCAAAGCAGAAAGGTAGATTAAGCAGGATAATATAATAGAAATATTGCAAAAGAGCAATTCTAGAAGGCAACAGAAGAGAAAAGATAATGACGCGAACATGGTGAACTCAAAAAATCAGTGCCTTTAAAAAAAGTGTAAAGGTGCAAAGCAGAGCAATGACAAAATAAAAGTAAAAACGTTTGTGTGCGCAGCGCTACCGAACGATTTAGTTATAATATTAAAGACAATAATTTAGTTTTAAGAAAATTGTAAATATAATTTAAGTACTCAAATTTACTTCCATTTGTAACCTTTCTTTACCAAAATTAATTTCCTTTAACATAACATAATCATAGTAACCTGATGGTGTTTTGTTGAAAAAACGAGAACAATAGAATTAATTTTTAAGTAAAGTTTGTTAGATTTGTGCTCCACTTTTAAACACATTTTTATTCCATTAAACGAGCATATTACGAGTAAAAAAGAATTGCTTTTTATTGTGCTCATCTTAGTGTACATGTGGCAGTGTTTGTAAAGGTTTCCGCAGCACTAAAATATAAAATTCTCCAATCGTTTTTCCGAGGACATCGCCTGCCGTTCGGTTGGGGTTTCCTCTAATCGTTCCCGGTAAAAGTAAGAATCCAGAGCCAGAGTCCTGCGCTGCATTACGTCGGGGAGGACTGTAAGAACGTCATGGACAACATCTGCAGCGAGGGGACCGTCTCCAGCAGAAGATCCGAGCAGCATTCACAACGGGCAGCTTAGAAGTCTGCAAACGAGGTACGATAAAGCCTGCAAATTTAAGTGTGGAGTGGCTTAGCGTTTTCCCGAGGCCCTATTTGCTTCGGTTTTTCCAAAAATCGTGCAGTGTTAGTGGATTGTGCGAGCTCAGCTGAGAACCCAAGTGAACAAAGACAAATGCACGTTTTGGCGTCCCGTGTACGTCACGAAACAAGCAACGCAAAGTGTTTCTACGTCATCACTGAAACAAAACAGTGCTAATTGTTGCAAGCGATAAAATTTGAATAATTACCTGACGCCGTTCTCACAGTAATTTCAATTTTAAAACATTCAAATACGCTGTCACCACTAGCGACATTTTGTGTCATTTGTCAAAGCAAGGATTTTTTTTGATCTACCAAGAACCGCGAATTCGAACTACTGAGTTTACGAATAAAATAAAGTCCGTTTATGAACCCAACCCAATGAGATTTGAGTTTCATGCTTGCCTTGTAGTTAGCTAAATCAGTTTTGCAGATTAGATAAAATATAAAAGGGGCATACAACCATTTAATAGTGTGATCATTTATTACATTTCGCTTTTCACAGCCACAATTTAACTTACTGAGTTTTATTGAAAAGTCACAAACGAGCAATCATTACATTTATTGGCCCAAAACGTGGAGCTTATAGACCCATTTTATTACAATATAAAGAACAATGCACGAATTCAGACAATTATGAAATTTTGGCTGTATCTATATTTATCTACTTAAGTGAATTATGAGCCATCAAAACGGAGGGCAACGTGTAAATACAGAGCAGCCAAACTAAATTTCTTAGAAACATTGTGGGTTGCACATGGGAAAATCAGCAAATACGAAACGGGCTAAACATTTATAACCTCATTGGCAAAATCAAAGAATACAGAAAGGGGTGGAAGAACTATACCGCAAGAACACCTGAACATTGGACGCTTAAATATTATTAGAAAAAGGTAGAATAACCAAGAATAATCTTATATTAGGTAGACCTAACAGGGTTAAATCCTAAAATATAATCTAGGAAGAAGAAGAAGACTGCATTCTATAGGTTTAAATGCAATAGTTTTTTTAAAAATTAATTTATTCTAATGAGTTTATCACGTGTGTGGTAGCTGTGAACGAGAAAGTGTATCTAGAATAATTTGTTATAAGTTATAAGTATTCTACACAACATGTATATTAGTTCCAAAATGGCTAAACTACTCATCTTATGTATTGTATGTGAGGTATACGCATTCACATTCAACTTCTATGGAAATTATATTTAGTTACCAATTAATCACAGTGCCTACATTATGGTTCTTATTAAAGAATTTATTACTCGTAAACATGTTGCCATGGGCTGAATGGTATTATGGCGTGGAAACTGAATTATTAGCTTGATTTAGAAATTTCTTGTGGGAACCAAAGTGCTGTTTTAAATCATTTTGTACAATTTTTAGTTGGAGTTACTATTACTATGGAAATTTCCATTTATATTTTTGTAAATTTATCTTATAGTGTATTTTTGGTGTAGTTCAGAAGTTTTTTATATGAAAAATATTTGTAAAACTAATATTACTGAACAACTTTGAGTCAATTTTATACCAAGCACGCGTTATCATCTCATTTTATTATCTTGCCTGGTAAATCCCTGCGAAGCACAAATCACGCATTCTCGGCATTACACGCTTGATCGGGCGTTGCATATTAATTTCTAAAATCTGTCAGGTATCTGCGTAGCATCGTGGCTAGAACTTTTGCGATTTTTATTGATTGTGCGGGAGCATAAATCATAAAAGCTGTACTAAACTGACGCTTAGTCCGCCCACTACAAATCAGTAATTTATTGTAATATTTCTTGAAAGATCTCTTAAATCACGTGTAACGACCTCATGAACCTCGTGGGTACACTTTATAGTCACCACTTGGTCTGGACGGGCTCCAGACGTTTTGCATTATATTGTCTCCAATTAGCAGCATGTAGATATGGATGACAGCCTAATTGACCGATAAGAAAGTTTTAAACAATTTTGGAATAGTGGTCTTTTAAAAGGTTTTCGTTTTTATGGTCGTAGTTTTGGGGTTAGCGCCATGCCGTAGTATTTTTTTGTCATATGAAGCTTGTACAATATTTATAGCATTAACTATGTTAACTATGGTTCAGTGAAAGAAGAATTTTTAACACTCGCGAAAGGCCAGTAACGGACTCTCTGGATCTTTTAAATGGTTTGCGTGTAATTTTTTTAAACTTTAAACGCGCGAAAATTTTATCTTTGATTTTATTTTCAGGAAGGACAATTAAAGACTTTTAGGTTATGATATAGATATAGAGAATTATTTGTAATTGTAGACGAACAACCATAAACTAAAGCTCTTGTTTGTTTTAAGTAAGCTGTAAGCCGATTTGTTTAAACAGAGCCGAACGCAATGAAAATTATGGCAGGAGGATTAGGCGAAATTAAAACGACACGGCGGTTAAACAAACAGCCGAAACCGCAAGCAAATTTAGCTTAAAATATATGACGTTGTTATAATACGAAAGGACACGTGCTGAGGGCAAGTTGAAAACGCCTTGGAAATTCCAATTCAAAATTTGATTGGAAAAGGATTAACCAGCTGTGGGGTTTGGATGGGCAGCTACCTGACGTAACGGTAACGAAATTTAAGTATTTTGTCATTGTCTGCCCTTCCCGCGACTATGAATGGGGGGAGGGGTCGTAAGTTTTATAAAACATATCTGAATAGGGCTACAGAAAAAACAAAGCAAGGTATGGTGCATGTGGTAGCTTTGAAAACCATCCAGAGATCTGCTATAACAAATCACGACTTTTCTAACTCCCTTTTCTCTAGGTAAAGTAGAATCTGACACAGCAGTATATTAACTGTTAGTAAGATTATATGTACACCGACTACTTCTCTCACTTTTACTTCTCTGAGTGGCTCACAGCCCGACATCACAGTATCTTAACTGTTAGTAAGATTATGGGTACACCAACTCCTTGCCTGACCCTACTTCTCTAAGCGAATCACAACATGACACGCAGTATTTTAACTGTTAGTAAGATCGTAGTTTCACTATACTTCTCTAAGTGGATCACTATCCGAGACTGCAGTAACTTAACTGTTAGTAAGATTGTGAGCGGCCCTAACTTCTTCCATGTTGCTAGTATACTTTATAATTTTACTACAGCGCGACGCTAAGAGGAGCCATGATGACGACGCCGTCATGTATTTAAGTACCAATCGCGTTTGTTGCCTACAACCCTACTCAACTGCTGCCATAAAACCGAGCCAGCTGCACTAAGCCACCGACAACCGTCTTACGCAATTATAGTCTTCGGAACGCCACAGTACTTGTGGAAGCACGTTCTGCATTTGCACTTAACCTTAATAAAGTGATCTTCATGAAGTTGTTTCTTTTCGACGTGGGAATTGAAGGTCTCCAGCTTCTATACGATTTTAGTAAAGGCACCGTAAGTACAGCCGCTTAGAGTGATCTTCCGTAATCCAGCGGAAACAACTGCAATAACCCAGAAAAGACATACAGAATGTAGGTTCACCCACCCATTCAAGCCAACCAGAAGATGCACGTTTGATAATTTTTAAAGGCATTTAAGAGAAACACGTGAACTAATACGAATGAAAATTGATGGAAGAAGAAAAAGAAGTGCACGAACAGAAGAAAATATTAATAGAGTAAGGCAAATTTTACAAAATGTACAACCCTGAATGATAGTTAGCTCCACAAAAACCCTAAAATAACCAGAATAGAGCGTTCTTCACTTCAAAAAATTAAAAAAATGTAAACAGAAGGTTTTTAAGAAAATGTATTGTCAAAAAAAACTGCCAATGCAATAGAAAAACCTTTCCAAAGATTTAATTAGTTACTAAAGAGGTTTCGTTCTTGTGAAGATATTGCCAAAATATGGTTTACTGATGAGAACGTGTTTATTTAAAGCACCCCAAAAATACCAAGAATAATAGAGTAAGTATACACAAATATTCAGCTAAAAAAAGAAATACCTTTGGAGAAGCTATTGATTGAAAGAAGTCATTGTTTAAAAACGTTACGGTTTCCGTTGCGGTTTCTAAATTAGGAAAGTCTCGCAGTATCTTTGTGGATCATGGAGTAAAACTCAATTCCAATGTGTATCAACATTTTGCCAACTTTACTTTCTGAGTTTGACGAAATCTGTGACAATTACGTATTTCAACAGGTTATGGCACCATCGCATACCTCAAGTAGTACCAGTAATATTTTGTCTGAGTATTGTCCTAATTATATCGAACCAGAAATGTGGCCACCCAATAGTCTAGGCTTAAACCCTGTGGACAACTCCATACGGGAAATTTTGGAAGCAAAGGTCTATGAAGGTCAATAGTTTAATATAATTGATGAATTCGAAACAGAATATTGGATTTTGCAGAGAACAATTTAATCATTAACAAAGCTATTGGTTTATGGTTTAGAAGATTGCAAACCGTGGTAGATAATGAATGTAGCCACATGCAAAATGTTATTCTTTAAATATATTTAAATATTTTAGCGTTGTTACTCAAATAATGTTACACTGTAACTTTTCTTGTTTTATCGATATTAGAATCTAGTAAAAAACGATAATGAGTTTTGTGTGATTTAATGTTTTTTGGATTTTCGCTTATATCAAAGATTAAATTTTTGTGGCTACCCTGTAGGTTGAATTATCTTTTGACAAGGTTGTGGCTGCGTTATATCCGAAAATTGGTAAAATTGGCTGTAGGACAAAGAACTTATTAAAGTGCATTCCTTTAATTTGGGCCACGTTGCATATACCTGGTTCACACTAAAAGCAATAAATAAACAGAACAACAATGAAAAGAAATATAGATACTAATCAAGGACGCCGAGGGGTACACTGCAAGTCAAATTTACCAGTGCTTGGCTGTAATGTAAATAAATAATTCTAATTACAACCAAGCACCACAAGGATAATTAGTTCTAATGAAAGTAGAAAACACGAAATGAATAAATTGAATGTCGGAAAAGGCAGGCCATGAGGGCTAGTAATAATGATAAGTAAAACTAAAGAATAGGAGGTTACTGAAAATAGATAGGCCAAAGGTTAAAATGGAGTAGGAGTAAGAAGAAAATGGCATTAAATAAACAGTAGAAGAAACATTTTTGATATATCAGAAATGTATCAGCTTAATAACTTATTGTAAAAATTATTTACATTTGTTACAGTATCAAACCGTTTTAGTGACACTTGAGGGTACGGGACTGCCACTTGCTTTATCATGTCAGGGAAATGACAACACTTGCCCTAGAATTCTCGGAACAGGCCAATAGCCGCGTCTTAATACGCTCGGGGAGATGGGCGTGGTCCTAGAAACGGTGTACCATAGGGGCAAGCGTGACGACATATACAGGGTGTTACAAAATAATAGGGCGCCACGGGACTTAGACTTTGGGTCCCACGTTTGACAGAACCCCGAAAGCCAAACGGGGTAGAATATGTGTACAGTTTTGCGACTCTCCGGTACTGCGACGACGGAGCACCCTGACCTACCTTTGACGCTTACAACTTCTTCCAGGCTCCACCTCACATCAATTTTACATTACGGACAACTCAGTCTAAACATATGCATGCAACAGGGCCGAGTAAAACACAAGACAACATATAACAAACCGATCTATACATATTGTTCAAAAGTACACCAACACATATAATGATTGACTTTCGTTAGCGTAAAAAATACAAAGAATGAGTATTACTATTGCATCTGGTCCAAAATGTGGTCACTAGCAATAATTTAGTGCGTGCAACATCATAGTGGAACACAGATTATAATTGTTGACGTTAGTTATCCCACCAAATGCAAGGGATGAATATTAAATGCAAGTGACAACGAAATAACGGCTAACATCTACAATACACGCTACCTTTGTTATTGCAGTAGCACCTGGCTCGTAACTTGGTGGCAGGACTTCGCCTCACAGCTCGGAATGTCGCAAGGCCGCAGCTGGACTTGTTGATAACGCATACTCCGGGATACCTTCAAAGGATACGATGCGACGGAATTCGCATGGGAAAGAAACAGGGAGACCTTTTTGTACGCCCTCGTTGGTTATGATCCCACCTATGAATTAGTGGTAACTTGCCTACATGGCACACGAGACTATGCGAGCGTTGGTCACCAAAGCGGAGCATCACCAAAAACCACACAACTGCACGCCTCAACGGCTCGAAAAGCTCTCTCAAAAAACCACACTCTCTCGGCCGTAAGACACACCAAGGAACGCGGCGTGTGGGGGAAAGTGTTTGCCGCGTGTTCTGCACACCTGCAACCAATCACGAGGAGAACACGACACCGTCTCACTCTCGCCGGCGGCAATTCAGCTCGCAGAACCTTCTGTTTGCTAAATCGATAGGATTTAAATGTGCCAATAAAATAATTATGAGCGAGGCTACCAAAACGAGTGCCTTACAGATTTTACAGCGACCGCCGCAGCTGCTTACAGCTATGAATCATCAGATGCCTTCACACAACTTGATACAATATTAAGCGTAAAAATATGACAAGAAAGCTATATACAAGCGGGGTCCTAATCTTCGAACAGAAATACTCCAAAAGTCGCACATTCGTAAAATTTGAAAATGTCCTGACACATTTATGCATTTCTGTACTCTCACTTTTAAAATTGACACTTGACGGATCAATGTTAGAAGTTGACGTTTATATAATTTTAACAAGAGCAGCCGCATAATGGCGGTATTGAACGCATAAATAATCGTATCAAATCATTACCAGCTGAAAAAGAACTTGTCAGTGCTCTAGCGTGACCTTAGCACAAGTAGGTCGAGCTGAGGCTTCACTTTTCAAGCGGTATTGATCGATGGCGTATCGAACGTTACAACTAATAGTTTTGAAACTTTCAAAAATCCATATCGTGTTGCAAACGTTTCGATACTTCAAAATGTGTGTTATTTTGTTTATTATGGTCTTGCAGAAATTCGTTTATGTAATACGTGTGTAAATGCGCTTTATGGGTTTTGGTTTTGCGATTCCGCTAGACGTCGTCCTGAATCATTTAAACTCAAGCCATAAATTTAATTTTTACACACTAAATACACAAATAAATATGATGTAACTAACTAATGCAAAATCCAAATATGAAACAAAATAATGTCAATTTATAACTAACTTTTCAATAATAAAAAGCTAAACATCTGACAAATGTGTTACACAATAATACAGTATGTGCTACTTAAGACAAAGGATTCAAAGAAGGATACCGATCAGCACAAGTTGTTAATGATACATCTATCTATACTTCCTCTTGTTAGCACGAGTTTACTGTGATATATTGGTAACATTTATTTGTTGCAGTAAAAGTTGAGCTTTTGTTGATTTCTGTTGACTGAGAATTGTTTAATACTGTCTGGTTGCAAGCCCCCTTATGTTCTGGAATAATCATGCTTCTACGATTAGAAGACGGCGATTCGACGCTCTCAAATGCCGGCGTACTTTTGAGGCCGTCTAATTTTCCCAACAGAATTTAAATTTAAAATCGATATGCTTTTGCCCCCAAAATTACTGAGTACGCGACTTAAAGGGGGAGATATATCTTTTGCAGCCATGTTCCCTTTTTGGAAAGCGGTTTCTTCTGATTTTTGCTTCTAAAACTACTCGATGTGTTCGTTTAGAAGTTTCTTTGTGTGTCGTGCCACGTCGGATTTTGCCCGTCGGAACCGCCACTATAAGGGTCATGTAGCGGGATATGCTAGATTTCCTCTTGAAGTAAAATATCCACTAGCCACCCGAAATCTAAAGTCTTTTCTTTCGTTTCCATCTGTTTTCGTCGTTCTCTACGTCATTTTCTTTGCTGTTTATCGACGTCTGGCTGTCCTTTCGTTCTTCTTCACGTTATGGAGTTCTATATTTGATCCCCAGCCGACGCCGTTGAAGGAATGGTCTGTGGGCGTTCAAAATTAAAGCTATACAGGCCGACAAGAAAAGGTCGTGAAATCTCCAGGTCCAGCACGACAGTCAATATAAAATTTTGCCCAGCAACGCATCTTGAACCTTTCAGACAGAAATTCCTGTGCTCACCCAGTGACGGATGAGCAAAAACTGCTCGAAGGTTCAGTCGGTTCTTTATAGAACATTTTTCTTTCAGATTTGAATACCTTTTTCTGTTGATGGGCAACTGCTCGTTGCCAACTCTTTATCATTCTGTTCTTTGTGTGTTGTGTAGGTATTTCGGTTTCAAATAACTTTATTAACTGAAGTTTACAGAAATAGCAGACGAGCTAACCTGCTTGTATTTAATTTTTTTCGGTATTCAGCGATTACAGCGAAGTCCTATCTCGGATTTGACCGATATGATTATCAATTTTTTTATGAAAACATTGTATTTGAGAAAGTCTTTTTGACAACAGTACCCGTAAGCCGAATTAATTTCTGGCTTTGCTTGAGCGTTGAATGTAGTTCTTCTTCGGGTCGCAGTTGCTTAGCTCGTTCGATTTAGCAGGAAATCACCAAAATCAGATCTTTTACTCGCATGGTCGTGCACTAAACTTATAATGCTATCAGATATGTCAACGATTTTTTCTTCTGAGTCCGTTTTGCATACACCTAGTCAGCATAAATTTTAATTTATAGTCAACACGTCGCAGCTAAGCTGATTTTGAGTTGGAATTGTGTTTGTTTACATACAATATGTGAGCGTTGTTCCATAGCAAAAAATAAAAAAAGCTTGTGTTTGAAAATAAATGATTTCAGGCTTTATTTTTTTTTACTTTTACGAAGTAATATTTTTCATCCGAGTCACTTATAATCATCCTGACAGTTGTAAGTAAACTAAGCAGATAATGAAAACAAAACACCAGCGTACTAAATCGGAACGTTTTAAAAACGAATTGTCATCTTTAATCCTTTGATCAAGGATATCTTTGAAATGAATGATATTAGGACATATGTTTATTAGAGTTTCTTCCTATTTTTTTGCTGCAGAATAACGCCCTTATATTTTTTGAAACACCCTGTATAGTAAGTGTAAATAGGTTAAAAAATTCCAATACGAAAATAAGGAACTTGCTTTCTACTGTGAAGAAAATATAGCGTTTTCAAGGAAACAGTAATAAATATTATACACCAAGTGAATTAAACATCTGTTTATTCACGAAAAGATTTTGGGCTCACGAGCACGCAGTGCTCAAATCTTTGAGTTAATAAATTTTTAATTCACGTGGCGTATATATGTTTTATTCAATTTTAACGAAATTTTGAATAAAAAATTTAAAAATATTGAAATTTATAGCGCCTGCTGCTCTTAAATCACTTATCAAACAACAAATAAAACAGCACACTCTAGTGAATTAAACTTTTTCAATTCTCTAGTGAATTAAAACGCTTTTATTTCTCTTGTGAATCATAGAGTGTTTATGAAGGTTGTTATGGAGAATTGAAAAAGATTAATTCACTAGAGATTTAAAACGTTTTATTTCTCTTGTGAATCATAGAGTGTTTATGAAGGTTGTTATGGAGTTAATAATGTCACTTTAAACTTTCAAAATTGAATAAAATATAAAAAGGATTAGCAAAGCGACAAATGAATTAATGAAACAACTCTGTATGATGCCAAAACAAGGGAAAGTTGTTACAGGAATACTGCCGAACAAATACATATATAAAAAATAACAACAAATCGATACAGAAATACAACGATAAGCTAAGAAGTGTAAGACAAATAAAGAAAGGAAATACATCAACACCACAATTAGAGTAATACCTATAACAGAGAGAAATTAACTACGACAATCTATTGTTTTAGAAAGCTAAAGATGAAGAAGAAGCAATAAGATGATTCAGAAGAATCTAAGGTTTAGCACATAAGAAATAGCTGAGACGAATTTGGAAAAATTAAAACATGTAACTGAAAGTATGAAACATTTACCAGAATGAGAGGAAGATGAATAAACTAATAGCTTATTAAAATGAAGAGAGAACGGCTTTTTTAAAAATTATTATTAGATCATTTTTCTAATGAATTATTGAAATGCATGATCAATATGTAATTAAGTAACGTGGGTTGCTAGTTAAGTATATAAATAGAATTCTACTTCACGAAAAAGGCGATAGTGTAAAATTGCCACAAAAATTGCAAAGTTAAAAATTTTGTAAATTTCGGACATGATACGGAAATAAGTGAAGAAAGCCAATATACTGATATAACAAAATAAGATTAGGATTTAAAACTTTCGGTAAATTAAGCTTTATTACAAGTTAAGTATCTACAGGGTTTGTCAAAAAGGACTGATGGTTTTGTTTTCTATTTAAAAAAATTAAATAATTGCTCTGTACTATGTTCGTTATTTAAAGAGTAGGCTTTGGAGATAAATTCAATAGTTACCACAATGGCCACCTGGACAGTGCAACAACATGTTTTTTTTGTGTTGCTCAGTTACACAATACAATTTTGAAGTGGGTTAAAAAATAATGTAGTAGCGGGGAAATATTTTATGGATCAGCGTGTAATCTAGAAACTCGAGTAATACCAAATTTTATCGTCCGTTTAGTAGAGTGTTTTGAAAATGATACAAACCATTAGGAATATACAATATTTCAGAAATCAATTTCCCGCTGTTGTAACTTACTACGATAACTTTTTATTTGAAAAATAAAACCTTCAGTCTTTTTTGACGGACCTTGTATTAAAGCAGAGGTATTTAATTAACTCATTCTATCTGATTAATGGAGACAGTAATTCTGGATACTTTTTCGAGAGGTAGAAAATGCGAATGGATTTATAAGAAAATCAAAATAGAGCATATAGCAGTTACTAGAATATAATTAAATTGAAAAAGGGCGTAACACGTTCTGTAGTTGAAAAATGATAGATGGTCGAAGGAATAACAACGTGGAAGCCACGAACAGGTAGACGGTCTATAGGACGCCCACTCACTATATTTAAAAATGGCAGTGTTAGCTTAGTAACAAAATACAGAAACCTTAGAGCAAAAATCATTGAAAAATTCAGATTATCCTTTTTGTTTAAAAGTGGAAATATGCTGGCTGGTGAGTAGTAGCATATCTTCATATAATAATAGAATTTATCTCTCCAATTTAGATGTGGTGCAGAATCTTGCAAACAAGCAAAAGGCTGTTGTCGATCACTTTGTTTGTATGCAAGAAAATATTAAGTGTTCATGATAATGCGTTTAAGGATTGTCGATTCGTAAGTAAGAAACATCGTTTTTCGCAATGTACAATTGACATGTTGTCTGAAAGCTGTTAGTCTCAGAATGCTCAATGCAGATTATAAATTTGCGAGCACTTAAACTCATAGACAAATTTTGAATTATCAGAAATTGTTGTTTCGAAAAACGAGCAGAGTCGTATGCTTTCGTATGAATACAATGGTCGTTTAATAAAAGTAGTCTTACCACGAAAGCTGCAGTGGCGGCTGGCTATAAAGGGTCAAGGTTTACCATAAGAAACCAGTCATTCAAGATTTTTTTATTCTGAAAGAAACATTTTTTTTACTTATTTTTCATCATTCTTCTGATTTTAAAGCTTTACCAAAACACGAATCATTTTTACTTTAGAATATGAACTATAGAATCAACGCTGATTGCTTTCCGGACGCATAGGAGCCTGATCGAAGCGGCTCGTCAGCTTTTAGACAGTCTATAGACTGCAGCGGGGGCCAGCAGCAAGACGTATGTTGTAATGTAATGATATACTGAATTTCAATGAAAGCCACGTGAGCACCTGCGGCCTGCTACTTGCTATTAATTGTTATTTGAAGTATTCAGACTGCATAACGTACAGCGTCGCTTCGGGCTAAACCTTGCAGTAGGCCAAGATGCTGTTTCAATCTCGGACAGCGTCTTAAAAGAAATAGACCCTTTAATTAGATACACATCAAATAAACATATCTCACAGTTTAAAAATGAATAAAACAAAAATATCTTTTTTGCACTCCCGGGACTAAACGACCTACTTTAGGCGTCATTACAACATTACCTTAGTTACTCATCTACATTTCCAAAGCTATCCATTTTTCCGAATCGAACGTATACATTTTAAAACCAGCAAAATCAGTTTTATTTCACGATTTGTGATCAGGGAGTGCAAAAAATCGCTGATATACCTGGAGACCAAATTGCCTTTGATCCCTTGTGTGATTATTGCCCTCGACTTCACTCGCGGGATCAAATGATGAACTTTTGTCCCTTGGTATATAATACACTATTCTGTAATTTTGACCTAATATAATGAAATTTAGAAGCCGCGTGGCGCAGTTGGATAAGCGCCAGGCTTGCATTAAGCAAGTCCTCGGTTCGAATCCCGCGGGGGTCGGAATTTTTCGGTAGCCTTGGCGATTGGAATCGGGTTCGGTGAGACCATTCACAGTTGGGCACCAAATTAACTGTGCTCTACTCAGAATCACAGACCTAAGAAATAGAGTAACAAGGTCAACACATCACGAAGGCACACACCGCACACAATGGTTACTGCGCAAGCACAAAAGGCGCGCTCCAACTCTGTATCTCGAATGCGGGGCAAGTTGAGCATTGTACTGCCAGATGCCAGCGCATAAAGCACCAGCCTTTACACCGCAAGGTAAATGAGGTTACAGATATAATGAAATTTTGTTGTCGTTTTCAACGTCAAAATGATGCATATATTCGCACTAATTGCAATATGAGATTTTATATTGACACTACAGTGTTAATATGAAAATTTAGAACAGTAACTTTATTTACTATAAAAATTAATGTGACTCAGAATTACAGAAAATCTTGTATGCAACACGTAGCAATAGAGTGTTTTTCACACACAACGTGCCCTACGAGCGATAGCGACTTCACGTCTAG
>OW679199.1:88230605-88624233 GCA_940337035.1 Agriotes lineatus | reverse complement strand
AGAGGCTGGTGCTTTATGCCCTGCATCTGGCGGTACAATGCTCAACTTGCCCCGGATTCGGGATATAATACAGATATAACTCAAAATTGACATTTTTGGACTATGGTTGTTTTTGTAAGCAACGCTTTAATTGCTAGAATTACATAATACACCTTACACCATATACAGGTGTCCCAAAAAGAATAGGACACCGATTGGGCGTAGATTACTTAGGTTATAATAAAACAATTAAACCTAATATACCTTAGTACAAAGTCCTTCCAGTAAGTTTTCAACAGATCTTCACGTTTTCGAGTCCGCTGAACCCAAAAAAACATGTTTTTGTTCATTGGTCTATATGTCTGTCTGTATGTCTGCCTGTCAACAGAATATCTCAAAAACGAAAAGAGGTATGACGGTGAAACTTCATATATAAGTTTTTTGTACTATCTAGATGAGACAGCAAGCTTTTGAAGAAAATCGCATAACCGGAAGTAGGTGTTTACTCTTGTGATTTTTTAGTTTTTTCGGTTTTTTAAAAAACGGTTTTAAATTTTTCATGTGTATTGATGTGAGGTAGGTGATTTTCCAGTTGAATACTTCTAAAATGGGTTTCTTTTGTTTTTTTTCCATTTTTTTTATTAACTCCTATTTTAAATAGAACACCCGGTATATTATTACATTTTTGAATTCAGCTTAAAATTTTAGAGAAAATTTGTCTCTTCAACTAACGTTCTATTTTGTACCGTTTTTGTAGAACTTGTAATTATTGAAAATTTTGAAGAATGTTTAAAAATTAAAAATCTAATTTTTGGCTAATTATAAGATCACTGTAAATGGAAGTTGTGTGAGTGTATCACACCAGATTTTTTACTTCCTTTTACGATAAAGGGAGTATTGGATTCACCCAAAAAAATCGAAATTGAGTTTTCAACAGATCTTCACGTTTTAGAGTCTCTTGAACCCAAAAAACATGTTTTTGTTCATTGGTCTGTCTGTCTCTGTGTCTGTCTGTCTGTGAACAGAATATCTCAAAACGAAAAGAAGTATGGCGTTCAAACTTCATATATAAGTTTTGTGTATTATCTAGATACGACAGCAAGCTTTGTTACGGTATCAAACGGTTCTTACGACGCCTGCCAATGGGCAGGCACCGATCGCTAGACGAATCCGGAAAATGGGGCACGCTTACCCTGGAAGATCGATAAAACAGGCTAAAGGCCTCGGCTGAAATGCTCTCAGGGAGATGGGCGGGGTTAACACCGGTACGCCACAGGGCGAGCGTCACTTAATACGTGTCGATTGTTATCAAAGAATGGGCGCCACCAGCTCTGACTCGGGATCTCCACGTTCTGCCGGAACTGGACGGCGAAACGGGGCGGGAGACAATCAAGTACTATTTCGAGTAGCACGCGAATTACTATTTCGAGAAAATACGCGGATAACTATTTCGAGAAAATACGCGAATAACTATTTCGAGAAACTACGCAAATAACTATTTCGAGAAAATACGCGAATAACTATTTCGAGATAATACGCGAATAACTATTTCGAGAAAGTACGCGAATAACTATTTCGAGTAAATACGCAAATAACTATTTCGAGAAAGTACGCGAATAACTACTTCGAGAAAATACGCGAATAACTATTTCGAGAAAGTACGCGAATAACTATTTCGAGAAAATCGACGTACAATGCCAGTCGCAACCACCTACCTGGAAGGCGTTCCCTCCGCTTCTAGTCCTCGCCTCACAGCTGAAGTGGCACAGCGACACAATCGCCCTGTAATATGCATACACCAACACAATAGTGTCAAGAAGAAACAAAAAGGCTATAAGATTAATACGTCTACTGGATCCCTGGTGGTGATCTAAATACATACCCAAATGTTTATTTGTAACCTGTTTAGGTTACAACATCATGGTTCGAAAGGATCTTAATGGTTAAGCCCAGCTGGGGAAAAGCGCTTAATACCTAAGGGGTTGGCGTACAGTCGAGTCGGGTACCTCATCCAGGCCAGGTGTAATGGGTAAACGTGGGCTTAAGCCCAACGGCCGGTCGCCGTTACGCGTGCAAGTAAAACCTTAATTCGGGCCCGAAACCTCTGAACACCCTGTACTAGGTCGTGATAAATTGCCTGGCGACACAAACTAACGATAGTTAACATTAAAGTTAGGCGCTGACTGCGCTATCGATTAAGTGGGCTAACGGCGCGCGAGCTGATGCACACCACTGAATTTTCCAGCAGAGTGTACTTTCACTACACTCTTTCACACAAAGTGTTCCGCCCACAACGTGCGATAATGATTCGAGACGGCGTGGGCACGCCACAGTAAGTCTCACAACGGGGGTACCTCGTTCTGGCACCGCACTGCAGCAGTTCGTAAGCGAGCAGCGGCACTCATAAAGTTAGTTGGACAAAACAAGCGTCAGTACGCATAAATGCTATTTTTACAAGGAGTGTACCACGCTCTGGCTTCGCACTGCAGGAATTTGTATGCGAGAGGCGGCACTCACAAAATTAGTTGAACAAAGCAAGCGTCAGTACGCATAAATGTTATTTTTACAAGGAGTGTACCACGCTCTGGCGTCGCACTGCAGCAATTTGTATGCGAGAGGCGGCACTCACAATAGTAGTTTATGTAACTAGTCCTCAAAGCAAGGCTTTAGGGGACGAGTCGTAATGTTTCCGGACGAGGCGGAGCGAAGCGCAGCCGAGTCCGTAATATGAAGATGAGTCCTCTAAAGCCATTTGAGGACGTGTAGCATACAACGTTTTTTTGTATTAGCTCTCCAAACATTATAATATGAAGTTTCAATTATCATTAACGCGGCATTATATTAGGAGGCCGCGCGAAAATGTATTTTTCGCTCCCCAAACTGGTTACTTTGGAAACTGTCTAGGATCCTCAAAATGGCCATTTAGAGGCCTTGTACTTAAAGTCGTCATGGCAACTAATGTTTGAGTCCGCTAAAATGTTGCCATGACGACTTTCAGTACAAGGCCTCTAAATGGCCATTTTGAGGATCCTAGACAGTTTCCAAAGTAACCAGTTTGAGGAGCGAATACAAAAAAATTAGTTGAACAAAGCAAGCGTCAGTACGCATAAATGTTATTTTTACAAGGAGTGTACCACGCTCTGGCTTCGCACTGCAGCAATTTGTATGCGAGAGGCGGCACTCACAAAATTAGTTGAACAAAGCAAGCGTCAGTACGCATAAAGGTTATTTTACAAGCGTTACCTGGCTGGCTCGGCCATCTTGCAGATGGGGAAACCTACTTGGCAGCAAATGGTATGCGAGACCTGGCATTGCGACGAAGCTCAAACGATGCGGAAGGCGAAAATGGCTGGCTTACTCACGAGTCCCCTTGTCGGGATAAGTATGCGACGACCCACCTGGGTTATGCAGATCTTGACGACGTAGCCGTTGCATGAATGGACACGGCGATTATAATCCCGCAAGCTTACTCAAAGAACTGCGGTTATTAAGCTAATAAATCGACATCTTGCTGTATTCCTGCAACGACTCGTAGCACCGAGAGCACCAACCGTTCCACACGTGTTGACTGTTTAGCGAGCCCCTGCGACCTGCCATCTGCGGGAAAGCACGTCAGCAAGAATAGCCTTCGCGGCCACGGCACAAACTCAAAGACAGGCGCCCTCAAGCGCCGAAACGCCCGAGGACGCCCAACGTTGCAACACAATTCCCAACTGACCTATTCACGGCCTGCGATCAACTGCCTAGCAACGACCGTTAAACTCGCACACCTGCCGTAAAAATGCTCGCGCCATCAACCAGCCAATCACACGACAAGATGCCAGGACAAGCAAGTGGCGGTGACAAGGAAAGCTAGAAGCTTCGCAGTTGCACCAACAGCTAAAATTCTTGGCTAACAAGCGAATTATCGAAGCGGAACGAAACCCAGACTCGCTACAGGGTGGTCGAAATTTAGAGAGAAGGGTTGGGTATTTGTGAGTTTTTGCAATGGAACGCTTAAATGGCGGGAAACGGGTTTTAAATATAAATAAGCTGCCCTAAAGGAGTGAAATGTAAATTAAATTACTGCCGACAGCAAAATGGCTTAACAGCTTTTGAAGAAAATCGCAAAACCGGAAGTATGGTGTTTACTCCTGTAATTTTTCAGTTTTTTTTCAATTTTTTCAAAAACGGCTTCAACGATTTTTTTCAAATTTTACATTTTTATTAAATGTTTAATGTGCATTGATGTGAGATAGGTGGTTTTCCAGTTGAATACCTCTAAAAGGGGTTTATTTTGTTTTTTTTCCTATTTTTTTTATTAACTCCTATTTTAAATAAAACACCCGGTTACATTTTTTAATTCAACTTATAATTTTAGAGAAAATTTGTCTCTTCGTCTAACGCTCTATTTTGTACGGTTTCTGTAGAATTTGCAATTTTTGAAAATGTTTGACAAATGCTTAAATATTAAAAATCAAATTTTTGGCTAATTATAAGATCACTGTAAAAGGAAGTTGTGTGCGTGTATCACACCAGATTTGTTATTTTATATTCTTATATTAATTTCCACAAATGTAAAGATATCGATTTGAATTTTGGTGCACATGCTTACTATGATATAATGCACTAATGGCATATTTTTTATAAACTAGACTTGACTATAAGAGGCACTTTACCTATCTCTGAATTTTGTTTCAGCTCGAACTTTGTTATCTGTAACATTTTTTTAAATTTTAGTTTATTTTATTTGAAACGGAATTAAAACCCGTAAAATTAAAGTGCTCTTAGTTCATAAGTATAATAGCAACGGTTTGCCTTAAAATGACTATTAAAGGTTTTTGGTTGTCATTAAGACGGGCAATTATCAAGTAGCCATGATCACAAAAACAATGGGATGTGATTGTGATTTAGTAAACAACAACAATAAAGCAATTAATGACATTGGTGACATAGAAAATTTTCCTTTGTGTTTGCGAAAATGCTGCGAAGTAACAAGTTCATTAATGCTGAAATATTTATTATTTCGCGGTATTTTTGTAAACATTACATTTTTTTGGATGTTATCAACGGCATTAATTAATTTATCATTGTTGTTTACTAGATCACAATCACTACCCATTGTTTTTGTGATCATGGCTGCTTGATTATTGCACGTCTTAATGGCAACCAAAAACCTTTGAACTAAGACCACTTTATTTTTACGGTTTTTGATTCCCTTTCAGATAATAACCTAAAATTTCAAAAAATGTTAGAGATAACAAAGTTAAAGTTGAAAACAGTTTTTAGAGATAGGTTAAGTGCCTCTTATAATCAACTCTAATGCATCAAAAATATTCCATTAGTGCATTACATAATAGTAAGCATGTGGACCAAAATTCAAATCGGTATGTTTACATTTGTGGAAATTAACATAAAAATAAAAAATAAAAAATTGAACTTCAAGTTCCTATAACTTCTTACTGGAGGGACTTTGTACTAAGGTATACTAAGTTTAATCGGTTTATTATAACCTAAGGAATCTATGACCAATCAGTGTGTCACTATTTTTGGAACACCCTGTATACAGGGTGGAAACAGAAATGTGATACACAGCAAAAAGGCAAGGTCAAAATTACGAAGGATTGACTGTATCTGTGGTCATGTAACATAGCAACATTGTTTGTTGTACCATCACAACTTTTAATTAAGCTCTTTTACATTACATTTTTTATGTCCTACCAATACATTAATTGAAATTAATGACTTTATTTTAAGGTATCTTAGATACAAAATAACGCTCCAAGGCAATTATTTTCTTAATAAGAACCCTAGGGTTATTATGAAAAATTAACAGTATTTGTTTCCATGGATACAACTTTTTATTATGCACTACTGTCACAATGAAAATTAATGACAGCTCAGCTAATGTTGTAACACCTGGACCCTTCTTTTTAAGGGATTAATTATTAATTTACCTCGGATAAGCTCATTAGTCGGAGACAGAGTTCAAACGTACATTTCAGCCACCATACGAAGTTAACAAATACTCAAACAGAATTTCCTGTATACACTTTTATTTGTTTTAACTATGTACAAAATAATAAAGCATGAATCAACGAAAATAGGAGACTTTTAATCAATTTGACATTTAACAACAATAACGGCGCGAGCTGCCCCTTCGCATGCCGCAACCCAATTCGCATGCGGATGAAAAATGGACGTCGACGGCTGGAGAGGCTCACTTCGGGCGTTTCGGGCCTGTTCGGTACTCTCGGACTTACGTGGACCCGCGCAGTGGCTGCGTCGCAGGAAACAGCTGTCAAAGTTCTCACCTCGTGTTTCTGTAAACAATCTACAAATTAAATCTATCAATACACTTTTTCCACCCTTTCAGGGTGACGAGTATAGGTTGAATTAGAACCCCGGGAAGGATGCCGTGCAGCAACGTGATCACGGGAGGATTTATCCAAGCCCCGTGGTTCTCATGAATATGATTGTGGAAGCCTGCACGTTCCGGCGAAGTGCCGCAATTTTCAACAATTAATAGGTACATTTACATTTACTTTGCAAGAGTGATATGTTTCTAGTCGGCCGGCTGAATGCTTTATTTTACAATGTAACGGTAGCCAAGGTTCATGAAGTTACGGGGGTTTCGGCGAGCCCGCAAATTAATATTTGCTGCCGGCGTAGAAGTTCGAGTTCGAGCGGTGCAGGCACTCGATTTTAAAGCGGCTCAAAATGAATCGGGCTTTATTTCATTAGGGCCGTATATTTTGGCTGGGGAGAATGGATGACATCTAGATATTTATTTTGACAAGCCACTAGGTCAAACCACGATAAACAGAGGACAGTCAGGCGGATTTTCACCACTGAGTCGAATTCTGCTTAGTGGCGACTGCGAGATGTTTCCCAAAATAATTCACTAGGTCAAATCTACTCTCGGGGAAGTTAACTAATTAATAAGTTGTTGACATCCAGGCGGATTTTCACCACTGGGTCGAAACAACTTATTATCTAGCTTGCTAAGTTCGGTCGGGCGGGGTCTCCTGAAGGGAGCTGGTGCTAGCAGGAAAATCTCTCTTTAGTCGGACGGGACGGTCAGGATTGGGGATCTGGGACTGGGGAAATCTGTATGGAAGGTCTCGGAGTCGGAAGGGAAAGTCTCGTGGAATCTCTTGGAAAATCTCCTCTGCAACTGGTTTTATAGGTCTTGCAAAGTTTCTAGGAGGGGAGGAACGGCGCGCGTCTCGCCTTTGTTCGCGCTGTTGTCACGGGCGGAATTGTCTTATCTTACTGGAACACACCGAATTCTTGATAATGCGAAAGGTCGGCGACGTTTCAATTTGCAAATATTATTCAATATTAAATTACTCAAATTGAAACGGGAGCTAGCGTTACAATGTCACAATTCTAACTTAGATCAGCTAACTAGATCAATCTTAAATACTATATCATAGTAATTATATGAATTGAATATGAATATAAATTAGGTAAGAAAATTGGTAGGACATAAAACCTTGAAGGCACCACGGGCATCATGAGCTAAGAGCCCGCGATTGTTGTACAGGGTTATTCATTATAAATTACCCACCCCTTATCATCGTTATTATTGCCTATAGAAAAAAAAGTTTTAAATAAAAGTTATGTGGTTATAACTGAATTTTGTTAAAATGCTATCAAAAGTACAGTGGCGTGCATAATTAAGGGGATACAAAAAAGTAATATATTTTTTTAAATGGAACACCCTGTATATTATTATATTTTTGGAATGATCTTTCTTTCCTGATTTCAAAAATATACCATATGTTACCCCTACCTTATACCGTTTTTGAGTTATTAAACGTCGAATATCATTAACATTATTAAAGTAAGCTATGAAAATAACAACTACTTTGTTTGATAAGTGACATTTCTTTAATGAAATAATCAAAATGGTTTATAGTGAGGGAGAAAAAGTTCAAATATTTACTTGTTATATACAAAATAACAAAAATAAACGTGCAGCAAAAAGAGCATACAGGGTGTTGTATCCAAATCGTCCAACGGTAGGGGTAACATATGGTATATTTTTGAAATCAGGAAAGAAAGATCATTCCAAAAATTTAATAATATACAGGGTGTTCCATTTAAAAAATATATTACTTTTTTGTATCCCCTTAATTATGCACGCCACTGCACTTTTGATAGCATTTTAACAAAATTCAGTTATAACCACATAACTTTTATTTAAAACTTTTTTTTCTATAAGCAATAATAACGATGATAAGGGGTGGGTAATTTATAATGAATAACCCTGTACACACCTCGGGCCAAACCCTCGGTTAGTACACTAACAATCTTGGGCTCTTATTTTACTCATAATGCCCTTGGTACCTTAATAACTATTAAAATGCAAAACTTTTATAAATAGTTATTCATGTTATGAGATAAATTTTCTTAGAAGTATCGATATTATTAAGATAAATTCGCTTAAACCTCAAATAAATAGAATATTTGTACAGCTATGTTAACAAAACACTCATAATGATAATTGTTGCTAACAAAGTTGTTCTTTATACATATCTTTATCTGGTATATTTTAATTTGGCTTTTGCAGCAATATATTTTGTTATAGGTGCTTACCTACATAGAAGGCAAAACCTAAATCAAGACGTTTAAAAACCTATAGAAATATATAAAACTAGATTTGTTAGGTAGGTACCTATAGTTCAATCATTGGGTAATTTTTAGAAACATTAACTATGCAAGACATTTAGGCTTAAAAAATAGTACAAGCATGGAAGCTGGTAGATGTTGCATTTACCTTCTAATAGAATTTACTAAAACTCCTCTTAAAATCAAAGCTGTGGTACGTCCGCCATCTTGAAACAAGGCGACTAATTTTTTATATAGAATTCATTATCCGTTACAGATACAGGGTGTTTCGGGAGGAAATGGAAATATTTTAAGAACATGTCTAGGAAGCCAAAATAAGCAAAATATGCTCATATGTTCAAGTCCGATTTTTAGTGGTTTCAGAGATACTTTGATTAATTGTAATTTATAAAAAACTATATATTATAAACGCGTAAATAAGTGTATCGAAGTGGGCGGTGATGTTTTCGAAAATTTGTTGTAAATTAATGCAATTTGTGTATTTTGTTGTTTTGCTTTGTTAGTGTTGTAATGATTTTTTTTTAGTTTTTAAATTACAATTAATCAAAGTATCACTGAAACAAATAAAAATCGGACTTGAACATATGAGCTTATTTTGATTATTTTGGCTTCCTAGACATGTCCTTAAACTATTTCCATTTCCTCCCGAAACACCCTGTATAATAAACGTTTTATTTAAAACATTAGACCCTAAAACAACAAATAATTCCTTTTATGCCCATTTTTCTCCAAACCTAATGGTTTTTCAAGTATGAGCTATAGAATGGTATTGATTTTTCAAAAATCGAAATTTTGGACAAACTACACTGTAAAATACCACATACTAAATAGAACTCGCCTAAGAAGGAAATTAAAAGGCTTAACTGCCAACCTCAGGCAGTTGACTCTAAATTATTATCCATCCACTGCTGGACTTAGAGGTATGTGTGATATGAGTGATTGATAGCTGCTAAACTTGTAGAAGATACAACTGCCAAGTGAAATTTTTTAAGTTAATTACTACTTATTGATCAAATGCGTATAGGAAAAATATTTACACTCATCGAGCGCCTGAGACTGTTGCTCCATATTATAAAGAAAGTAATTTCTCCCCTGCCGCTGCAATGTTCTCGTGGAATGTACTATCCTCAATAAATAATGCAACAGTATGGTGCAGTTTAGTATTTTTTTTTATTTTAGAAGGCGTACGCCTTTAATCTTGCTCTTTTCAAAGCGCGCTAAGGTTGTATAGCAATCGCAATCGCATATAGAGGAAGTACACAGTTTAGAGTATTTCGGTGCCAATTTCGTTGTTTTGAACTTTTGATGTGTAGAAAATTGAACTTTTTTTATTGTCTAAGCCTGGCCGAAGAAACCAAAGAGACATCTCATCTGCAACCAAAAGATAGCAAGGAGACTTAATAGGTTCATGTCCTGGCCGACAACTACTCGAAAAACGTTGTTACGTTTAGATTGCGCCTCTACCGTTTCGCAGTTCTGAGCGCGCTGCCTATGTTTTCCGATGTCTGTAGTATAGGATTTGAATTTCGCGCACTCCCCGCCTGTTTGCGTGTTGTATTATCGGCACGAGCAGAGATATGAATTTGGCTTTTGTTCCCGGCGTTCTTTCCGTTTGATGATGTGATAACGAACAGTTTTAGAGCCTTTTGAATTATCCGGTGGTTTTGCGATCATGCAGTTTATGTTTAGTGGAATTTTCCCTCGCTGATGGTCGCGCCTTATGTAACCCTGGCGATTTGCTGAGACATTTTATCTCACGCCAATTCAGGCGAATTAAAGTGCTTTGCTGCCCCAGTTCTACACATAACCTAAATTGATCTGGGGTAAGTCGGTTGAAGCTTTTTGTGCCGTGATTTAAGGCATCCGTGATTCTATTTTGGGCTTTTATTTTTCTTTATAGCAGCAGGTTTGGAGCTTTCCTTAAACGCTATTCTCACACCGAGGGCGCCAATTTGACTCTGTATAAGCTTTGAAAAGCACCTGCCTGTTTAGAGTTTTATGTCACAAGATTATGTGCCAGCTGCGCGACCTTCATAGTGGACAGAAAAACTCTCGCCAAAACAATCGAGTACCATGTTTTGATTTTCCTTTATTTGAAACCAGGCCGTAAGCCTGTACTGTGTATCTCATTTGATTGCTCCAATTACCTGTCGAATTCTGTCAGAATTCTGAAAGCTTTAGTTTGGGACGCTCGCTGTTATGTACAGTTCGCTTCCCGAACTAAGTACCTGAAGGCACTCGGTGTTTTTCTTCCACGGAGCCTGCGTTAAGCTTCTTTACACCTTTTTAAACTGTTGTAGTATTTAATATAATTTATATTTGTATTTTTTATTATGTGTCTTAAGCTAATTTTCTCGCACATAAAATTTTGGCCTAGATTTATTACTATTAACCTTTGTTTAGCAAACATAATCACTTGTACTTTGTACGATATAATGCTAAATTCGCGATTATTATGCTGTGATACTAGCATCGTGGTTTTGTTATTGTTACTACTACCTGTGCTTGTCTTGGACTTTTCTTCCAGAATAATTATACTACTGAAGTGTACGAATTCTCTACGATACCTGGATACACTTGTAGTTTATTAAAAGATTCCTTGGCGCTGATTTTGGCTTTTCAATTTATCCATAAGTACTTAAAGAAATACACACCCTCTCCCTGAGTTAGTCCGGCCGGCAATTGTATCCACGTAATCATTAATGTTATAGCTTTGCGAGATTTAGCCCACGAATCAATTGGTGCTCTCTCTCTCTCTCTCTATGACTACCTCTGGCTGTAGTTCCGAATAGGACCCACCCCCAATTTCAAATTTTAGGTTTTGTTCGAATGTTTCGAGTGGGTAATTAACCACACGCATAATTTTCGAGTGGGTAGTACTACCTATACTACCCACGTCAATCGCCGGCTCTGCATAATGACATTTGCCTACTAAAATATTTTTGAATTAAAAAATAAATTAAAAATAAATATTAAATGTAGTTATTTTGCGTTGTCATGTAATTGTAAAAATATTAAGTAGTAAATAAAAAGTAAATATTAGTGGAAACACAACTCAAAAATACTAGACAATGTAGTACAGACAATTATAGCAAAAGCTGTTTTAAACATAATGCAGTTTAGCAAGAGCTTCTACAAATAGGTTGGTTTTCGTAATTTTAGCATAACACATTGGTTTAACGAATTTATTCCGACTTTTTTTTAGAATTTAAAGCAATTCTTTTACGATTCAAATTAAAAACCCGAAATATTTCATATCTTTAACTTCTTTTATGCCCTGCATGACATTTTAGTGAAAATAGGGTAAGAAACGGTTTTAAGAAAAATGTTGGTGTTATTTTACCTAAGTGCCGAAATAAATCAAATTCAACTCGAATTCCGGGTCTTGTATTGGTACAATAACAGTTAACTTGCTCAAATACATAACTCTTTCAGTGTTATGTGTTTGTTTTGTTATAGCACCCTGACAAATAAGTGCACTTTAAAAAATTCACTTTTATGTACCAAATTTTTTATGAACAAATTTCGTGTTATTAATATATTTATTACTTAAGGAATATTCTAAACAACCTCAGTTATACTAAAGTTAACAAACCAGTTTCCTGCACTTTAAATTGATCATACGTAGTCTTATATTACACATTGTTCTTTTAAATAATTGTTGCGATCGAGTTATTAGTCGAGTCATTAGATACAAAAAGCGTGTTTTAGTAACATCAAAAACCCGAAGTTCTAATTTTGGGATGTTTTAAAAGTCGGTGCCCTAATAAAAATTCTAAGTTTTCTAATTGGGGGAGGGGGCATCATCGTTCGCAACGCCAACTTGAAGAAGTGGCGGAAAAAGCGGGATTGTTTACGTTCCCGTTAATGAGACGACCAAATACTTAGTCTCATTCTTATAAAAATTGCAATTTCCAACAGATTTTGTTTTAAGCATTATTCTTTAAGTGAAACAGATTCTAAGTTAAAGCAACGCAAAATAACGCGCAAGTCCAAAAACGTTTCTGTTTCCAATAGATTTTTCGATGATTATTAATTGAAAGTTATGTTGACTAATTCTTATTTTTCCTTCCATTACTGACCATTTGCCCTTTGTGCGTCTCCTTAGTTTGAATAAAATCACTAGCATCTATAGAGAGAATCATCCGGAGTGATGATTCTCTCCGGAATTCGAGTTGAATTTGATTTATTTCGGCACTTAGGTAAAATAACACCAACATTTTTCTTAAAACCGTTTCTTACCCTATTTTCACTAAAATGTCATGCAGGGCATAAAAGAAGTTAACGATATGAAATATTTCGGGTTTTTTATTTGAATCGTAAAAGAATTGCTTTAAATTCTAAAAAAAGTCGGAATAAATTCGTTAAACCAATGTGTTATGCTAAAATTACGAAAACCAACCTATTTGTAGAAGCTCTTGCTAAACTGCATTATGTTTAAAACAGCTTTTGCTATAATTGTCTGTACTACATTGTCTAGTATTTTTGAGTTGTGTTTCCACTAATATTTACTTTTTATTTACTACTTAATATTTTTTCAATTACATGACAACGCAAAATAACTACATTTACCTAATATTTATTTTTAATTTATTTTTTAATTCAAAAATATTTTAGTAGGCAAATGTCATTATGCAGGGCCGGCGATTGACGTGGGTAGTATAGGTAGTACTACCCACTCGAAAATTATGCGTGTGGTTAATTACCCACTCGAAACATTCGAACAAAACCTAAAATTTGAAATTGGGGGTGGGTCTTATTCGGAACTACAGCCAGAGGTAGTCATAGAGAGAGCATTTTTGATCGTAACTCTGTATCCCTTATCCCTTCATATGAGTGTATTTAAAAAATCACTTCGAACTCCCCCCCGCCCCCCACCTTACTACCCACTCCGACTAAAAGTGTGACGCCGGCCCTGTCATTATGTCATTCATTTTACACTATTTCAGTTAGGTAATGAAGCCATTACACCACTCAGTTAGGTAATGAAGCCATTACATAACTGAGTGGTGTAATGAGCTTCATTACCTAACGAAAATAGCATCAAATGAGTGACGTAATAAGTTACTTATCCCAGTGGAGTAGATAATAGTTAAGTTCCGTGTGAGACGTGATCGTATACGGATGTGATTCGACTTCCTTCGGTATTGCACTGGATTTGCGGTCAGTGTCTTCGAGGTTTATTAATATTGGTTCTCGCTGTTTGCCAATTATTAAACGACAAGATCAGGTGAGATAAAAACGCTTCCTGTACGCCGCAATCCTTCGATTACGGCGGTGCCCACCTGCTCCGTCCGATAGTGGAAATAACTTTACATTTATCTCACGATAAAACACTTTAATATTTATTCACAAATAAACAGTCTCAACATTCAAACATGACTGATTCTCCAAATTATGTGTTAAAACCACCGACTGTTATCTATCAAGGAAACCAGGTAAATTCCAATTCACTTCCAATGGATACATCTGCCACAAACAACAACAAGCGACTGTTATCCTCGCCTGACGACGATGATATTAACAAGCGTTATCTCTTTGACCATAACTCCCTAATCACTCAAAATAAATTTTTCTCGCTGCAATCTAACGAACAAGCCGCTTCTACATCGCAGACTTCACAAGAAATAGTCAGCACACCCAAAATTCCTCCGATATTCCTGCCATACGGATCCAATTATCAAAACATAATTAAAGATATAAAATCAACAATTACAAAAGATTTTACTGCTACCTATAAAGGTCAAGAACTTAGAATTAATCTCACGAATCCCGAGGACTATCGCAAATTAACTAAATTCTATGATGAACGTAAAGTCAACTACTACACATATCGGAATCCCGAAAATAGCAATTTATCTGTAATTATACGCAGTGTCCCTATCTCTATTACGGAACAAGAAGCCACATCTGAACTTATAACCTTAAAATACCCTGTTGTTAAAACCACTAGACTGTTAAATCATAACAAAAGTCCAATGCCACTACTTGCAGTTGAACTACGCAAAGATGAGAAAGCAAACTATATTTTTAACCTGACCAGATTATTACACTGCGTAATTACAGTGGAACCACGACATAAAAACAGTGACACTCCACAGTGCACCAACTGCCAGCGTATAGTGCACACAAAAAATTATTGCCACCTACCTTCACGATGTGTCAAATGTCAAGAACCACATCACTACTCACAATGCAAAATCAACAAAGACGTCACTAAACCTATTTGTGTCAATTGCGGAGGCAGCCACACCGCAAACTACAGAGGCTGTCCTTACATAAAGCAGTTCAACAACAAACCTATATACCCCACAGTTCGATCCCTTAATCCTAATGCTTCAATCACTGGTAAAATTACATCCAACGCAACGTATTCAGCACAACTTCAAACAAATTCTCCCACCCCTACCACATCTAATCCTAACAACAGTATCCCTACCACTTCTGGTGCTAACATTACCTCCAATATCCTCCAATCCATTCTGGAAGCCCTCACCCCCCACATCGAACAGATTAAAAATTTCCTATTATCTTTAATCCCTCTACTTTTTCAAAATGGCGCAAAATAACCAGCATCTTATAAACAAGCTACCCTTTCTGAATTGGAACGCCAATGGGTTAAAACATCAAAGAGCAATTTTCATTTCTTTCATGGCCAGACATGCAATAGACGTAGCGTGCATCACAGAAACGCATCTAATACCAAATGAAAAATTCACAGTACCTGGTTATCACATTTATAGAAAAGATCGAGATGGAGGAATAGGATGGGGCGGATCTGCAATTATAATAAAAAGCAACATTTCTGCAACCCTAATTGATCTCATTAACATTCGTCAACTTGAAACTGTAGCGATTCATCTCTCTCTGGCAAACAATACCACTCTCCGAGTAGTCTCCACATATAAACCACCAACTAACATTCTATTCCAGAATGAACTTCAACAAATCTTCAGCACCCAATATCCCACTCTGCTGGCTGGTGATCTCAATTGTAAACACGAAAATTGGGGTTGCATGAAAACCAATCCCAACGGAGCAAAACTGGAAAATGTAACATCACAACTAGGAGTGCAAATATCAGCACCTTCTGAATACACATATTTTCCTTATAGACATACTCAGCAACCAGACATACTTGATATTATTCTCCACAAAAACTTCCACATGCCAATCAATCAGATGGTACTTACTGAACTTGATTCAGACCATCTCCCTGTCATATTCACGCTTAATTGTTCTCCCTCTTATTATCCTCGTCCCCCAAGACTAATTAATGGCCCAATAGACTGGGAAAAATTTAGAACCGTAATGGACACAGAATTATTATGCCGTTATAACCTAGCAACTCCAAACGAAATCAGCACCGCAGTGGATAAATTTACCACCACGGCCACCCTAGCCATACAACAATCGACAAAGAGTTCTCACCGTCACCACCATTCTGAGAACCAAAATACTCCCACACGTACTCCAACTTATACGCGAAAAACACGCGGTTCGCCGGCGCTGGCAAAACACCCGAGCTGCTGAAGACAAAGTCCACTTGAACAGGTTAATTAGACTTGTGAGAACAGAACTGGACCAAATTCGCATTGAATCCTATAACAACTACATAACATCATTCACTTCCGGAGACCCAACCATGTGGAGAGCTACTAAAAGGATACTTAAACAGCCAGAAATCATCCCAACTCTCCGCAAACATGGCCAAAGCTATCCCCAGGACAAAGACAAGAGTGAATTATTTGCAGACCACCTTGAACAAACCTTTTCCACTCCACCAACTCTAACTAACGCAAATCATTCTCAGCAAATAACAACACTGATAACCAACCACACCCCTGGTGATCTTCTACTCTCCGAACCAATATCTCCGCTTGAAATTAAAAATTACATTTCAAAATTAAAACCGAAGAAAGCTCCTGGATTGGATTTAATCCCAAATATCCTACTTAAAAACCTATCGAAAAAATCCATCTGTTATCTCACAGCTATATTTAATGCTTGTCTACGAACAGGATACTTTCCTGACTCCTGGAAGCAAGCCATAATCGTAATGATCCCTAAACCGGGCAAACAGCGCGACGATCCAGCGAACTATCGTCCAATTAGTTTACTGTCCTCCATCTCTAAACCTCTAGAACGAACACTGCTAACTCGCCTTAACAATTTTCTAACAGAAAACGACATACTTCCACATTTCCAGTTCGGATTTAGATCTTCACATTCAACCACACATCAACTCCTACGACTTACTGAAAAAATCGAGGATGGATTCGAAATGAAAAAGCACACGCTCATAGCATTCCTTGACGTCGCCCAGGCGTTTAACCGTGTCTGGACCAATGGCCTTATATACAAACTAATAACACTGAACCCGCCTCCCTACTTGCTAAACATAATCACGTCATTTTTACGCAACAGAACATATCAGGTACGAGTACACGCCTACACCTCTTCAATCCGGCAAATTCAAGCAGGTGTGCCCCAGGGTTCCATTTTGGGCCCTACCTTGTTCAATATATTTATGCACGACATCCCTACCTCAGCCGAAGCAGACCTAGCAATGTATGCTGACGATACGGCTATCGTTACGCAATCCTTTGACATACATACTGCCGCTACGAAACTTCAAGATAGCATAACTCAAATTAATCAGTGGTTCACTAACTGGTGTATAACACTAAATGCTGACAAATGTGAGACGAAAATATTCACACTCCGCCGACCGATAGACCCACCTAATATCATTATTATGTAATAATAAGGCAATACCATGGAATCCAAAAGATAGCGCGGTAAAATATCTTGGACTTTTCCTAGACCGAAGATTAACATGGCGGCTACATATAAACAAAAAGCTATCAGATGCCTACGCAAGGTTAGGCATGCTCTACCCGCTTATCAACAGAAAATCTTCCCTCAAAATTACATGCGGGACCCTTCTCTACAAGTCTATCCTACGGCCTATCCTCACCTACGGATGCTGTGTCTGGGGCGCAACCTCCCGCACCAACCTGAACAAACTTCAGGTTTTCCAAAACAAAGTGGTACGTATTCTAACCAACGCGGAGTGGTATGTAAGAAACTCACAGTTACACAGGGAAGTGAACATTCCTACCATTCACCAACACCTAACAACAGTATCTAAAACATTCTATGCCAATCTTGATCAGTGCGCGGGTGCAGTGTACTATAATCTTGGTAAACGATCTCTTCACACTAGACTTAAACGCAAACTGCCGATAGATCTCATCACCAGCGACAATACATAACATCACGTGTTCCCTATAGTTCTCTACGATAGTTACCTTTATTTAACTGTACCTTTATGTTGTGTTAGATACTATAATTATTAGTGGGTAGTAAATAACGTTAAGAGCTATAATAATTATCTGTCATGTATAGCAACTTGTGCTGAGCTGACAATAATTTGTATTAAAAAAGATAATAGTTATTTATACAACGAGTAGCTAAAGTGCAACTTTTTGTACGAGAAAGTTTAAAGAATGAGCCGAAGGCGAATTCTTTAAATCTCACGAGTGTAAAAAGAAGCTTTAGCTACGAGTTGTATAGATAATTTTTTCGACTACCACATATTTACATCGACATATAGAAATGGACCGCTAGTCTGAGCTGCGCGAGCCAAACGGGATAGAAAGAGAACGCATATGACTTGAGAACGCTCTCTCCTTGTTGGCGCTCAGTAGCGTACGGCGCGACCGCCTGTCTCTGTGACGTCATTTTCTGTCGGCCAATAGAAGGCTGGCAGGAAAAGGAACATTTTCTGTCGGCCAATAGGAGGCCGGCAGGAAAAGAAAAGATAGTTCATAAAGTGTTCTCTTTCTCTTTCTAACGCAAAGAGTTGCGCAGTCGTCCATTAGCGGTCCATTTCTATATGTCGATGCATATTTATGCTAAAAGAGATTACAAAACGTCAACGTCATTTTAAATTGAAAACTTATTAAAAATCATGTTAGGTATGCTTTCATTGTTTTAAATTGAAAACTCGCCAAGTTTTAACAGAAGTGTGCAATAAAGTGACAGATGTGTGCAATAAAATTGTTACTGCATAGTATGCAATGACAATATGCTTTTCACGTATGGAAAGTGTCAAATAATAGCATCATTTAGGAAATGGTAGTCGAAATAGTGATTTATATAACGAGTAGCTAACGTGTCACTTTTTTGCACGCGTGAAAACGTTTAAAAAGTGAGCCAAATGCGAATTTTTTGAATCTCACTAGTGCAAAGAGGAGCTTTAGATACGAGTTGTATACATATTTTTTTTGACTACCACATATTTATGCTAAAAGAGATTACAAAACGTCAACGTCATTTCATATTGAAAAATCATGTTATGTATGCTTTCATTGTAGTCGAAAATAGTAATTTATTATACAAGACGATAAAGTTAAATTTTATCCAGAAGTGAATCGTTTAACGTCGAGACGAAGTCGAGACGTTAATGATTCAAGAGTGGATAGAAATAACTTTATCGTCGTGTATAATACAATATTTTTTTCTATAGCAAGAACTTTAACAATTTAAAAAGAAAATAATGACAGTCAATCACAGTTCAAAATGTCAGTAGCTAGATTGGGTTGCTACGATAATACGAAGCTGTCATATTTAATTTAAACAAAAGTCAGAAAATTAAATTACTTTATCTATCCTTGATGTTAAAGTGCTACTTTATCTACCCTTGCTGTTAAAGTAAAACTTGACCTTTTGTTTTGAGGTGATAAAAGCACACTTTAACATGTGCTATAGAAAAAAAGTAATTTATTTCGCATAATACAAGATGTATCTAAAATGGCGAGAAACCACACATGGCGATAAATTTCGTGAAATTCTGAGTAGAAATGTTAATACTAGAATGTTGGACTGGTCTTCATATGCTCTCACGAATGCTAGATAAAAAACAATTTTTTATCTACAACTCTTAAATAATAAGTGCATTATACAGGGTGTTCAAAAAATATACCGACAAATTTTTAGGGGTGGTAGGGGACATCAAATCAAACATTTTTTGCTTTATAAACATTTGTCCGAAAACGCTTCGTTTTCGAGATGTTAAAATTTGTAGAAAAAAATGCTTTAGCCGATTTTAATGAAATTTTCAGTTTGTTGGTAACTTTATGGGACATCTTTTGGATCTATTACAGTTCATACAGTGATTCCAGGGGCGAGCTCACGGGGCAACCTGTTAGTGTTTTTGCATAAAAAAATAACACCCAGTTGTTTTTTTTTGCAATTTTTAAACATATTTAAGATGAAGCAACTAAAAACACTTCACTTGAGTTGATAATAAATTTACTACTAATGCGTTGTTCCACGCTTGAATGCACTCCCACTTCACTCATTCCTGCCAACTGAACGAAAATTAATTGTGACGACTTAACGACTGTATGAAGTTAGGACTTGTTCCAGTGCATTATTAATGTATACAACTTCCTTCCATGTGTTTGTTGTCTTTTGGGGCGCAATTCAAATTATAATTCATATTTGAACGCTCCTCGTACGTACAAAAAGCGGCTCATATTACACTAGTGGAATATGAAATTCCATATTGCACAGGGTTTTTTTTAAATTAGTGGGCTACATTGTCAATAAATGACATTAACGTTGAGGTTAGCAGGTTAGGTTTTGCTTCAGTGTTGACACATACTGACGCGAAACCTAACCTGCTAACCTCGAATTTGACATAGACTGACGCAAAACCTAACCTGCTAACCTCGAATTTGACATAGACTTACAGTGTCCCCAACTATGTACATAGTTGTAGATAAAATATTGTATTTGACACGTATATAATGGATGTATTACACTTGGATGATTACAACACTCGCCTTCGATCGTGTGTAAACTTCATCCTCGTGTAATATAGCCTACATTATATGCTTGTTAAATAAAATACTATTACTGTGGTACAGTAACTTTTCTGCTCGAAATACATCAAAATATCATGAAAGAAAGTTCTTCAAAATGTAAAATTGCGGTACCATGCAAAATTTCAGAAATATCAGCTTATTTTCATGAAACCGTGTTACCTCAAAGGTAGATCATCTGATACATGCGGTTTCATAGGTGAGCCGATATTTCTTAAACTTTGTATGGAACCATAGTTTTACATTTTGATCAACTTCCCTTGATGATACTTTGATGTATTTAAAACAGAAAAGGCGCTTTTCCAAAAAAAAAAAATGTTTTTTATCTACCGCTCGTGAGGGCGCATAAAGACAATGCAACATTTTAGTATTACAATTTTCAATTGAGAATGTTATGAATAATATCGCCACGGGTAGTTTTTCCGTCATATTAGATAGGTACAGTTTATACTTACAATAAATGAATAAATTTTCTAATAAATGTGCCATATGTATATCAAACTACAAGTGGGTATAGGGAAAAGAGACAGTAAGTTATTATTTATTTATGTTACTTTAACGTAATAATTCTTTTATTTTATTTACTTCAGTTATCAAAAAATTCTTGTAATTCGTAAAACACCTTATAAATGAACCATTTTTCAACTAATTGTTAAATCATCTTAATGTGCTTGCATCTTTAATGTCAACAGAGAGGTTTTGAAATATTTTAATGCTACTATATAAAACACCCCTTGACTAACTGTATTTTTGTATTTCGGTATATATTATAAGTATTTGTTTTATTTTTTGTATCGTAATGTGAATATCTTCTTGTCTATTTTATTTCAAGAAACGTTAGTCTGCATGTTTCTCTTTTTCATATTATACATTATTCTAATTGTTCTTTTCAGTGTTTTGAAAATTATGTTTGCTCTAGTGGAATTTCTCCAAAACTCAATACCATATGTCATTAAACTTTCAAAGTATGTGACATATCGTTTTACAAATATTTTGGTCAACTTTATGTTGCATTTGAGTTAATGCATACACAGCTGAGCATAGCGACTTATTTAGATTTGTTATCTGCTAATTCTAAGATGGAATATCATTAATATACAGACTAAGAAATGTTGTAGTAGATATTAATACTTGATAATTATTCCATTTTCGTTTTTATGTTAGTTACGTTAACTTGTACCCTAGAGGTGCGACATACACTGTGCAGGATTTATCATAATTCAGTTTTAGTTTGTTCGAGAAAAACTACTCGTGAACTTTATTAACAGCACGTATTGCTTCGTTTTCAACTTCACTGGAAATTTCAGCTTTAACAATAATGTTAGTGTCATCCGCAAATAAATCAAAATTACAGTTACTGCTGATCTTTTCGGTTGCTTCTTGCAACGTTTCTAATCCTCGTACTGCATTGCGATACCCTTCAGTTACCTACTTTGCCATTTTGGTCCTAGCGTTCTGACCACTGTAATGCTCATACTCTGTACTTGTGCAAACCATTTCGTACAATAACAAACATAATACTGCAAACGTTAATGCTACAATCGTCACACACAATCACACAATCTAACTGCATTCGCACTTCCAAAATCTCGTCAAATCTGAGCCCAAGAACGTAACCCTTTTGAACTAGCTTTTCATGTTACCTTGGCTTCAAATTGTGAAACTCAGCTGCACCCATCAGTGCATTTATCTCAATAAAAGTAAGCTAAGCTTGCACTAATTAAAATAATTAATTCTGTGCCTCGGTTTGATTTTTTCTGGCTAGCAGAATTGTTGAGAGCACAAAACCATCGCATATTTTTCCCCCAATATTTGATAATTAAAATCACTGCGCATGATTATTCTTGCCATACGTCGATTGCATGTGTTGTGATTTTAATTCTCACACATTTTCTTCATGACTTCAAACTTTTTTAATTAACCTGATCTGGCACTCTAATTCTATCTGAACTTTGAATTATCTAACAAAGCTAATGTTGACTAACCTATTCTAATCTACCTAAATTACACAAGACGATCTCAACATTTGCAAAAACTAACCTATTATAACCATCGACATATAGAAATGGACCGCTAGTCAGAGCTGCGCGAGCCAAACGGGATAGAAAGAGAACGCATATGACTTGAGAACGCTTTGTCCTTGTTGGCGCTCAGTAGCGCGACGGCCCTGTCGCTGTGACGTCATTTTCGGTCGGCCAATAGGAGGCCGGCAGGAAAAGGAAAGATAGTTCTTAAAGTGTTCTCTTTCTAACGCAAAGAGTTGCGTAGTCGTCCATTAGCGGTCCATTCATATATGTCGATGATTCTAACCTAATTATCGTTACTGTTGTATGGGTAAACTGCTGAAACATGGAAACGTCCTCTGATTTTGTTGTCGTGCTCATTCATAAATTCATATGTCGCCGTCACTCAGGACCTGTTTTATTTTGTATGGACCCTCATAACATAAGCATTTAACAATTTTGCACAAATCTTTTCTTTTCTACCGGCTACCTTTAGCTTCTTTAGTTTGTATGATTTTTTTCTTTTGAAAGTTGACAAACTTTGCAACAGTTTGTGAAGTGTTTAATTAACTTTATATCGTTCTTTGTGTAAAAACATTCTCGGAGCATCAACCAAGTTTTCCTTCCCCCACAGTGACCAAATATGTGGTGTATTTCTTTTACTACGTTGATTGCATCTTCTTTGCATAATACTAACACTTCTTTGCCACTCAATATTTTTACTAACAAATCTTCTGTGATTTTGTAACCTTTATATTCCTGATCTGGACTTTCATGTACTAAATTTCTTATCTGCTGAATTTCTAAATTTTCTTGTTTACTTAACAGATCTTCTTTTGAAAATCTCCCCCGTTGATAAATTTTCTCTATCTCTAACTGCTTCTGCTTTCGGTTGTTTGCTGTGTCCTTTCTACTTAAGAAGTCGGCCACCGCATTCATGTTTCCTGGTCTGTGTCTAATTTCAAAATCGTATTGTTGCAAATACAACGCCCTTCTGTACAATCTGTCGTTGTGAAATATTTTATTCTTAAGGAACGATACTGCTGTGTTATCGGTTTCTATGTAAAAAAAATCCTGTTACATAGAATTTTAATTTGTTGACTGAGAAGATTGTTGCCAACATTTCTTCCTCGGCGATTGGTGTATCTCGTTTCATACCCTTTTAAAATCCGTGAGATAAGGCAAATAGGGACTTATATTCCTTCTTGTTGTTGTATCAGTTCAGCAGCTATGGCCATCTCAGATGCATCAGTTCGTAAAATGAAATTTTTGTTTTAAAGTGTTGAATGACCTTTCTCTCTCGTCATTTCAAATCCACTTACAGTCCTTTCTCAATAGCTCTACTAATGGTAACGTTAATTCATAATAGTGTGCGATGAATTTCTTATAATAATTCAGTAGGCCAAATAAACCCATAAAAGTTTTAAGATTCTTGGGGCGAGGTAGGTTCTTTACTTCTTCAATGCGTTTATCGCTGATTGTGACCCCATTGTTGCTAATTTCGTAGCCTAAGTAGCTCTCATTTTGCTTCATGAACTCGCATTTTGTTAAATTCAATTTCAACCCATCTTCATTTAACGTTCTTATAACTAATTTTAAGTGTACTAAATGTTGTTCCACGTCTTGTGAAAATCATTGATGTAATTGATGTAATACACGCAGAATTCATCATATTTGTTCAAAATTTGTTGCATGACTCTTACTAAAGCTGCGCATGAAGTTGTCAAACCAAATGGGACTACTTTAAAATGGAAAATTTACCCTTCTATGCAAAATCCTGTGTATTTTCTTGATTCCTCATGTAGTGGGATAAGCCAAAATGAATTCTTGAAATCCAGTATCGTTAAGACCTTTTTATCCCATATTTGACTTAATAAGGCATCAATTGTTTGTGGGCTTTCATATTGGGGTTTGGTAATTTGATTTATTCTACGTGCGTCTAAGCATGACCTAAGACTACCGTTTTTCCTTACCACCACCACTGGATTAACGTAGTTCGTTTTTGAACTCTCTATCACTCCGTCCTCAATTATTTTCTGCAACTTACGTTTTACTTTCTCGCGCTGTGAAAACGCTATTGGATAAGTTTTATTTTTGAAGCCCTGCATTTTATCTACAACAAGTTTATGGCAATATTTCGTTGCTTGTCCGGTTTTCTGATTTATTACTGCGCTTCGGATTAGTACTCGTGCTAACGCACTTGTCCTAATTGTATCGAAGCGCAATGAACATTCGTGATACCACCGCAAAAATACCTACTCATGGTAATAAGTGCAAATTTCATAAATTGGGATAAACTCATAACTATAACTTGTTATAACGGCGATGAAATTGAAAACGATCATTTTTCGTAACCAACGAATCCCGTCAAGATCATAGCCTAAATTTAATACTCTTAAATATACAAAGCATTCATAAAAAATTAGGCGAATCAGCTGCACTCGTTGAACATCTCAATTATACTTACTTAATTTGTATTGCTGAACATTGGATTAAGAAGGAACAAACAATTTCACAGGTATTACATTACAACGCGGTATCAATACATAAAGAAAAAATCGTAATCGCGGACGCAATTTAAAATAGTTATATTGCCATGATCAGTTTGTTTTCTCTGGGATTACCGACTTTGATGATTTAATAGTTAAGTTGTCGTTTGAATTTTGTTGTGCTCAAATGTCCATTTGTTTATTCAAGTTATAATTTTACAACTTATTTCAGGTCCAATTTGGTAATACGAGCTTCAAAGGAATAGACTCGATAAGTGTGTTTACAAGTTCGTGATAAATAATGTTATTTAGTTGTTCATGGCATAAACCGCATACGTCTGATTTATTTACTTACGGCCGGTCTTATGAAGGTCACTAACCTGACGTTAACTTTAAATCGCTGTTAAAATAAACAAAAGCTCATCAAAACGTTGGCGCTTATGACATATTATTTATTAGTAAACAAATTTGTATGCGCTTTTATTTATTTTAACAGCGAATTAAAGTTAACGTCAGATTAGTGGCCTTCATAAGACCGGCCGTTAGTGTGTGAAAGTTGAAACAGTTAACGTTGGCAATTCCATCCGCGAACGGCAAAGCAAATATCCGCGAACGGCAAAGAAAAGGGAGCACAAAGGTGCCCCGCGTAAAATCAAATCAGCGAACCGCAAAGCCGCGAACGGCGATGTCTGCCTGTAGTTGATTTGCTTTGAAAAAATAAAGGTATAGTATGAACGTACTCACCCTGTAGACATTTTCCAGAATGAACGCTGCTTAGTTCCACAACCTTCACGTTTCTTAGAATGATTGCCTTCTGTGTCGTGTGTCGAAAACCAAGAGATCCCCAGGTTATCCCTTCATCGTTCTGGGAACCCCCGTAGAGGTGTCCACCTAGCACAGATTTCACCGGTTTCCTCTGAAGGTAAGGGCATGTGTAACGTTAGTGCCTATAGCAAATTTACCTAAAGCATAATATTATGCCAGAAATTTGTACGGCGTTTATTTAAGTTACAATCATCGCTTGCATCTTTATAACGCGTGGATTCCCATAAGCTGACTCCAAGCGCGATTCAAGGACACGCGTGCAGCAACACTCAGTGCTGCTTCCTCTCCGACCCCCTTTAGAAATAGGCCGATAAAGAGAGGCCACAAGAGTATATAACAGGACAGCGCAGCCAGTTCAAGACAGTAGAGGCCTGAGATTACGCTGTTCAAAGAGTTTTCTGCTATAATTTTTATCTACAGTTGGGGAATCAATACAGTTTACATCTTGCAATCATTCTTCCTTTTTGCTCATCGTTGAAATAATTTCGAGGAACTTTAAGTGAACTGAAGTACTTTTAAAGGCAAAAGTAATTGTTTGACGCCCTTCGCAGGGATTAAATTCCGTAAAATTTCCAGAAGTTTACAATCTGGCGGTAAAAGTTCTTGGTACATTTCTAACTTGTAGGGGTGCATATCGAGATTTTGCAAAGAAATAATTTAGAAAGTTCTATAACTTAAATTTTGTTGCTGAGAAAGTCTCCTGAGGCATATTGTAGGCTCTTGTTGAACCAACAGTTCTGGCGTTTTTACGGCATTTTCGTTTCTGAGACATTTCTAACACATCAACTAAAAATGTGTTATTGTTGAAAATATAACTAGAAAATCTTTCGACAAATGTTTCTCTACATGCACCCATTGAAACTTTCCATTCACTATTCGGTAACTGTCGGCCATTAAGCAAATAAGTTTCCAATAAAACACATTCTACTCTTTGGTAAACACCATATATTAGTTATAAACGATCAATAGATAATTAAAATTAACTTAGCATGAAATTAACCCTTATAGTAGCCAGAATCCTTTATCTAATAGACTTGTCTGTTCGGGACGCTGTTTTGTCTGTCCGGGACGCTGTTTCAGCAGCCAAACCGTAAGAGTTAGAAAAAAAAGTTATGAAAGTTATATGTTTGGAATGGTCACGTCAGGTCAGGAACCGAATTTCAGTCACGTGACACTTCCGGTTTTCGAGAAATCGCGTGATTTCCGTCCGTCCGGGACGCTGTTTCAGCAGCCAAACCGTAAGAGATAGAGAAAAAAGTTATTAAATGAGACATTTGTCTCACTGGTTGCTATAAATAATAATAGGCCTACTATGCTTTGAATTGACAGTGACAGTTTTTTTTTACTGTAACTTGAAATAAGTTAAGATACGTGTCTTAACAATCCATAGCCACCTGGGATTGAAAAACCCTTTGATCAATCGTTATTTACAACAAATAGTTTATCTTTTATATCTTGTAGTTAAAGCTTCAACACATTTTATTTATATTTCTTTCTATTACTGAAATCATACGGTACTGACAAACAGTGCTCTTAACTTATTCAAAATTAGTGGGATAGAAGACATTTAGTTATCTCCCGGGCGTAGGAAGAATGTTATAAAATTGGTGTTTGTTTTAAATACGATCGCTATACAATTTTTCTGTCAATCATAATACAGACGATAGTACAATACTAAATATTTGCTTGTCTAAGACAGAAAGCAAATTATAGAGTCTCTTTTACAGCTGCTTATAAAGATGTGGTTGTGAATGAACGGCAGCCTCTTAGACGGTTGATGCTTGTTTTGATCTCAGGACCATACTTCTCGTTACATGGGTTCTTACATTACCTTGTATATTAGGTGTCTTATTAAGCATCAACTGCATCAGTAGTCCTGCGATGATCCATAATTACGATGTTTACGTCCTGTGGTGCATGCATCGTTTACTCATCGAGTTGACAATGCCTGTATCGGAATTCGGAAACGTCTGCTTGTTTGGAATTCGCTGTTCCCATGACAACATTTTTCAATTACTTAACTGCTTACTTAATAATCCTAGATTTATTTCTACTTCACGTGACTGTGACTTATTTATCATAATAGATAGATAAAAATATTCAATTTCTTTAGACATGATTGCTATATTTGGAATTTAGATTAGTACAATTTGTCTACTTTTGTCGAGGTATGCTTTGTAATTGACTCATTATTAAACATTAATTACACTCAAATTTTCTTCACATCCAAAATTGTTTTAATATTGAAATGAATTATTGTATCAATGAGGTTAATTACTAGTACAATTAGTTGAAGTACATATACAGGGTATTTCCTAAAATGTCTCTCAAATTTTGAGGAAAGATTTTATCCTCCAAAACATGTAAAAAATGCTTATACACTATGTTTGCGCACCAACACGCTGCGAGATATACCACTTTTATTTTAAAAAAAAGACATTTGTGTTACAACTTATTTGGCCTAAATAAAATAGGCTAGTTATAATATTAATACAATTCACTTTACAAAAGATGTTCAAAGTGTTATCCATTGAATGCTATGCAAGAATTATCACGACGCATCGTTGATTGTCTAACACGTCCAAAGATACTGCATCATTCCGAATTGTTTGGCATGACCGTAACAAAAAAGCATGTCAGCCATCTTCGCATACGTGTAATCTTCAGCCATTTCGACTAGCACAAGCCTAATTTAAAGCGACATTTCCATTTGACAAGTATATATTACACTTAAGTGAATTGTGATAATTGAATGATTCTTTAAATAAAAGTGCTATATCTCGGAGGGTGTTGGTTTGCGGATAAAGTACCTAAATTCAAAAATTTTTACTTGTTTTGGATGGTAAAATTATTCCTCAAATTTTGAGACACATTTTAGTAAACTCCCTGTATACCTCAACTGATAACTAGGTGCAAATAATTTTATTCGTTAATTAGTTACAGTTATTGATGTATAAAAAAACTTGCATGATTAGAGTAAGTATTTTTTTCGACGACTGACATCGAAAGTAGATTTTTCTCACTGTCATTTGACAACAGAAAGTTGGCATTTGCCGCTGAGCGTGCGTTTTCATCTTTTTGCCGCTCGCCGAGCGTTTTGGGTTTCCGCGTGAACAAAATAGGTAGCCACGTCCGAATGTTCCCTTGACAACGCCCGTCATTTTTGGAAATAATCGCGTCACATGTCATAGAGACTGCGCGAGTAATGTTAACTTGATTGTCAATTAATTTTTGCGATAAAACGAAATTTGATATTTTCCTTTAATAATCTGCTCAGTCGTCGAAAAAATAGTATGTATATTTCGAGCTAAAAGTGCGCTTGCCGCTTTTGCATGATTGCTGGTTTCGACTTCGTCTCAACCAGCAATATTCATGCGCAAGCGGCAAGAATGCACTTTCAGCTCTTAACATACAATATACTATTACTGTTAATTCATGCCTTGAAGAAGGTAACAAATAAAATTGCCGAAAAGTTGGCCTTGTATCAAGTGGTATTTTAAAATAAAGTAGTAGTGCAAACAACTGCTCATGATTTATCCATTTCAACATTAATTACACTATGACAATGCCGAAAGGTTGTCTAATTATAAACAACATACAATAAATTAACAATAAGTGCTGATTGTGCGTTACACTTATTAAGTACTTAATTACTTAGTTTACTACAGTATCCTCTTCAGACCTCCAGTATTTATTTTACAACTGCTACGTTTGGACTAGCATTTTTCTTCATAATCTATATACAAGAAGTTCATTTTATTTCAGGCAGCAAAAGCACAAACATGGTTATAATAAATATTTAATGTATCCTGTTGAAACAAGAACCCCTCTCGATTTTAATAAAATAATAGCTATAGATTCATAATTGTACCTTAGCATATCGGAAAGTCATTACAATTTCAATTATTAATTTAAAATGTATATTGAATCAAACTGAAGCAAAACGACGATATATGCTGCTACGGTGCTTACAATCTGAAACAAAGCAAAGTTTAGATATTACGACTTGCCTTTTCTATATTCACTATTAATTTACTTTAACTATTTTGATTTAAAAATATGGAAACTATTCGAAGATTGTAGAGAAACTTACTGAAAATATAAGTGTCCCATCAAGGTTGAATGTGCCGCTCACTGTTATCTTGATGTCTTCGTGCAGTAGCTGTGTGAAGAAGTTATTAACCTTAAAATACTTCAATTAAATTTCCATAGGATTAGGTGCATATTAAAAATACCTCTCTTATAACTCCAGTGTCAGTAGCTTCCAAAGCAACCTTTGCCACAGTGGGTTTTAGTTGCTTAGTCTATAAACAAATTCAAGAGAAACGCAATAATGCATTTTTAAGATATAGGTAATGTTGTCTATCAAGTCAAATACTTACGCTTGCAACGAATAAGTGGGACAAAAGTATAACGCATAGTAGAGTGTAAGTATTACTAAAAACTTGCAATGAAAAACGCATTATGTCGATTAACTTTAGTTCCGAAGCTACATATTTAAAATAATACAAAGCCATTACTTGATGACAGAAAAAAGTTATATAACCACAGTATAATGCAATGGATATCATAAGATGAAAGTTAAAGCTGTTTGTAATAAGTTGGGTAAGTACATATATGCTTTGATGTACTTTTGCACAATGTAAAATGGTTTCTCTTTTACATGGTTTTGTCCCCAGTGAAGCACAAATACTATTAGTAATTGCACTTAAAGTTAATAAGCAGATCAAATAGTGAAAATATGGTAAAGTTACTACAATGTCAATAACAAGCAAAATAAACGAAAATGTAATCGTTCCAGTCCAATATAAAGTTGTTGAAAGGTCACTAATGTCAACATTCAAATTAGTAATTTCAGCAAACCCATTTGTAATATATAAAAGGGATTTCAACACCATTTTCCCTAGACCGATTAAAAGAAAAGTTTTCTTAACATTTCCATAATTTGGAAATATTCCGTACCGTTCTAACGCACTGCCGATATGATAAAAATTAAACCATACTTTTATTATTCTATTATGACCTATAGCAATATAGATAACGTATATACTGAAATATATTGCTTTCCCCATCTTTATAGCAGTCTCAATATAACGATAATATGATTTAAGCCCAACGTCATTCGTCATAAAAAAAATTAACAATATAATGCATCCCATGCTTAGTTGAGCAACAGTTACACGCTTTTTGTACAATGGAGTTTCCCTAATGTAATTATCGGCACTTTTAACGTCCAGGGCTAATTGCCCTGAATAGCGCAATAAATAATATATTGGAACAAACCCTTGCAAAATATTTAACCGCATTGTAATAATTTTGGATTGCTAAAGTGTGCTCTCACAAATTGGGTAAGGCGTAGAATCTCCATTAATGGTAATCAACTAATGGTCTTATGGTCTTCGTATGTAATTTGACAGTGATATGTGGCTATATAGATATGTATTAAGTACCGGGTGGCCTTAAACATCTGAGATCCCGGTAGCCATGGAATTAGCTACTTATAACTGTTGGTTAGCATTATATATATTTCAATTATAGCAAGTATTGGTATGACATGTAATAAAATGCAAATAAGAGTAGGGGAATGTGCCCCAGATTCTGCAGTTTAGCCTACGACTCAATTATAAAAATCTCCTGTTCTAATTCCATTACATTTGCAATTTGTAATAATTTTTGACAGATAGGAATTTTAGTTGTGATGACATTAATGACATTTAGTTTAGCTGGATTCATCACTTTAATAAAGCGGTGTTGAATCCAAAGGTAATGTGATATCAGATATTTATGGCCACCCGGTACAATTAAGTAAAGTGTCTTTCTAATTATAAGTTTAATTCTTTGACATTTTTGAATTTTGATAAGTTTATTAGGAGATTTACAAGTCCAATTAAAGTTATGTAAGCTTTTAGTTTGATAAATAAAAATCTTATTGTAGTAAAATATTGTTTATCTACGACCACTACTAAAAGTAGGCCTTTTAGCGCTAGCTTGTTTCACTAAAAGTGACGTTTTATAGTTTACCGTGTTTAAAGAAATCAGCTGTTTACTTTTAGCACATGTACTAAAAGTGAAGCGAGGTTCAAAACTACAATTTCGAACTGCAAGTGAAGTTGTAAAGCTATTCTAGTTGCTTCTTGCGTTACAGGTAAAGCGTTTTTGAAATAATTAAAGCGTTATGTAATGAATACAGTCATATGTGGAGTATCAATAATTACATTTCGTAACTCACCTTGACAGCACGGGCGTGGCCAAACAATCGCCACCGCGGCGCAGGCCTACTATTCATTATGACATAAATTAAAAACGTCGCAGATGCAAACCTTTCTTAAATCGATATTTATGGATTAATAACGGTAAAATTAAGGTCGTAGATAAAATATTGTATGCAACGCGTGCTAAAAGTCGTTTATGCGCGAGACATGAAAATTATGAAACGAAGCCGAAGGCTGAGTTTCATAACATGTCTCGCGCATAAACGACTTTTAGCACTTGTTGCATAAATAGCTATTAATAATTAAAAAAGGTTATATTTAAACGTTTCGCCAATTATGCTGGCTTCATCAGTAAAAAGGGGAAAAATTACAAAATCGATTAAAGTTTTAATTTACATTGCTGAAAAATAAATTAATTAATTAAGCGAATCGCATATTCTATTTTTAGATGATCGGATGGCGCAGCGAGCAAATGCTCGCCTCTCAGGCGGCCGGCCCGGTTTCGATTCTCGGCGGATACTGTAGATGGATTTTAAAAATCGTACGCTCCCCGGCTACCACGCTAACATCTGTGGTAGTCGTTAACCCCTAATAAGGGAACTCTTCCTCAATTTTGACGGGCAAGGCTAGCCACCTACCCGGCCTAAGAGCAAAGAGGGCTCATAGAACCATTTTGTGGTTATAACAGGCCATTGGCCTGCAATAAGAGGAAGAAGAAGAAGCATATTATATTTCTTTTTATTGCATACTTACTTGAAAATTGGGATTGGCGTAATATATTACGACACTTTAATTAATAAAATTCATTATGATAAACAATCAAGGATTATGCCAATCCATAATTAGTATAAAAATTACTTTAACACTTCGAAGTTTTAGCATTCTGAACGAAAGAATGTTTTAAAAAAGTGTGATAAGAAGATACAAGGTTGCTTTATTTTTGTGTTATCGGCAAATGCACAGAACGACAAATTCGAGTTTTATATTTGACAAAGTTAGGGCAGTATTAAATTTTATTTGCGAATCAAATATTTATGAACTAGGGTAAAATTGTTTTTATTATTATATTTTGTTAATAGTTTATGCAAGCAGAAAGTAAATATATTAGAAGTATTTTTTTTTGTTAATCTAGCTTTTTCTAAATAAATTATGATAAATGAAACTTAAGTTATCAAAATCAGTTTTATAATTTATAGCATTAGAGCTACGTTGTATCTCGATCATCTCTAAACATAGACGCTTCTTTAAATTGTTCTCCTTATGTAAGATTTTTGGATTATTAAAGTTAATTCATATTCTTATTTGGGTATTTCGCCACTCTGAAAATTAATAAAATAATGAACGTTTCGAGGTTTTAGTGTCTATTTTTTAATTTCACGTTACTCGTGCAGACTGGTCCTGTTTTAGAACAGTGAAGATGTAGATGATTTTCAGGGCGCCACTGAAAAATTCAACTCGTAGCTGTAAGGATCTGCGGCGTCTACCGTCACAGCAGCAGTCTATGGTGCAAAGGATATTGACGTGAAAGCTTATTTTTTTCAATAAAGGCATAATTGCTTTAGCTGTTCGAGTTCAACTCTTCCTTACACTTCCTTAACAATAGATTGTTTAAACAATGGCTTAACAACTTTTAAATTTGGCGAGCGTAAAGAACGCGGTCTCGTACTTTTTAAGCCAATTGTACTTTTACTAAAAAAAAATATGTAGGTTTACGAATGAGGTTTATTACGCCCTTAAATGACTGAGGCTGCATAAGAGGAAATGCTAATTGTAACTACAAATGGTCACAGCATGCGAATTTATAAAATTGAAACTTTGTTAGTTTTTAGTCAAAGAAGTCCAAACACTTAAATAAGCCAAAAATCCAGAAAAAAACTAAAAATATAATAAAGAGCCCTTCTTGTAAATACAGAAAGGCAGCTCGACATCAAAACAACTAACCTCGGCTGTACAAAGTCTGCGATATCTCCGAACACAATAAGTATTACACTATATATACCACAATACCACTAATATAACATGGAGGTTACTCATGCAACATTTTACTGGTATTACTAATTCAAACTGAATCATGTAACAGGGCTAAAAGCGTCATAAAATTCAAAACAATAAACAATGACGTTAAATCAAATCAATAACTGCCTGAACGAGTGCCTCTACTTTATGTACGTCACTGGGACAAACTTACAACTCGGTGAAGTACTGTAAAATTTAGTACAGATTCCAATGAACAATTTTCATCACTACAAGTAACTGCTAAGTTTTATAAGGGTGTTATTAAGGTTGTGAGTTTATATTGGAGGTTTATAAAGTTACTAAAGGGTTACAAAGTTTTATAGTGGGCATATAAAGTTACTAAAAGGCCAAGGTTTTATAAAGTAGTAACAGAAACGTTTCCATCAACAACTTAAATCACTTATAGTAACGGTTACTGTAGGTTATATAATGAGTTTTTATGATAGTTGCAGTTACCAATTTATAAAACCAATAGTGTTCAGTTCCCATATAGGTGTCTGCTGTGATAAATATAAAACTTACTGTTCCCATAGTAATAGCAGCTACCTTTATACAACTTGGGCATTATATTTGTGTTCAAAAACACTGCAATAAAACTTCAATATACAGGGTGTCCCGTAATGGCCACTAAAGCTTCAGGTAGCGATATTCCTTGCACAATTCTGAGTCAAAAATCTTGGATTGGTCTTCATAAGGCCTCAAGAGCGGTAAATAAAAACAATTGTTTTTTCAGCTAAAGTACCCCTTCTGTTTTAAATACGACAAAATATCATCAGGAAGAGTTGTTCAAAATGTAAAATTATGGTCTTATGCAAAATTTCAGAAACATCGGCTTACTTTTATGAAACCATGTTATCAGAAAAGTATGCATCTAATGCACTTTGACAGCTCAAAAACAATAGTCAACTTTCAAATGCCATTATCAAGGATAGCCATATTTATGTGACATAATAGCTATTTATACAAGAAGTGCTAAAAGTTGACGTTTATGCACGAGACATGAAAATTATTAAACGAAGCCGAAGGCTGAGTTTCATAACATGTCTCGTGCATAAACGACTTTTAGCACTTGTTGTATAAATAGCTTTATGGATTAATAACAGTAAAATTAAGGTCGTAGATAAAATATTGTATGCAACGCTTGCTAAAAGTCGTTTATGCATAAACGTCAACTTTCAGCACTTGTTGCATAAATAGCTATTATCTACGACCTTAATTTTACTGTTATTAATCGACAAATATCGATTTAACAAAGGTTTGCATCTAGGACACTTCTAATTTATGTCATAATAAACAGTAGGCCTTGGGATGCGGGCGTATGTTTGCGCAGCCAGTACTGTCAAGGTCAGTTACGAAAGGTTTATTAATACTACAGATCTGACTGTATTCATTACATAACGCATTAATTATTTCAAAAACGCAAGAAGTAACTAGAATAACTTTACAACTTCACTTCCAGTTCGAAATTGTAGTTTTTTAACCTCACTTCACTTTATACCACAGATGCGCTTAAAGTAAACAGCTGATTTCTTTAACCACGCTAAACTATAAAACGTCACTTTTAGTGAAACAAGCTAGCGCTAAAAGGCCTACTTTTAGCAGTGGTAGATAAATTATGTTCTCTACCCCAGATTGAAAATTATGACCAGATATACAGTATGATCGAAAACTTTTATCCTCTAGAGCGCTGTGGAATTAATTTGTCAAAAAACATTGTTGGCAGTCGTGGTAGTGAAAGTCACATTGGCATTTTATATCTATCAGTTTAAGGTTATATCAGGAATGTCATTTTAACAAATACAAACATTTTTGTTGAATACATAAAAATGTTAGTAACAAAAACACCTACAGTTGTTTAAAATGATTTCCTGCATTTTACATACACAGCACCACCTAGGGTTCGGTATTAAACATCCTGTAAAAGTTAGATTTATCGGTCAAAATTGTATAGGTTATATTATTACCTACCTTTACTCATCACTGCCAACATAAATTCAATTTTTAAAAAATCCACAGCCCTCTAGAGGTTAAAAGTTTTCGATCATATACGCATCTACGCTTTGATATACTGGGTGCCCATAAATGGTTGTGATTTTTTTTCTTAGGTTGGCACTGTTTATGTTGGTGGCACATTTGCCCTCCCGGTGTGTCATCTTTTGAGAACTATGACATTTTGCTGCAGTTCGCTTATATCAACTGGTACAGTTTTATAAATGTTATTTTTCAACGTGCCCCATAACTAAGTAATAGTCCAATGGGGACAAGTCCGAGGACCGCGCTGGCCATTGTATGTCACCAGTCACCACAATTTGCAATTACCCAATTAGGAAACATTTCCGACAAATAATCTGTAATTCTTCTGGCATTTTGCGGAGGTGCCCCATTTTGTTAAAACTACAAATTATTGAGGCGGTGGGGAAACATATTGATGTCGATGTAATCACTAAAAAATGTTCTTAAAAAACAAGAAAACTATCCGCAGTCAAATTTTCTTCAAAAATGTAAGGGCCAATAACTGTTTCACCCAATAAACCGACCCATACATTTAGTCCAAAGCGCACCTAAGGTCTCCGTTGGTGAACGCTCGTTAAGCCAGTTGAACATTCCCAAATAAACTGGTAAATTTCGATTCATCAGTTCATATGATGTTATTAAGGAAATGTGGATTTTACTGTATCTGAACCAGCAAAAACCCGTAGGATGTTACCCTTCTTTCCCTATCTCCAGGATGTAGGGTTTGAGTTGGAAGAATTATATAAAGTCGATAACGACGCCTGTTGAGGGTTGTCCGTACTACTTGGTGTTGCAAAATCAACTGCGTTCCAATTTTTCTCGTTAATTTGTGGTAATTTTCTTGGATCTAGTGTAAAAATTGAACAAGTGAAAAATATCATTAAAAATAATTGAGATTTTACCATTTGTAATATTTCTTCCTCGTTTTCATTGAGTCTACCTGTCTACCACTATAATTACTTATTATTTTTTATTATTACTAATATTTAGAAGAGGCCGTGTAGCGCAGTTGGTAGAGCGTTAGGCTTGCATTAAACAAGTCCTCGGTTCGAATTCGACGGTGGGCAGAATTTTTCAGCAGCATTGGCGATCGGTATCGAGTTCCGTGAGACCATGCACAGTTGAGCACCAAATTAACTGTGCTCTTCTCGAAACCACAGACCACAGACCTAAGAGATAGAGTAACAAGGTCAACACATCACCAGCACACACACAACTAACACAAAGGTTGCTACGCAAGCTCAAAAAGGCGCGCTCCAACTTTGTAACCTCAAACCGGGGCAAGTTGAGCACTACACCGCCACAGCGTACAAAGCACCAGCCTCTACACTAGCAGGTAAAAGAGGTTACATATATAATTATACTAATATTTCGATAAACTGATTACTAAAACATAAAGCGTGATACATTTTTGTAATCAGAAAAAAAATCTGCATTCAAAGAAAAAAAATTTAGCTAGAGCAACTGTAATATTATTGAATACACCAACCATAACTGATTTATTGCATCATCCTGCAGCCCTTCAGGTTCTCCTCTGGATACAGGCCTTGCCGATAACACAAAAATAAAGCAACCTTGCATCTTCTTATCATACTTTTTTAAAACATTCTTTCGTTCAGAATGCTGAAACTTCGAAGTGTTATAGCTATTAACATATCTAGGCATGTTATGAGTATCATTACTGCCGCAGATGTCGGTTTGAAATCCGAGCTCGTAGAGCGACGATTTTAAGACATCTAAGGCTGTTATGCTCATAACATCCGCGGTTTGTTCAATAGTTTACCGGTTTCGGAAAATAAAGATGTTTTTAATAAATATTAGTTTCTGAAATTCTTTTACTCATAACATATTCATTTTACGAGGTGATCAAGTCTGTATGGGTTGATTTATCGCCATGGTTACCGTTATTTTATGTCATATTTATAATGTTTATATTTAAACGTCATAACGACTAGATAAAAAAATGGATCTTGGCGTTGCTGCATTGCCTGAACATATTTTGAACGCAGCGGGTGAAGCTCTGAACAGCTTAATTCCCGAAAAGTCAAAATCTAGGTATGAGAAAGCATATAATGCATTCAAACAGTGGCAAGGTGAGAATCATATTGAAGTTATCAATGAAAATGTTCTTCTGACATACTTCCAGCAACTGGTAAGTTATTCCAAATGTGCGTTTGTGAGGTTCTTTAATTCTTTTTTAGTCTAAGAAGCACAGCCCTTCGTCATTGTGGGTCTATTATTCGATGCTGCGAAGCACAATTGGCATCAATGAAAATATAAATATAAAAGCATTTCAAAAGCTGTATGCATTTGTAAAGAGGGAGAACGTAGGCAACGAAATGAAGAAAGCCAAAGTTCTCTCCGATTGTCCATTCAAAAAGTTTTTGATAGAGGCAAGAGACGAGGAATATTTGTTGGCCAAGGTATGCTCAAACTCTATTGAAGTTCGATTTGAAAAAGTTATAACTCCTACGTTATTTTTTGGTTGTTGCAATTTTCGGGTTATTTGGAGCATACCGGTGTGATAAAATATACAACCTGACAATAAATGATATCAAAGAGGAAGGTTTCGTTTTGATTGTGACAGTCAATAAAACTAAGAATTACAAACCACGTTTTTTTACCGATGTCTCTGAGAGTGCTATAAATTCGGTGCACATTGTTAAAAAGTACATGAGTCTGCGACCAAAACACACGAATCACGAACACTTCTTTGTTTTTTACAATCGAGGAAAATGTAGCGTGCAACAAGTAGGTATCCACAAGATTTCTTCTGTTCCTAAAATGATTGCTACTTTCCTGGGTCTACCCAACACTGACGAATACACGGGTCATTGCTTGAGGCGAACTTCTGCCACAATCTTGGCCAACACAGGCGGAAACGTAACCTACCTGAAGAGGTTGGGCGGGTGGAAGAGTTCGAGTATAGCAGAGGGATACGTAGAAGAATCAGTAGATAACAAGATTAAGATAGCGAAAAAAATGTTTGGCACTGGCGAATCTAGCGCTTCCAGTTCAACAGTTCAAGGGAAAATTATTTACCTATAATAAAAATACAACAGAAGTGACGCACAATGATTCTTCACATGTGGAGACTTCAGAGATATCTTTCCCAGGAATTACCTTTTCTAATTTAAAAGACTGTAACATTAATGTCTATTATGGTAAACAGCAACAGTAGTGATAGATTTCAGTTTTTAATTATTATTGTTTCCATTTCCGTATGTTTGTATTAATAAATAGCATACTACCTTCATTATTTATTACTAGTGAGTCACCCAAACTACGCCTCGGTTGGCTAATTTAAAAGAGATTCATTAATATAAATTTTAAAAAAAGGATGCATCAAGGTTGGTAATCGAACCCGGGCCGCCCGTGTGACAGGCGAGCATTCTACCCCTGGTTACAATAACACGATGCTATAATGATATATGAATGTAGTGAATCACTCACGCTAACAGCACATGGACACAGCCCACGGCGACAGAGGCTACGCTCTGCTGCTTAGAGGATTTAATTAAATTAAAACTTTTTCGTACTTTTTTAGAGTATAAAAACCGGCCAACGATCGAAGTCTAAAAATTAAGAAACTTTTAAGCCATCATACAACTTAATCGGTCCAGTATGTTCGGAGGAGATTTGTTGACTGTTGCTGACATGTCAGTAGGGTAATGGGTGCCATGTAAGGTAAAGGTATATCACCGTACAGATACAATTATTACTTAGTTACCAGCCTACTTTCGTATATGTAAACATAGGCTTAATATCCTGAAACCGGTAAAAGTAATTTTTATACTAATTATGGATTGGCATAATCCTTGATTGTTTATCATAATGAATTTTATTAAGTAAAGTGTCGTAATATATTACGCCAATATCAATTTTCAAGTAAGTATGCAATAAAAGGAAATATAATATGCTTCTTCTTCTTCCTCTTATTGTAGGCCAATGGCTTGTTATAACCACAAAATGGTTCTATCAGCCCTCTTTGCCCTTAGGCCGGGTAGGTGGCTAGCCTTGCCCGTCAAAATTGAGGAAGAGTTCTCTTATTAGGGGTTAACGACTACCACAGATGTTAGCGTGGTAGCCGGAGAGCGTACGATTTTTAAAATCCATCTACAGTATCCGCCGAGAATCGAACCCAGGCCGGCCGCCTGAGAGGCGAGCATTTGCTCGCTGCGCCATCCGATCATTTAAAAATAGAATATGCGATTCGCTTAATTATTTATTTTATTTTTCAACAATGTAAATTAAACCTTTAATCAATCTTATAATTTTTCCCTTTTTTACTGATGAAGTCAGCATAATTGGCGAAACGTTTAAATATAACCTTTTTTAATTATTAAACAATATTTTACTACAATAAGATTTTTATTTATCAAACTAAAAGCTTACATAACTTTAATTTGACTTGTAAATCTCCTAATAAACTTATCAAAATTGAAAAATGTCAAAGAATTAAACTTATAATTAGAAAGACACTTTACTTAATTGTACATTAATACATATCTATATAGCCACATATCACTGTCAAATTACATACGAAGGATAATTAAATATGTTTATAAAACTAATTTTGCTGCCATTTTTAAATGAACTATTGTATATTAAGACCATTAGTTGATTACCATTAATGGAGACTCTACGCCTTACCCAATTTGTGAGAGTATACTTTAGCAATCCAAAATTATTACAATGCGGTTAAATATTTTGCAAGGGTTTGTTCCAATATATTATTTATTGCGCTATTCCGGGCAATTAGCCCTGGACGTTAAAAGTGCCGATAATTACATTAGGGAAACGCCCTTGTACAAAAAGCGTGTAACTGTTGCTCAACTAACCATGGGATGCATTGCACTGTTAATTTTTTTTATGACGAATGACGTTGGGCTTAAATCATATTATCGTTATATTGAGACTGCTATAAAGATGGGGAAAGCAATATCTTTCAGTATATACGTTATCTGTATTGCTGTAGGTCATAATAGAATAATAAAAGTATGGTTTAATTTTTATCATATCGGCAGTGCGTTAGAACGCTACGGCATATTTCCAAATTATGGAAATGTTAAGAAAACTTTTCTTTTAATCGGTCTAGGGAAAATGGTGTTGAAATCCCTTTTATAGTATATTACAAATGGGTTTGCTGAAATTACTAATTTGAATTTTGACATTAGTGACCTTTCAACAACTTTATATTGGATTGGAACAATTACGTTTTCGTTTATTTTGCTTGTTATTGACATTGTTACAACTTTACCATATTTTCACTATTTGATCTGCTTATTAACTTTAAGTGCAATTACTAATAGTATTTGTGCTTCGTTGGGGACAAAACCATGTAAAAGAGATACCATTTTACATTGTGCAAAAGTACATCAAAGCATATATGTACTTACCCAACTTATTACAAACAGCTTTGACTTTCATCTTATGATATCCATTGCATTATACTGTGGTTATATAACTTTTTTCTGTCATCAAGTAATGGCTTTGTATTATTTTAAATATGTAGCTTCGGAACTAAAGTTAATCGACATAATGCGTTTTTCATTGCAAGTTTGTAATAGTACTTACAATCTACTATGCGTTATACTTTCGTCCCACTTATTCGTTGATAGACAACATACCTATATTAGTAGAGAGGCCAAACTAAATTAACTCGTCAAATAACGATTTTCGTAGGACTGAGTAGGTTTATACCGACAAGTGGTATCTTCTTATTCGGTGGTGTTTCCTGAGTATGAAAAATCATGTTGTCGCTTTCTCAGCCTGTGGAGTGAGGAGCTATGACGTCACAAAGATGGCCAGTCTTAGTTCCAGGTTTTAGTACAGAAACCGGGGTTTAACCCAAACATCCAAAAAGAAAGTTCTACCCAGCAGCAAACTGTTTAGTACCCTCCTCTTAGTAAGTGGTAAAAAGTAGCGCAACAGTGCGCTTCGGGTTTAGGCGGAAGGGGGTCGAAAGCTAGAAAGGTGGTAAAATGGTAGGTTTCAACAGTTTTTCGCGAATATCTCGTTAACTATGAGGTTTAGCGCAAACTTTATCTTATACAAAATTAATCTATATTTAATTTACAATAAAAATGGTTTTATACATTTTTGACTTCTAGACAAGAGTTACGGAGATATCGAGGGGGCAATGATGTCATTATTTTCTAGTTAGCTTGGGATTCATCGTAATCACTTGAAAATGAGTATGTTTTGTTATAACGAGTATGTTTCGTTATAAAAAGTACTTAGTAACGCATCATTAACATAGGAACATTTGTATGTGTGTATGTATGTATGTACGCCTATGTGTTTGAATCTGACAATATATCTACATTGCTCCCCTCCTTTGTCGTTTTTATCTTAATTTTGCCTATTTTTCCTTTTAGATAATTCATCATATCGTTTTCCTCTTTCCCACTTGAGCTTTTAGAATTACAGCTACTTAAATTACTTCCATCTTTTGTCATATTTTCCTAAAAATATAAAATCATGTGAATAGCATTGAAACAACAAACTACAAACTTTATCTAATAAGCTTTAATACAAAAAATAATGGATTTTTTTTCACAATACATGCTTTTCAGTAAATTCAATGTTCTTAAATGGAAAGTGGTATGTACAACGTACATGGTAGTTACATAATAATAAATTACAGCAATCAGTAACCTAAAAATCGTTAGGCTTTTTTTCATGTTGAAGATTATCTTCATCGATGCCGTCGTCAATAATTAGTGCATCTCTGTTGATGCACCTATGTCCGGAGCAATTCTTGCACATATTAGAGCATTTCTAGCCACTCTGACGACGCTTACAGTTTCTGACACACACCGTATTACAAGTGCAAACAATGAGGGATAGCAATTTTTTAGGAGCAGCTGCCTTATGGTTGCAACTGGACGCAAATAACCGCCAATCCTTTTCCAACCCCACATTAGCGAATCTTTATTGACATTGAGCCATTGCTGCACTTGATAGTAAACTCTATAAGAGTGTTATTGTCCAGCTGCTAAAGTGGGTGAAAGTACAGCCAACCTCAAATTTGTGTGTACAGGCTCCTTTGCGATGGTCTGCAAGTATCCAAATTATCTGCATTTTTTTATGCAAATATCGAAATGAAGAAATGGTTCCAGCATCAGCTAGCGCATCTGGATCTGCATTTGGGTTGTTAAAAGTCAACAGCTTTGTGTAAAACTCCTTGTCACTTTGCACTTTTTCAGAAGGCTTTATTTTTCCCTTTCTATAAATTGAAGAAACGGTATCACATCCGGCGAAAGTGTAAGCTGTCAAGACAACATCCTTCATTTCCTCGATACCACGCTGTATGCACCAGTGTAGTAAACTTTTTCTTCTTGGTTGCCTTTCTTCGGTACAATCATCTTCAACTGTTTGTTGGTTGCTCATCCAACAAGACCAATAAATCGATGTCATTGCCAATTACGATAACCTCTGTTTTCTTCTTTGATTCGTCAATTACTGTAAAAACGATCTTGATGTCAGCACCGCCTTCTGCCTGAGTCACTTTGCAGCCAGCTTGCTGTTGTGTACAGTGATTAGAGCAATCAGTTGCATCTTGTTTTTAGTATTAGTTAGAAATTTTGCTTGTCCAAGAGTGACATTAATTCCATCTTCCACTTTCACTTCAACATGTGTAGTAGTGGATGATCTGCTCAAATGTACGAGTATGTCATCTTTGGTGCTGGGTGCTTCACCATAACCATCTCGCCTCCCCACTTCCTTGAACCCTTCATATAATACACTTGGAGCGAATATTACGAATTCATAGGCGCAATTTTAGAATGTTTGCCAAACAGAAAAAGTTACATTTTTACCCCCTCCATATATCCGTAATCCTTTACTCGACTGCAAAAATGCATAAGACCATTTTTATTGTAAATTAAATGTAGATTAATTTTGTATAAGGTAAAGTTCACAGTAAACTTCACAGGTAACGAGATATTTGCAAAAAACTGTTGAAACCTATCATTTTACCACCTTTGTGACGTCATAGCTCGTCACTCCACAGGCTAAGAAAGCGACAACAGGAGTTTTTCTACTAAGGAAACACCGCTAATTACGATGGTATCACTTGTTGGTATAAACCTACTCAGTCCCACGAAAATAATTATTAATTCGCTTGGCCTCCCTACTATATCTTAAAAATGCATTATTGCGTTTCTCTTGAATTTGTTTATAGACTAAGCAACTAAAACCCACTTTGGCCAAGGTTGCTTTGGAAGCTACTGACACTGAAGTTATAAGAGAGGTATTTTTAATATGCACCTAATCCTATGGAAATTTAATTGAAGTATTTTAAGGTTAATAACTTCTTCACACAGCTACTGCACGAAGACATCAAGATAACAGTGAGCGGCACATTCAACCTTGATGGGACACTTATATTTTCAGTAAGTTTCTCTACAATCTTCGAATAGTTTCCATATTTTTAAATCAAAATAGTTAAAGTAAATTTATACTGAACATAGAAAAGGCAAGTCATAATATCTAAACTTTGCTTTGTTTCAGATTGTAAGCACCGTAGCAGCATATATCGTCGTTTTGCTTCAGTTTGATTCAATATACATTTTAAATTAATAATTGAAATTGTAATGACTTTCCGATATGCTAAGGTACAATTATGAATCTATAGCTATTATTTTATTAAAATCGAGAGGGGTTCTTGTTTCAACAGGATACATTAAATATTATAACCATGTTTGTGCTTTTGCTGCATGAAATAAAATGAACTTCTTGTACCGGGTGGCCATAAATATCTGAGATCCCGGTAGCCATGGAATTAGCTACTTAAAGTAGGGACAAGAAATCAGACGACGTGCGCCACCAAACAAATTTTAGTGCCGACATAAATACCACCATTAGATTTACAAAACCGATATTTATTTTCTTCTTTACAGCTCATTTGAAATCATGCGTTTGGTTTAAGCTTAATCAATTATCAATGGAAAATTAACAATTTAAGCTAAACTAAAATTTCCTTGGTGGCGCACGTCGTCTGATTTCTTGTCCCTACTTTATAAATGTTGGTTAGCATTATATTTTAATTATAATAAGTATTGGTACCTATGTAATTTAATAAAATACAATAACAGAGGGGAATGTGCCCCGGATTCTGCAGTTTAGCCTACGACTCGATTATAAAAATCTCCTGTTCTAACTCCATTACTTATTGCAATCTGTAATAATTTTTGACAGATAGGAATTTTAGTTGTGATGACATTAATGACATTTAGTTTAGTTGGATTCATCACTTTAATAAGGCGGTGTTGATTCCAAAGGTAATGTGATATCAGATATTTATGGCCACCCGTATATAGATTATGAAGAAAAATGCTAGTCCAAACGTAGCAGTTGTAAAATAAATACTGGAGGTCTGAAGAGGATACTGTAGTAAACTATGTAATTAAGTACTTAATAAGTGTAGGCAACGCACAATCAACACTTATTGTTAATTTATTGTATGTTGTTTATAATTAGACAACCTTTCGGCATTGTCATAGTGTAATTAATGTTGAAATGGATAGATCATGAGCAGTTGTTTGCACTACTGCTTTATTTTAAAATACCACTTGATACAAGGCCAACTTTTCGGCAATTTTATTTGTTGCTTTCTTCAAGGCATGAATTAACAGTAAAAATACTCTAATCATGCAAGTTTTTTTATACATCAATAACTGTAACTAATTAACGTATAAAATTATTCGCACCTAGTTATCAGTTGAGGTATACAGGGAGTTTACTAAAATGTGTCTCAAAATTTGAGAAATAATTTTACCCTCCAAAACAAGTAAAAATTTTTGAATTTAGGTACTTTATCCGCAAACCAACACCCTCCGAGATATAGCACTTTTATTTAAAGAATCATTCAATTATCACAATTCACTTAAGTGTAATATATACTTGTCAAATGGAAATGTCGCTTTAAATTAGGCTTGTGCTAGTCGAAATGGCTGAAGATTACACGTATGCGAAGATGGCTGACATGCTTTTTTGTTACGGTCATGACAAACAATTCGGAATGATGCAGTATCTTTGGACGTGTTAGACAATCAACGATGCGTCGTGATAATTCTTGTATAGCATCCAGTGGATAACACTTTGAACATCTTTTGTAAAGTGAATTGTATTAATATTATAACTAGCCTATTTTATTTAGGCCAAATAAGTTGTAACACAAATGTCTTTTTTTTTAAATAAAAGTGGTATATCTCGCAGGGTGTTGGTGTGCAAACATAGTGTATAAGCATTTTTTACATGTCTTGGAGGATAAAATCTCTCCTCAAAATTTGAGAAACATTTTAGGAAATACCCTGTATATGTACTTCAACTAATTGTACTAGTAATTAACCTCATTGATACAATTTCATGCTCCAATTCATCATAAAAAAATCTATAATTTAAATCGGGAGGCGTATAAACAACACCAACCCCCAATATGGTATTATTCAGTATGAATTCTATCCAAAGTTGTTCAATGTTATTACTTACAGAAATTACTTTGTAGTGAAAAGACTTTCGAAAAAATATACATGCACCACGACGAGACGAGCTACGAGTTGGACGCTTGTGCTGCGTGCTCTGTGAGGTTTCAGATTTCTGATATTCAAGTCTACATATTCTCACTATTATGAATGTGAATCAATGTGATAAGTGTTCTGAAATTCTACCTCCCGATAACGATTTTATATCTTGCAGCAGCTGCAACAAAAAGTGGCACTATGTGTGTGGAAATGTGCGAGAAACAACTTGGCGTAAATTATCAACCGAAAACAAATTGTCTTGGAAATGTTTCGAGTGTAAACAAAAAGTTGCTTCTTTGGAAATAGATAAGAATACATCTAATGCAGATGCTGGGCGTAGCAAAGATATTGCGCATAATTCAACGTCTAATAGAAGTCCGGATCTGGTAACTTTAATAACATCTGTTATTAGGGGCGCAATACTCGCGAAATCGCAACGTGCAGATCGACGGGATCCCAGTAATTGATGGAGAAAATATGTTGCATATTACTACAATTTTGGGAAAACATGTAGGCATTGACATTAGCAAAGCTGATATTCAGGCGGTTCACCGAGTGAAGTCAAAAAATGAAAGAAAACATCCAATAATAATTCAGTTTTCAAATAGATTAGTTCGAGATGAATATTTAAAAATATGTAAAAGTTGCAAACCAACCACTGCGTTCTTATTATATAATAATATACCGCAGCAGCAGATTTTTGTGAACGAACATCTCACGCCTTTTTATCGTAATCTACTTTATGAAGCAAGAAATTTGAAGGTGAATGGAAAGAGTGCATTTAAATACGTCTGGTTTAAAGATAGTAAACTGTTTGTGCGGAAAAGTGATAATTCTCCTATTATCCGTGTGCTGAGTGTAGAAGATTTGAGTAAATAAAATTGTACAAATATGCAAATCATTTTGATAGGTGATGGATACGTTTCTCGAAGAAAATAATTTTGAATTTAAAACTTTACATGCTCTAAATGCAGACGAATGTTATGATAAGTTAGGTGATGGGAATGGGATTGCAATATTACATAATAATGTGCGAAGTATAAATAAAAATTTTGATGAAATTCAAATACTTTTAAAAATGTTGAAATGCGATTTTGATATAATTGCCTTAACCGAATCTTGGAGGGTGTTTGACCCAGAAAATTTTAAACTTATTGGCTATGATACTCTTTATAATTATGGCGAAATTAACCAAAACGATGGAGTATTTGTATTTATTAAAAGCTCCTTAAATTATAATTATCAAGTAATTAACATTGGTTTAATAAAATGTTTAAGAATATTAATTAATATTAAATCAAAATTATTTGGGGTAACTGTTCTGTATAGACCGCCTTCTACTAATGTTGACGACTTTAACGAAAATTTTAGGAATTATTTAACACAAAATTGTAATCAATCAGAAGAAATAATAGTTGGAGACATGAATATCAACATCCTCCAAAATTCACATTATGTTAATATTTATCTGAATAATTTGTCTGAATTTGGTTTTTTGTCATGTGTAAACAGTCATACCAGATTTCAAAACGGCGTTGGAAGTTGTCTAGATCATATTTTCATAAAATCTAAAGCGGTGTTACGGTATTAAAAGAACTTTACGACACCCACCCAAGGTGAGCATCGCACCACTGAATCAGTCCTGGAAAACTGGCACACTTGCCCTGAAATCGGTTCGAAATAGGCTAATAGGCCACGGCTGGAACGCTCAGGGAGTCGGGCGTGAGTCACACGATACGTTCTGGGCAAGCGTGCGGTGGCACAATATATACAGGGTATCGAAATTATGAGGGCGCCACCAAGCCTGTCTTAACCCGGCTAACCGGGCCTGGACGGTTAGACGGGAGCGAAGCATGCACAAATACTCCGCCGATAGGATTACTCAAGAGTTGCAAGGTCAAATAACAATTTCGGGATTGCCTTAAGCAAGGATTATAATTAGGTGTCAATCCGACCACGACTGCGCAGCTGTCTCACTCACCTGCACGCTCACAGCTTCCTCGTTCCGTCGTACAATAATCCGTACAATAAAGGGGCGTCTATCTGTAACAGAACATGCACAAGCCGAAACAAACAATAGTTCCCTTAACTAACCAATCATATATTGAACTTCGGGTTACAATGGGCAGCAGAGTGCGTCGCCCTGTATCTAAACTTAACCTATAATTAAGGGCACCAGCTGGCACGCGCGCTCCAAACTTAACGACAGATGTTGCACATTAGTGAACAGCAATGAGCAGTAATAGGTAGTAATGAGTACAAACATGCACGTTGCCTTGTGCGGAGGGCAGCGGAGATTTACATTAACACTCGCGGCATGAGCAGTCTGCAAGTCTGAATGAATACACTAGCGCAGTAATGAGTAGTAATGAGTACAAATATGCCCGTTGCCTTATGCGGAGGGCAGCGAAGATTTACATTAACACTCGCGGCATGAGCAGTCTGCAAGTCTGAATGAATACACTAGCGCAGTAATGAGTAGTAATGAGTACAAATATGCACGTTGCCTTATGCGGAGGGCAGCGAAGATTTACATTAACACTCGCGGCATGAGCAGTCTGCAAGTCTGAATGAATACACTAGCGCAGTAATGAGTAGTAATGAGTACAAATATGCCCGTTGCCTTATGCGGAGGGCAGCGAAGATTTACATTAACACTCGCGTTCACAGCGGTAATCAGGTTAAAGGCACATACCTTAATGCGTAGGCGGCGAGGAAGCCTGGTACAGTTGAGTTGCGACGAGCTGCAATCGTAGGTGGCAGGTACCTTCGGTGTTACAACGGCGAAAGGGGGTGAATGCACAACCGCCTCAATGGCGACGGGAGACGCGTCAAGACGCGTACAACGGGACGACGAAAAGAAAGGGGCCACTTTCGTTCTGCTGAACCAAATCCTCGTAGGTCGAGATGAAGGGGGCACGACCCCTCACTTACAGTAGCAGGAACTGGGCTCCAAAAACACCCACGTTACGCCGAAGACCACTCGACAAACCTCCGACTCACAACCACCACACAAGCGCTCTCTGCAACGGGCTCCGGACGACTCTCACTTAAGGCGAAAACGTATATCACAAAGTCGCTGAAACAGCACTCGACGGGAAAAAGGCTGACGCCCCCGCCAAGGGCGGAAGCGCCGCACGAAAGCACACACTCTGCGACCTCTTGTTCGTTCGACGGCTCTCGGCTGAATGCCCAGAGGAAAATGCTGGCAAAGGTCACCTTGGCCGCGTCCCCCACGTGACTAAACCTTGGCAGCCAATCGCAAGGCGATAAAATGAAACAAGCCAATGCGGGCCACGATGGTATCACGCCACGACAGCGTGCTTTCTAGAAGATTCGGAATTCGAAAGAAAACGCCATCAGAGGGGAGCTCCAACCGACGAAAAACACTGCTTCTGGGGCCAAACATGTGCGAAATCGTGATTCCGAAATTAGGCGATGGAGCCAAATAAAGAACTAAAAGGGCTTAGCATACGAGCACGCTGCCCTAAAGCCTAGGTGGCTATTTAAAATACCAAAATGACCTAACTAAAGGCGTGAAATGCGATTAAGCATCTGCGACAGCAAAATGACTTAACACTCCCCTTACTTGAAAGAGAGTTCCCCGAAGTCTCTTATAAAACAACGAGGCATTTTGCGACAACGTAACGAGAACTCAAACGAAAACGCAACAACGAAAAACGAACAAAACAAAGAAACATTCGATACGATAGAGTGCACCCCCAAAGGGATTACGCACACTGGCTACCAGATAGGGTGCAAAGGTGGGAAGAGAGAAGAGGAAGAAGAAAGACTGGATACGCCAGTAGAAATACGAAAACTTTGTCGAAATCGGGTACAAACAAGTCTTACACCTGTGGACACTTCCGACCAACCGTTCCAAAAGAACACAGGGAGGGGGGGGGGGTATAGAAATGGAAGTCCAAAATCCCACCCAAGGATTACCTGAAGAGGGCACGCTGCGCGTCACGAGATCGGCGCATTGTGTGGATCCCACAACTGGTATGAGTACCCAAGAGAAGAGGATGAACCACCAAAAAAAAAAAGGGAAATGGTTGTGACAGAAACTGTCAAAAATAGTCATAATCAGTAATAGGAAAAACTCAGTCCACCGAAATCCTCAATCAATACCGATGCCGGAGCCAAGTCGACTATTAAACCGCAAAGCGCGAGCTCGAAAGTGACTCCAACACCGAACACCAAAAGAAAATCCAGAAGAACCAAGTCTCCAAGGGTGTAGGCGTTCGATGACGCATGCCCAATAAATCCTTTTCAGAACTCCATGCGGCCCAAAGGGACTACCTTACGACGACAGGGTCCGCACGAAACAAAATGACCAGAAACACGCTCTCTTTATGTAATCCCACACAGGTGGTTGAAAATGGCGACGGCCAACGGTACGGTAAAAGAGCGCTAGGCCACGAAAGCAACAGGGCATCACTACAAAAAAAAACGTCAAAAACCTTTAAATACTCAAAATCTTTCTACTCAAGAAACCTCGTGCGGACAGCCGTGCACTGCCGCCACACAAAGCTCAGAAGCTTCAACGAAACCGTTCACAAAGAACACGACACTTGACAACATGACGTCATCAGACAAAAAGGGTACGGTAAAAGACAACAAAACGTCAACAAGTACGAAACATTCCGACCAGCGGTAAAGACTCGTTAAATGCTAACGGAAAGTGTACAAAACACTACTATGACTGTTAGGGGTGTCCACGAAGAAATCGGTAAACCAAGTTGGGCGGTACATGATAATAATGAAAATGAAATAAAAGTCCAACGAAAATAACTACGTCAAACCAACTAAGAAGATGGCCTGAGGGACGTAATAACCGCACGAGCGAATCTCCCCAAGCACACCAACAACACACCAAAACTTATCAACAAACCAAGACACGGTAATGAAGGTGAAAATGAATTCCAACCTGCTTACCAAAAATCAACTCGGTACAACACCAAACGATAGAGAAAAAAAAATTGTCAAAATCGGTAATCATCAACGTCAAAATCGATAAACCTCGCTAACGTGAACGTCAAAATCGATAAACGTCAGTTCGGTGCAACAAAAGTGTCAACTTAGCCCAAGGCTAAACAATGTAAGCGACAGGGAATCGAAACTCCCAACTAAGCCTTCGAAAAGACTTAAAAAAAACAAGGTCGGTACCTTCACTCAACAACATCTGGTACTAAATCCGACTAATACGGGATAAAATCTGCACTAAATGCAACGAGAGATCTCGGTAGTATGAACTGGCTAAGAAAAACAAGAAACGACGGTAAAAATGACGAAAAAGATACTCAAAATAAGAAAAGACATGGAAAAACACAAAAAGGAAACTCAAAAAGGCGATAAACAACAAGAAAACACAAAACTACAAATAGAAAATAAGAAAAGACAAGAAAAAACATAAAGAAAAGAAGAAAAAAAAACGTAAATACAAATGACAACTAAGAAAAAACATATACACGGTCAAGAAAACTAATGAAAATAAACTAAGAACAGGAAAAGACAAGAAAAAGACATATAGAAAACAGAAGAAAACAGGAAAAGACAAATAGAAAACAAGAAAAGAAGCTCGGTAAAATATTCTACTAAGAAAAAAAAACGGTTTACCAGTCCATACCACTTCGAAATGACGAAAAAAAAACATTTGTGACAACAATATAAATGATAACAGACAACAATGAACATCAACGTCCCACGTTGTCGCGCCAAAATTAAGACGCACAACGAAGGGGCTTGACGAGAAGACGAATATCAGAAAAGAACAGGCCCACACGTTGGGAAGCCAAAATTAGCCTGTTACGGTATTAAAAGAACTTTACGACACCCACCCAAGGTGAGCATCGCACCACTGAATCAGTCCTGGAAAACTGGCACACTTGCCCTGAAATCGGTTCGAAATAGGCTAATAGGCCACGGCTGGAACGCTCAGGGAGTCGGGCGTGAGTCACACGATACGTTCTGGGCAAGCGTGCGGTGGCACAATATATACAGGGTATCGAAATTATGAGGGCGCCACCAAGCCTGTCTTAACCCGGCTAACCGGGCCTGGACGGTTAGACGGGAGCGAAGCATGCACAAATACTCCGCCGATAGGATTACTCAAGAGTTGCAAGGTCAAATAACAATTTCGGGATTGCCTTAAGCAAGGATTATAATTAGGTGTCAATCCGACCACGACTGCGCAGCTGTCTCACTCACCTGCACGCTCACAGCTTCCTCGTTCCGTCGTACAATAATCCGTACAATAAAGGGGCGTCTATCTGTAACAGAACATGCACAAGCCGAAACAAACAATAGTTCCCTTAACTAACCAATCATATATTGAACTTCGGGTTACAATGGGCAGCAGAGTGCGTCGCCCTGTATCTAAACTTAACCTATAATTAAGGGCACCAGCTGGCACGCGCGCTCTAAACTTAACGACAGATGTTGCACATTAGTGAACAGCAATGAGCAGTAATAGGTAGTAATGAGTACAAACATGCACGTTGCCTTGTGCGGAGGGCAGCGGAGATTTACATTAACACTCGCGGCATGAGCAGTCTGCAAGTCTGAATGAATACACTAGCGCAGTAATGAGTAGTAATGAGTACAAATATGCCCGTTGCCTTATGCGGAGGGCAGCGAAGATTTACATTAACACTCGCGGCATGAGCAGTCTGCAAGTCTGAATGAATACACTAGCGCAGTAATGAGTAGTAATGAGTACAAATATGCACGTTGCCTTATGCGGAGGGCAGCGAAGATTTACATTAACACTCGCGGCATGAGCAGTCTGCAAGTCTGAATGAATACACTAGCGCAGTAATGAGTAGTAATGAGTACAAATATGCCCGTTGCCTTATGCGGAGGGCAGCGAAGATTTACATTAACACTCGCGACATGAGCAGTCTGCAAGTCTGAATGAATACACTAGCGCAGTAATGAGTAGTAATGAGTACAAATATGCCCGTTGCCTTATGCGGAGGGCAGCGAAGATTTACATTAACACTCGCGTTCACAGCGGTAATCAGGTTAAAGGCACATACCTTAATACGTAGGCGGCGAGGGAGCCTGGTACAGTTGAGTTGCGACGAGCTGCAATCGTAGGTGGCAGGTACCTTCGGTGTTACAACGGCGAAAGGGGGTGAATGCACAACCGCCTCAATGGCGACGGGAGACGCGTCAAGACGCGTACAACGGGACGACGAAAAGAAAGGGGCCACTTTCGTTCTGCTGAACCAAATCCTCGTAGGTCGAGATGAAGGGGGCACGACCCCTCACTTACAGTAGCAGGAACTGGGCTCCAAAAACACCCACGTTACGCCGAAGACCACTCGACAAACCTCCGACTCACAACCACCACACAAGCGCTCTCTGCAACGGGCTCCGGACGACTCTCACTTAAGGCGAAAACGTATATCACAAAGTCGCTGAAACAGCACTCGACGGGAAAAAGGCTGACGCCCCCGCCAAGGGCGGAAGCGCCGCACGAAAGCACACACTCTGCGACCTCTTGTTCGTTCGACGGCTCTCGGCTGAATGCCCAGAGGAAAATGCTGGCAAAGGTCACCTTGGCCGCGTCCCCCACGTGACTAAACCTTGGCAGCCAATCGCAAGGCGATAAAATGAAACAAGCCAATGCGGGCCACGATGGTATCACGCCACGACAGCGTGCTTTCTAGAAGATTCGGAATTCGAAAGAAAACGCCATCAGAGGGGAGCTCCAACCGACGAAAAACACTGCTTCTGGGGCCAAACATGTGCGAAATCGTGATTCCGAAATTAGGCGATGGAGCCAAATAAAGAACTAAAAGGGCTTAGCATACGAGCACGCTGCCCTAAAGCCTAGGTGGCTATTTAAAATACCAAAATGACCTAACTAAAGGCGTGAAATGCGATTAAGCATCTGCGACAGCAAAATGACTTAACAGCGGATAAATCAAATATAATTCCTATAATATTGGAAACAACTTTTACGGATCATTTTACTACTTTGTTAAAATTGGTTACAAAATGAGAAACTCAAGGAAAAAGAAAAATATTTAAAACAGAAAAGATAAATTATACCAAACTAAACGAAATTTTAAGTAATGAAAGCTGGCAAACTGTTTTTGCACACGACAACCCTGATATATCAACAGATAACTTTGTTAAAACTTCACAGGTGGCCATTAAATCATCCACAGAAATTTGTGAGCGGAGAGCGAGAGAAGCAGCCAGAAAGCCTTGGATAACCAACGGTTTAATTATATCAATTAAAAAACGAGATAGTCTATTTCAGCAATACAAAAAATACAATGATCAAGATGCATTGCGTGAGTATAAAATTTACCGAAACAAAATAAATAGTTTAATTAGTAAAGCCAAGAAACTTTATTATGAAGGTAAAATTACAAACTATAAAGATCCAAAACAAATATGGAATGTGATTAATCAGTCAATAAACAAAAATAGAAAACCTTTTGAAATTAAATCAATCAAAGTTGAAAACAGTCTAATAACAAATAAGAAAGAAATTGCAAATGAGTTTAACTTATATTACATAAATGTAGCAGAAAATATGGCAAATAAAATTCTAAATAGTTCTTTCAAAATTAATGAACCCACTGATAAAAATGTTTGTGATAAAACTATTTTTGTACGTCCCACTAACGAAAGTGAAGTCAAAAATTGCATTTTTACTCTTAACGAGAATAAAGCCCCTGGTTTTGATAGGATTGATGCGCAAACACTGCGTAGGATGTCCGAGCATGTGGTACGGCCCCTTGTGCACATTATAAATAACGTATTTGAGACTGGTATTTGTCCAGAACATTTTAAGGTAGCTATTGTGAAACCTTTATATAAATCCGGTAATAAAGAATTAATTTCAAACTACCGTCCGATATCTATTATATCCAATCTTGGAAAAATCTTTGAAAAAATTTTTAAGCAAAGGCTGGTGTCATTCATAGATAGTAATCACCTGCTTTCTGATAAACAATTCGGTTTCCGGCATCACCTCAGTACTCAAAATGCAATATCCTTGTTAACTAAAACACTTTATGAAAATTTAGATAAAAGCAAACCAACTTTATCTGTTTTTATTGATTTAGCCAAAGCTTTTGATACCATTAGTCATAATAAATTATTAAGTAAATTAAATAATCTAGGTATACGAGGTAAAGCTAATCAATTAATACAGAATTACTTAAGTAATCGAAAGCAGTATGTACAATTGAATGATACAAAAAGTGATACACACATGGTAAAATATGGTGTTCCACAGGGGACCGTGCTGGGTCCGTTGCTATTTATATTGTATTTAAATGATTTATTAATAATGAATAGTGAGGGCTCGTTGATATCCTATGCAGATGATACTGTAGTAGTCTATCAAGCAGAAAATTGGAAAGTTTTAGAAAATATTGTTAGTAGAGACCTTACTAAGATATGTGAATGGTTTAAGCAAAATTTATTAACAATAAATATAACCAAAACAAAATTCTTACCTTTTACTTCTTATAAAAACTTTTTACCAACTTTTCAACAAATTAAAATACACGATTATAATTGTGATATTAACAACTGTAAATGTAATATGTATATCCAGAAAGTAGAAGAAATAAAGTATCTGGGAATCATTTTAGATTTTAGTTTAAAATGGGATAAACATATATATGCAGTTGTAAAAAAATTACGTAGTTTTATATACATTTTTAAACAATTAAGAGAATTCTTACCATTTCATATTTTGAAACAGATATATAGTGCGCTTGTTGAACCACATCTTTCATATGGCATAATAGGGTGGGGAGGAATATTAAAAACAAACTTAATCTCTTTGGAGATAGTACAAAAACAAATTATTAAAATTATATTCAAGAAAAGTAGAAGGTATGATACGAATAAGCTTTATAGTGAAATTAAAATTTTAGATATTAGGCAAATTTTTTCTAAAACTATACTGCAACAAGTGTTTAGAAATAAACATATTCTTACTAAGAATGTCATCGATCACGATTACGCAACTAGAAATAAAACATATAATGTAATAAATTTACCTGCGAATAAAAAAAGTATTGGAAAAAGAAGCTTTGAATCTTTTGCCATAAAAATACCTATATAATTTATTGCCATTAAATATTAAAGGTTTAAGAACCTACAGAGCCTTTAATGCAAGTGTTTGTGACTGGTTAATACATTATTCTAGACAATTATTACATGAAATATTTAATTAAAATTGAAATGAACTGAACTCCAATGGCGTTCCGGCTGCATCTCTTATCGCCTATCCACTAGCTATTCTTGTTTATGAATTGTATTGTGTAAATTGTGTAAATAAACCTCAAATATATATTATTATTTAGAATGCCCGCACACAAGCTTTTTTTAGCTTTCGCGGGGACATTGTACTATTTTTTATTTTAATTTTTTTATGTTGATCGTAATAGGAATGCGATATACCTTTTTTGTGTTATAATTATGTTGATGTGTGACATCAGCATTACTAAGTCTTTTATTGTACTTCAGAATTGTCATATGATATAGTTTAGTTAATGTCAAAACATTTGAATCCTGATACAAGATATATGTTTAATAGTGTCGAGGTTTTACAATTGATGAAATTATGGTCAAACATATAATAATAAACTTTTGTACGGAGATCTTGAATCTGAATTCAAATGTTTTATAGGTCATTAAGTTTCAAGATACTTTCGTAACTTATTTTTTAATGTTTTCATAGGTGAAACTTAACTTACAAATATTACTGAAAATGTTTTTATTGTTTAATATAGACTAAAACTGAAGTCTTTAAGTATGTACACAAATAATGTAAATAGTAATCAATATACAATATACCACCACCTCGCAAACCACGGTCCTTCCGAAAAAGCTGATATTCATCAATATGGGGCATTTCATTACTAATTTCTTGTGTCAACCAAGTCTCACTAACGACAAAAATGTCATAGTTTGAATCAATAATAATATCTTTGATCTCATTGAATTTTGATAGTATAGATCTGATATTAATGTGAGCCACTTTTATTAAATGAGATTCCATACAATCGAATAGGTCAATCTGAAAAGAAAAAAGAATCACGAAAATAAACAATACACTCAAATGTAAACTACAATAAATTATTTATCATACATATTATTAACAGCAAAACAGTCAAATAATTAAATTCTAAATAATAAAACAATTTAATTAGAAAAAGAATATAAATTAGCAATACATAACAAAGCCCGTAGGTAGATTATAAATGAAAAGTAAATAGCGATAACTAATATTCAAAACCAAATTCTGTTTATTTGTCAATACCGATCGTGTTGTTCAGCATGTGCAACTATAAAAGTTTGTTATCAGTTTAATACAGCACCACTTAACCGGACTTAAATTTTTCCAAGTCCACAGATGAGAGAATCTTATAGATCTTAGAGTCATGCTTAGCCATTATTTTACCATCAGTAACTAAGGTAGCCGCCTCTTTCAATAACTGGGCGCGTTTTCCCGTCAAATCTTCTTTGATTACAATCTTCGAATTTTTTAATTTCTTCTTGTTATAAATTAGATTACGAATTCTTCGGCTAACAAACTTGAGTATTATGGGTTTACACAATGATTCCTTTCCAGCAGTTGGTGGCAAATATCAATCTCGTTTAAAGAAACTTCTAATCCCAATTTGTTTTTAAAAATATCTAAGACAGCCTGATCTACATTTTCATTCTGGTTATCAGGAACTCCAAACACGCGCAAATTATTCCTTTTGGAATACTGTTCCATTTTGTCAAATGATTCGCTGCTTTCACTAACAGCCTGGGCAAGTTTTTGTTCTAAATTTGTTACCTTGGATTTGACTTCTGTGATAATACCACTAAACTGCGTTTCAATAATAGTTCTTATGGCGTTGGTAAGTTTTATAATAAGCACGTCAGCAGTAGCATTGCTATGGGTATTTTTTTTACTTGGTGGTTGTTCAAAACCCGTATCGCAAAAAATATGTTGGCTGATTTTATATTCGTGAACTTAGTTATTAAACTGAAAGCTAACGTGGCACTAGAACGACGCACATCTACGAGTATTCAACACAACGGTACATCACAGAATGCGTGTACTTTTGTAGTTTCATACAATGTTCAAGCTCTATGCTCTACGCACATTTACGCCGCAAGTTTTAAACTGAACTAAATTGAAATAGTACCTACTCGCCAATTCAAACTGCAAGTCGCCTGTCGTAAATACTTTCACACTTCCAACTGCTATCAAATTCGAGTGTGTGACCTTTCATCCAAAATTGGTAACAGTATTTACATCACACAGAGGATGTTTATGTTACTTCATCCCATACTGATACGATTCAATGGTACTATTGACGGGTTGAATATTTCCGTAAAGCGAATTTATTGCCTTATATGAATCAAGAAACAACATGGGGTGATTCTTGTTGTTCCTGCATGGTTATGTTTTTCTAAAGCTTATTCCTATTGTTTTTAAGTTTTTATCATCTTCTCCGAAAAAGGTTGACTTTCTGGAAATTACATAATTTACTAGTCAGGTACCCCGGTCCTGAAAATATACTGGGGTTGACTATTACCCGGGTCTACCCGAGTAACCGCCGACATTTTCAATTTCAAGTTTAACAAAGCTTTGGTACCTGAATTTGTACTTAAGCCAAAATACTGAACAGTGACTAATCTGCATATCCATTATAGGATTTTCCTTTAAAATGTTTAGGACATAAGTGTTACTGGTCTTATATTGCTTTATATCAGGGATGAAAATGAGAACTCGATGTGTGCAATGAGAATAATGCACTATGTATGTGCATAGTTATTAAAGCTTATGCGGGTTACATTTTTTTAAACAAATAAAACCCAGAAATACACAAAAATTTAAGTTTATTAATTACTTGCAAGTTAACATTGATTTCTATAAACTAAATAGGCATTCAAGTTGAATAAATCATTCATACAAAGTTAAATACTAAACTAATAAGTTATTAATAATAGTTGAACTCATTTGTGCCATTTTTCCGTAGACTGACAACAAATGGACCCACGTAACTGAAAGCACATATAAATAACAAAAATACAGTAGATTCGGATATAGCAAACCACCGATATAACAAACACTCATCTATAACGTCCAAAAATGAAAGTGCCAATCAAAACCCTACGTGTATTTAGGTTTGTTTGTAATGAACACATTTATAGCGAACGAATTTAGAAGGAAAAATTTACAACATTATGGTATGCCGTCGAAGGTTCCTCTTCTATCTCTAATATTGATTAATGACATATCAAATTCAATTAACCACTGCAATTGTTTGATTTTTGCCGATGCTTTAAAATTATTTTTTACGACCGACCAGAAAATATGCAGTTTCTGGAGAAGTTTTTGCCAGAAAGTAATGTTTTGCAGGATAAAATCGGAAAACGGGCATCTGGGATTGGTAAAAACTTTTGCCGGTTCCTGATGCCTTCGTTACTATGAAAACAAGTTTGTGTTATTGTTTGGATAAGTCAAATAATAGATACTAATGTTATAATTTTTTTGAGTTTTCAAAAGTAAATTTGCAAGTTTGAAAATAAGGACTTGGATGTCGTAAAAAAATATTGTGCGATACATGACTGGAAAGTATTTTGCAGGTCCCAAGCTTCCGCCTTCTAACGTAAATTACTATTTCAAACTCGCGAAACTTACAAGAGCTATACAAATATAACAAGATATAATAGACTCTGTTATAGAATGGAGCGAAAAAAAATAAATATATTTCAATGCAGACAAGTGTCATATAGGAACAAGAAGATTTGGAATTATACTACGAGCGGTGCCAACTTGCAAAGAGTAAAAAAAAATAAGAGATTTGGAAATTCACTTTACAGACACTCTAAATTTTGATGAACACGTCAGATCTTCAGCAATTAGTTGCCTGGGAATCCTAGGATTTATATTGCAAAATTGTCAAAAATTGAATAAAGATTTGGCTGTTGAAACACTATTTAATTCCTTCACTGGCAAAGATAATGGACAAGCAATAATTATAGTGTTTATAAATTTGAAAAGGGCCTTTGAAACTGTAGATAGAGAAAGATTAATGGAAAAACTGAAGAAATATGGACTAGGACAGAGGTGGCAAACCTTTATTGATCTACGTGCCGTTTTTTCTAAAGAAATGGTTAGTGAGGCCATGACGTGCCATCAAATAATGCCAGGTAGAAATAGGCTAAAAATACATATTCCTAAGTACATAACCGAACTAAAAGGCGAAAGCTGAAGAAGACTAACCTGGAGGTGGCGGACAGCCTAGAGTGCCGTGCAAACAACAAAAGTGGGCCCCAAAATTCCGCAAGAGCGTAGTGAACGTAAGGATTGCCAACATAATCAATTAGCCTAACGTTCAGTGGGCTTTCGTTGCTTACAAATTCTCCCCTCACAAATGAACCAAGCTATAACTAAGCTGGTGAAGCACGAAGCCGAGAGGCAACCAACTTATTCAATCGAAGGCTGGGATGGAAAAGGTCGAGAAATACTACCACACGCAATTCAACTCAGGTTATCAAAATCTCCCAAAAATTGGAAAAGGACCACCAGAAAAACTATTGGAATGCAGAGCGGTCTAAATTGATAGCAACATAGCTGTAATTTGCTGAAAAATGTTATCACAAGATAAAAATAGGGTTGCCTAACAACGCAGCGGAAAATGTATTCAATATTTAAATATAAATGTGAATAGGGCTGCCTAACGATCCAGGGGAAAACTTACAAAATAAATGCTTAAAGTAAAATCCAACTAGTTATTTCAAATACCACATGCGAACTACAGCGCCCCTCTCGCCGTCCCTCCGCGTCGCCCGCGCTAGCTCACTCCCATCCGTTCGGCCATAAATTCGCGCGAAATCTACCTATCTCTGTCGCGCAGTCTGTTGCCGTTCCGGCACCGGTAGCCTTGTTCACAATGAACTTTGTTACTATGACCTCAAATGTAGACGAAAAAATAAATTGTTTCGATGAGGTACCTAAATTCCTCAATTAAGGCCGTGCCCAAATTATTTTGCCGCGTGCCATTGGTTCGCCACCCCTGAACTAGGAGGACATGTGTTGGAATGGTTTAGAAGCTATCTAAATGGTAGAAAACAAACAGTGAAGTGTGGTGAATGCTTATCGACGGAGAGGGATGTTCCTACAGGTGTTCCACAAGGGAGCATACTGGGACCGATACTTTTTGCCCTCTATATCAACGATGTGGAAAGTGTAATAAGGTGGTGTAGATTTCATTCATTTGCGGATGATGCTGTTTTGTACTTGGAAGGAGGTGACTTAGATGAAATGATTCCTTTGGTTAACGAGGATTTAGAAAATGTCTCGTTATGGTGTAGAACTAATAAATTGAAGATAAAGCAACGAAAACAAAAGTGATGTTTGTGGCGTCTCCAACCAAATATCAGCAGTTTGTTAGACATTTTATGGATGTTAAAATAAATGGTGAAAGTATAGAAATTGTGGACAAAATTAAGTACTTAGGAGTGATAGTGGACCAGAAACTAAACTTTAAAGAACATGTGAACTATGTCTGTGGAAAGATTGGAAGAAGATTGGGGTTATTGATGAGACTGTCCAACTGTTTGTCATCCTATGCGAAAAAGTTAGTGTATAATACGATGATACTGCCTTATTTTAATTATTGTGGAACAGTGCTGTATGGAGTTGACAATAGTGGTTTGTGGAGACTTCAGAAACTACAAAATAAGGCAATGCGATTAATATTAGGATGTAATAGGTATACGCCAATTACTTATACAGGGTGGCGCGTTGGGATCTGATGTATTTCAAATAGCTGTCAAATTGTCAATATTGAAGATGAAAGGGACAAATAAATTTTAAAATTAAGAGTGATAATGGAAATTTATTTTTTAAAAGTGGTACAGGTTGTTTATGGAAAATAACTTCTGTTAAATGCCGACCTTGTTGATTGACGCATTCTTGGAGTCGGTCACAAAAGCTCCGCATTGCTCGCTGAAGCATGTCAAGTGGGATCACAGCAACTTCATCCCTGATTGGTGTCTTCAATTCCTGAATGGTACGGGGCTTATCCCAAGAGCTGGAGCACGACGTTTGGTTGAGCGTTTTGGGCTTGCAATAACATCTCGTCTCACACGCGCCACATTCTCAGGTGTGCGAACCGTAATTCGTCTCCCTTAAAATTGTGGCTTACATGAACCAATCATGCTAAAAAGATTCACCCATTCCAATATCGGGTTACGAGATGGAACCGCACCGCGCACTGGAATGTTGAAGTGCCGGCAAAAGGCACGTGTCACTGCAACTATGGACTCGTTATTTCGCAAAAACTGTTCTACAGCTAATACGGGATGCCTAACGGACCAGGTAGCCATGTTTACTAAACTTCCCACTGTCGAGAACACAATAATGAAACTGTCAGGGACCTCCCACCGCGTTCCCTTCGAATGTACTACACATTCCAAAAACGTCAAATCCAAACGCGCCACCCATTATGTTGAATACTTTATGTTGGATGAGAGTGGACAGTTTAATCGAATTTAATTGTCTGATATTTATTTATAAATTGTTTCATGGGGAATTGCCATGTTATTTTGATCAGTTTAAAGTGACTTGTGATAATGTATATAATTATGAAACCAGAAATAGGCAAGATATTTATGTTAATACTGCAAAAAGTAAGGTGGGATTCAATTCTGTTTTTGTTAGAGGAATGACTGCATATAATAAATTAAGTGGTGACATAATAGTTACCTATTTACTATACAAGTGGGATAACAGCATAATTAATATACGTGTGTGTAAGTTACAAACGAGTGCGTAGCACGAGTTATGTAAGCACACAAGTATATTAATGATACATTATCACACATGTTTTGTACAAAATTTTATCTACGACTGCCTAAAATTGAGAAAAGTGCATTAAGAGAAATGTTAGATCTGTCATTTTCAAAAATATTTTAATAGGCAAACGTCATTATGTCATTCATTTGACACTATTTCAGTTACGTAATGAAGTCATTGCACAACTCAGTTGCATAATGAAAACATTACATAACTGAGTGGTGTAATGAGCTTCATTACCTAACTGAAATAGTGTCAAATGAGTGACGTAATGCGTTACTTATCCCACTGGAGTAGATAAAAAATATTAATAAGTTGAAAAGTTTTAAAAGGGTGTTAAAGGAACTGTATATAAAGAAGGGTGGTGGTATTTAGAGCTGATATTTTGTTGAAGTTTCCTGAACTTTCTCAACAGATTGTTTTTGTTTTATCTTTTTTTTCCTCTATTGAGTTGTATCAAGGCGGTCTATATTGTTCCAGGCCATGACACTGGCTCTGTTGCCAGATTGTGTGCTAGGCCATTCCAAGACACACTAAGTTTTGTTTGTTTGAAATATATTTGACATTCAAAACTATTTTGACAAGACAAGTCATATAAGTTTCAAAAATGCCTTTGAAGTTTTACGTACCAAGCTGCAAGTCAATTTACGCTTCATCATTTGCTCCATATGTTAGCATGTTCAAGTTTCCATCTAATGGAACGGTGGCACAAAAATAGAAAGACATTTTGCATTTAGAGAACTGGCAGATTGGAAAGGCTAGTGTTGTGTGTCAAAAGCACTTTAAAAGAGCAGATAAGGTAATTAGATTAAGAGACTTGTTCTCACTAACTTCCAGGCAAGTTAATTTGAAGAAATTACTGTTTTAGAAAAATTAAAAATTAGTAACGATTTACTTGCAATAGAGAATTAGTTACCTACCCAGTAGGAATGGTTTTTAAATCGAATATTACGGTGAAGTGAAGCAGTGCATTGTAAATAGCAGTGATTTTATAGATTTTTTTTAAACTGGAATGCATCACAATGACATGGATAGTGCACTAACAGATTGTTCATTTAGTTTAGTGACCAAAACTAGTAATTTTTTGTTAAAGGTTGGCAAAGCCATGTTGCCAGATTGTGGCAGGCCATTCCAAAGGTCACTTTATAGGCCCAGTGTCATGGCCTGGAACAATATAGACCGCCTTGGTTGTATATATTAGTTGTGCTACACTAGTTATGAGCTGAATATATTAGTTATGCTAAATAAAGAATTTATTATTATTATTCAATCGAGGCTAGAATTTGTGATTATAGTGCATTGAAGACAGTACAAAATAAATTCTTAAAATATATATACTGTAAGAAGCCGAGTAGCGCAGATGCGTAGGCGCTTGCCTTGCATTAAGCAAGTCCTCGGTTCAAATCCCGCAAGGGCCGGAATTTTCCGCAGCCTTGCGATTTGAACCGGGCTCGGTGAGACCATTCACAGTTGGGCACCAAATTAACTGTGCCCTACTCAGAACCACTGACCTAAGAGATAGAGTAACAAGGTCAACATGACACACAGACACAGCTCACACAATGGTTGCTGTGCAAGCACGAAAGACGCTCCAACTCTGTATCCCAAATCCGGGGCAAATTGAGCATTGTACCGCTAGATGCAAGCACATAAAGCACCAGCCTTGACACCGCAAGGTAAAATGAGGTTATCGATTATACATACATATACTATAAGAAATATCGCAGGTATCCTGGCTTTAGATCCTATGAGGAAATACGACGAGAATTTAAAATTGTAAAACTTTCACAAAGAGGTAACTTACTTAGTATGACTTTTTTGTTTAAACTTATAGACTGTCCACTTTTGTTATCGCTCTTATCGTTCTATGTCCCGGCATATATATCACGGAAAAAGAATCTTTTCTATATTCGACGTTATCGAACTCTGGTAAAAAACTTCTCATCTATTATTCGGATATATTTTTTATTCAATTATTTAGACAGCACACAAGACTTTCACAGATAAATGTATTATTGAACTAATAAATGCCATGTTACGTATGTTGACGTGTTTTTTTTAAAATTATTTTGATAAATGGTTGTAGTTAAAATATATACTGGCTGTTTCCTAAAAAACGCCGCAACCTATAACTCCGTTGTTTTAAATTTTAGACCGAACAAACTATTATATTCTTAAATGGCAAGACAAGAGCTACCTTTTGACATCGCCCATTCGTAAATATCTTTCAACTATTTTGAGCAACGATGTTCAACTTTTTTATTTTAAATGGAACACCCTGTATATTTTTACATATTTCAGGATGAAATTCTGCATGCAGTAGTATGCTACATTTGTTTTTTGGAGACTTATAAATGTTTAAAATAATTTTTTAATATTGCATGTAGACAATCGTACAGTTACCTTAAAATTTTCAAGTGTGCCGTGGAAAACAATCAGAATGTTGAAATATTTTATTGGAAACAAATTTAAACAAAACTACAAAACGTATCTACAAGTATTGCTCAAACTAACCGCCACCTTGTTGAACACACAACTGACATCTTCTAGTTACTCCATTGGTCGCATTCAATATCAAATTAGGAGGTATTTCGCGACAAGCCTCAGAATTTCACCGTTTTCTGGACGTGTTAGATAAAATATTTCAACATTCTGATTGTTGTCCAAAAAACAAATGAAGCATACTACTGCATGCAGAATTTCATCCTGAATCCAAATATGTAAAAATATACAGGGTGTTCCATTTAAAATAAAAAAGTTGATCGTTGCTCAAAACAGTTGAAAGATATTTAAGAACGGGCGATGTCAAAAGGTAGCTCTTGTCTTGCCATTTAAGAATATATATAGTTTGTTGGGTCTAAAATTTAAAACAATGGAGTTATGGGTTGCGGCGTTTTTTAGGAAACAGCTTGTATGTATGTGAATAATATATATACATGTATTAGGTATTACTATTTCTCAATAACTATCGAACAATGTAATTTGGCGTTTCGCCTGTTTTGTTCGTCAAATAAATAAATAAATAAGGGCCGGTAATTCTCAGAATTTTGTCTGGAGATGAATTACCTACTTCTAAAATTACATTTCTGCATGCAGTACAAATTGTGTAACAATAATACGAATACCGCAATACAATTTATTTAACAATCGAATATCGGAATGCTGCATCACTCGCAAAATAATATTTACACTTGAAGAAAACTTAAAAATTGTTATTAAACTAGAAAAAATTTAAAATGTACAGTGACGCCTACAATTGGCTCAACAGCTGTTGGCGGAGTGCGGAATAAAATAAAAATAAAATAAAATAAAAAGGTGGGTTAAGTTGTGAAATGTCACGAATTTGAAGCGGGAAAGTCAACCGTCGCTTCAGTTAACAAGAATAAGGAAAAAATAATAAAAATGTGTAATATTAACGTAAATATTGATCTCCCAAAAATGTAATGCGATCCGAGGGTCCAGCATTCGCCGATTGTATTACTTCTTGGAAATATTGTCCAACTTTTGGCATTGAAAATGAACTGCACACGTCAGTTAATAAAGTGTTCAGATGTTTAATTTTTGAAGTATACTCTGTTCACTATGGCCCCGGATTGTCAAAAATGACGTTTTATGGTAGCACTGTTGAATTTCTATTGGTTTTTTTGTTACTACTAGGTTGGACAACGCAAAAGCGTAATTTTGAAAATCTGGGTTTTTTACCTGGCAACTTTTATTTATTTTTGCTTAAGTCAGTTCGAAATATAACCTATAAGTAATTTATAGTTTTGACATTAGCAGCTTTATTAATTATTTCTAGTTACCTATAGCTTGACTTAAAAATATTAACCATGATATAAAGGACTGTTTTTAATTGGATTTTGACATTGTCAATCCGGGACTATAGTGAATAGAGTAAAGTACGTTTTTTTTCTATAATAACTGTCAAAGTGTTACAATGTTGGTAGATATGTGATTAAAACGCTAGGAAATTTTTATACCTCGTCTTGGTAGAACTTTTTCAAAATTATGGTTATGTGTCAAATTTGAATGTCAAAGTTTCTTAATTTGAACTCTTGACAAATTTCTTTTTTTTAACACGGAATCATCATCATCGTCAATAAAATCGGATAAAAAAAGAAAACCAAGAAATATTTTAAATGCAAAAATGAAGCAAGCGATATTAAATTATGACATATCTGTCAAAATGACAAATCATTTTTTTAGTGGAAGAAAAGAACTAAAAATCTATGTACCAACAACTTTTCTCCTAGAAAGTTGACCTTGAAAATTATTATAGACAATTTAATGCATACACTTAAAATCCCATAAGCCGCGGTTTTTTTATCACCATGACAGCGGCAAAAGTTTGCCCTAACTTTTCCAGCGACAAAACAGAACCTAACTTTTAAAACGGTCTAATTCTATTAAGCCTAGCAGAGTTATTTGTTAATTTAGTGACTTCTAAATTACCTAATATGTAAATTAAATATGTATTCATTAAATTGTCGTACCGAATTACACTCAAGCTTTTTTTATCGAAGTAAATTTAACATTTATAATGCGAGTTTCCTTGCCTTTAGGAAATTCAATTCAAAAAACTGCCAGAAAAAATTACTCGTCCTACGGACTCGTAATTTTTTCAAAGGCAGTTTTTTTTCGTTAAATTGCCAGCAACGAAATTCTCATTAAAATGTCAAGTTTACTTCGACAAAAAAAAAGCTCTCGTGTAATTATAAGTGAAAAAAAAATGTACTTTATAATTAATAACAACACAAACAATTTTCTCATTTAAACTTACATAAATTAATGTTGGAAAAAGTGTTTCTAAAATGTTGACTTTCATAGTGAACAGTCTTATAACAAACATTTTTTTAATTTCCTACCATGTTCGCTATATCCGAGCTTTACTGTACATAACAATTCTGGTCGTTTTATAAATAAGTCTTAACAATGGTATTACAAGTCCCAAAAAAGTTCACTTACCCACATCAACTTTTTATTGTTTCAACAATGTTAAAATATAGACATATGATTGACTATATTTTTGCTTTAAGTATTTTACAGCTTACAAGTACCGATAAATATTGTTATATACTACACCTTATACATACATGCTCATTTGCAGCACTTATTTACATTTTTAGTAACTAAACGTGGACAACTTTTGAATACTCTGAGAACTACATATTTGACAGCTAGAAATCTAAAAACAACAAGAGGTATCAGCCTTATCTCTTTGACGACTTAACTATGTGTTTAAAACCTAGAAGGGCAATGATAGAAAATATTTCCAAGTGATTTTACAATTAGACATTAGAGCCATGTAAATTCAGTTTTCTACCATTTCTCGATTCTTGGCCAGCGATTTGGGATTTGGAACGACTGTGCGGCGGTCTGGTTAACGGGGCGTCTGGGGTATTTTTCCAGGGCTTACGTTTGTGGCATCCTGGCTGGACGCGGATCGAGGCGTGGCGGAGCGGTGCGGCGGGCGGCGGCTCGGACACACTACGTTTCTGCGGCCAGTGGTCGAACAGAACGTGGTGTCACGGAGTCGACTTCTGCGACCAACGATCGAGCAAAGGTTTGTTTTTTTTGCTACTGTCCAGCGACCAAGGGTGGTTGCTGATTCGAGAAGGCTCCTTCGATCGAATGCCAATTTTGGCGGCGCTCGCTTCTTTTAAAGGGTTTCCACTCCCACCGTTCTTCCCCCGGACGGCCGTTGCTCTAGCTGTTAAGCGCTAGTTTGCTGACGGGGGTTGCTTTTTAGTATTTTATTAATTTCGCGCTCCGCGTCCGTATCTTTGCACGGGGATTTTTTATGTGGCCCATCGGCTTGGCGGTGGAATTCTGCATCTCTAGATACCAAACATGCCTATGTTCCTGTTAAAATCACTGCATTTTAATTCTGCTGCGATGTATGTAATTAATTATATTGGGGGTTGCCGGCGTTTTTAATCCGGCTTGCGATCTATCTCCCCGCTAGACTCGCTTCGCGCTTGGAGGCGCCCTTTGTTAAAATCCCTTTACCTGGCTATCGCCGAAGCCTGCGAGGTTTATCTCGCAAGTTCCTTTGTTGAATTTATCTTAAACGCGGCCGGGGTTTGCGGTGGATTTATGCTATTTGTTTTAATTTTGTTTTATTTCTTTTAGCGTCGCTCCGATTTCTAAGATTGCCCATGGGTTTGGTGCTGCTTTTCAATGTTACTTCGTTTGGCTACTTTACGCCTAATTCGATGTTGTTTTTATTAAGTTATATATATCGGCTTTATTTGCATTTCGGTCTGCAGCCCGCTATCCCCAGGCGTAATGTAATTCTAGTTTTTGGGCGAGCGCTCGTTGTACCTGGTCATTAGCGGCGGCTAATTCTTTTAGGCCGATTATATTCTTAATGATGCTATGCTTTTTCTCATTTAATCGGCAGTGACGTAGGGCTTCTTGTTTACGCTTGATTTTGCCGCTCCGCTGTTTTCCATGGGCCCGTTGTATAGCACATGTTGCCCTTAGTAGCGGCGACGGCGTATTTTATTGGAGGTCTGCCCGGGTTCGGTATTTACGATGCTGTTTTTAAAAGATGTACTGACGGCGTTTGTGAGTAATTCCCGGGAGCTGGCTAGATTTTAAATTAAGTGTCGGCGGGGCGCGATTAGCGCTAAAAATCTCCTGGATGGCGACTCACTTCCGCCTTCCGGGAGATTAGCGCCGGTGAATCATATCAATCCCCCCCTTCTTTGGCGTCCTCGACCGACGCTTGATTTTTGTTGGTGACGGGGAAGGGCCGAAATTGGTAGCTGTGCACTTTGGTGGGTCCGTGGTCCTTGTTGACCTGGTACACGCGGGCGCCTAGCTTCGCGGTGATGACGTAGGGTCCCCCCCATTTGGGCTGGAATCCGGAGTGGACGTTGTCGCTGGCTCTTGACAGGGGGTGCTCTTTGACGAGGACCCTTTGTCCTACATTAAAGCGGGGTTGGCGGGAATCGGCTTCGCGCGGCGGGTCCCATCTTATCCGGGCTCGGAGTTGGTTATCGCGGGTTTGACGTTGATGCTCGTGGGGCGGCGGGGTCCTCTGCTCTGCTTCGTCTTCGGTTTGGAACCTCCATTCTCGGGGTCGGCGTAGTTCCTTGCCGAACATGGCGTGGGCTGGGCTACATCCTATTGATTGGTTCCGTCGTGTCCGTATGTTGAACAGTACCGCTGGCAGGTGCAGGTCCCAGTTGTGGTATTCTTGGCCCTGTAGGTTCAAACGGAGGCCTCGTTTGATATCCTGGTTCCTCCGCTCGGTAGGGTTGGCTTGGGGGTGATATACGGCTGTGGTCCAGGGTTGAGCCTACCACCGCTGACAGGAGCGCTGCCAAGATCGACTGCTGAACTGGCGGCCGTTATCGGTGAGGAGGGCGCTGTAATAACCGTATCTTGGGAACACCTCGTCTTCCAAGAGGCGGATGATTACGGGGGTTTTAAGTAAAAAAAATAAGTAGAGAACGAACAACGGATCCGAAAAACAGAAGCACAGCAGATATTCGACCGAACAGTTCAATTCAAGAGAGAGAGAGAGAAAGATCGAACGGTTTTGGTCAAGGAGCAAGGAGCAGCCGACGTATTACTAGGCGGGGGTTAGAGGCAGTAAAAACGAACACGAGATTTGCGTGCGCGAGCGACAGAGAAAGAAATGCTCCTACGAGCGTTAGGTAGGTAGCGAGTTCGAAGCCGGTTCAGAGCAACTTTTTTTAAAATCCTTCAAAGTGCGTATGCACATACATAACCCGTGTCATCTCGAAAAATGAAATTGGGCGTCGCAGAACTTTCTCTTTGTCAAATTCGATAGCAAGGGCAACGTGCACTTCAAACAATTTTAAATAACGAGTGGGCCAACGGCCGAAGTCCGAGAATAGCCAAAGATGCGAGCGCAGCACAAAAAACGAAACCAGCAAACACGTGTGGGCGGCTGCAAAGCGATAAGAATAACAGTTCTTGGAAATGCACGCAGGTAGCCTCTGTCTAAAACTTTAGCGCCCTCTCTTTGATAGAGGCGTGAACGATACATCTGCTACCCAAATTCATTTATTAGAGGTATTTCTTATACTACCGCCCTCTTGTGCTATTATTCCGTAATTTGTGTGGAAATTAAAATTACAATCGAGTCCCCACTACTACGGTCCCGCTCTTAAGTTAGCTCTCAATGTCTCAATGGTCAACTTCAAACGAACGACTCGCAGATGACGATGATCGGGCAAGTCGGTTTTAGGGTGAACTTGCTGACATACCGTGTTTAGATGTATCGTGGGAGGGGGAAAGGAGCATAAGTATATTTAGTACCTCTATATTGCTAGTAGGGTCTGGGAACGGGCGAAAACATCACGGCGCGGCGTCGACATTGTCTCTGAGTACTATAGCGTCTATAAAATATAAAATTTAATAATAAAATACATAATATGATAAAATGGAAAACGTCAACAGAGGCTACACTAAGCAAAATAGTGGAAAAATTCATCCAAATTGTATGGTTCTATATTTAACAGTAAATTATATATTTATTATATATTTTGCTTTTAAATGTCTTAAGATTTTCTATAGATTGTAGTGAACTAGGTAGAGTATTAAAGAAACGCAAACACATGTAAAACGGAATTCGTTCGTACTATTGGTACCACAAAAAACTAGGACAACTTCTAAATCCATTAGCCATGCATTTTTATTGTTTTAGTTGATTAAATGACCTTAAGAAACTGTCATATGACAGGTTAGAATTATCTATATGTCATAAAATTTTAATATCAAAAGCTACAATATAAAATAGTTATAAAACTAAATCAACATGCAATTTGCTAAATAGTTACACAGTTTTCTAAGCAAGCGTTAATCCTAGCTTTTGAAATTGAATTTATTTTAGGCATGATTGACAGTGACGTTTTGAAATAATTTGAAAGTTAATCAAATCTCAGTTGCCAATTAAATATTCCTATTTACACAAGCAAAAAACCGTTGTCCTAGTTTTTTTGGTAGCAATAGTACATTGCGAGGCCGTGTTTTGGAAATATACTGATGGGGCCATAATTATACCGGGTGTCCGTTCTCAAAGTCGAACATAGGCGATTAACATTGTATTGAACGTTTTTGTCGATTCCTGCTCGCCAATTCAACCTACAGGGAAGGTAATGGTATCAATGGAAAGATAAAATTATTCCGCATCAAATGGTACCAATAACAATATTCAAGATGCGATTTTTATTTTAAAATACTAATTTAAAACTTGGGCATTTTTAAATATGCCATGCCTTGCTTTTCAAGTTCAATAGCATTTGTCAAAACAAATGATAATTAGTTGGCATAAATCAGGTATTTTCTGTCAACGTCTGTTAAAATTATCCACAGAAAAATTAATTATTTCAATGAAGAACGAGTGAATGCACTAATGTCAATTGCCTATGTTCGACTTTGAGAATGGACACCCGGTATATAACAGCAATGAGATAACATGAACAAGCAAATAGAACGCTTGAGTAAGAAAGAGATGGCCATATAAAAAAATTATATTAGTAGGCATGTTTAGACAAATGTCATAATTAAATTAAGAGTCAAGCCTTCTCGAATATTTGCTACTATGTTTATCTCTTTCTTACTCAAGCAATACGTGTTATCTTCTTATTCATGTTATCTTATTGCTGTTATATACCGGGTGTCCGTTCTCAAAGTCGAACATAGGCGATTAACATTATATTGAACGTTTTTGCCGATTCCTGCTCGCCAATTCAACTTACAGGGAAGGTAATGAGATTAATGGAAAGATAAAATTATTACGCATCAAATGGTACCAATAATAATATTCAAGATGCGATTTTTATTTTAAAATACTAATTTAAAACTTGGGAATTTTTAAATATGCCATGCCTTGCTTTTCAAGTTCGATAGCATATGTTAAAAAAATTGGTAATTAGTTGGCGTAAATCAGGTATTTTCTGCCAACGTCTGTTAAAATTATCTACAGTCTACAGACAAATGAATTATTGATGAAGAACGAGTGAATGCACTAATGTTAATTGCCTTATGTTCGACTTTGAGAATGGACACCCGGTATAATTGTGGCCCCATCGGTATAATGTTTAGTTCTTGTGTCATAAATACCACTTTTGCAACACCCTACGAAAAGATGCCTGCATTTAAAAATGAATTTCAAGCAACTATAGGTATATATAGAGCCCCACAGCTGTTAGAAAGCCATTTATTTTAAAGAGACCTCGACAGCTCTCGTTATATTTTAAATGTAAATATCAAGCGTAACATTCTTTTTTGCAATATAAAAATTTGGTTCAGGTTGCCAATACAATTGTTTGCCCAGAACATTATGCCAAAGTTCATCTGAGATTGAAAATTAGCTAAGTACAAAATTTTTAAGGTGTTAAAATTAAATAAGTCTTTTAAGACTGGAAAACTGTAGATAGTAGATTTAAGCTTATTAGTTAAAAACTGAATATGTATTTGCCAGTTCAAAGTTTGGTCTAGATACAGTCCGAGACATTTGGTGTAATCATAGATTGTAATTTTATCGTTGTTTATTATTACTTCGCTTGGTAAACACAATGTAGTTCGATTGGTTGTAAAAAACATACAGCTGGTTTTCGCTTTGTTGAGTACTAGACGATTCGAGTGTAGCCAGCTCTCAATCTCTATGAAATATGCATTTACTTCAGATAGAAGTTCGTTTAGGGAGCCGGCTTTAAGCAGTACATTTGTGTCATATGCGTAGTTAAAAGCCCTATGACAGGAGCCACTCAAAATTGATGGCATATCATTTATAAAACTAATGAATAACAGCGGGCCTAAAATACTGCCTTGTGGAACGCCTAGCTTAATTTCTATAGGTGGTGATAGATAGGTTTTGTTATCTCTAATAAGCTTAACTTGTTGAGTGCGTCCTGTCAAGTAGCTTCTGAGCAACGCCAACACATTGTCCGGAATTCCATAGGAATAAAGTTTTTTACAGAGTATTTTCTGATCAACACAGTCGAACTCGAATGCCTTGGAGAGGTCTAAAAACATTCCACATGGAGTTTCTTTAGTCTCCAATGCATCCAAAATAAATTTTGTAAGATGAAAATTGCTGTATCTATACTACGGCCTAATTGCACAACTTCGTTCACGCTTTCACGGACGACGCTTGCGCGCAATGCACCAAATCCCTAGAAACAGACGGTTGTCTGACTCACTTAAGCTGTGACCTCCCCACTTACAGGGGAAGGTTTTTACAGAATATTTTCTGATCAACACAGTCGAACTCGAATGCCTTGGAGAGGTCTAAAAACATTCCACATGGAGTTTCTTTACTCTCCAATGCATCCAAAATAAATTTTGTAAGATGAAAATTGCTGTATCTATACTACGGCCTAATTGCACAACTTCGTTCACGCTTTCACGGACGACGCTTGCGCGCAATGCACCAAATCCCTAGAAACAGACGGTTGTCTGACTCACTTAAGCTGTGACCTCCCCACTTACAGGGGAAGGTTTTTACAGAATATTTTCTGATCAACACAGTCGAACTCGAATGCCTTGAAGAGGTCTAAAAACATTCCACATGGAGTTTCTTTACTCTCCAATGCATCCAAAATAAATTTTGTGAGATGAAAAATTGCTGTATCTATACTACGGCCTAATTGTACAGCTTCGTTCACGCTTTCACGGACGACGCTTGCGCGCAATGCAACAAATCCCTAGAAACAGACGGTTGTCTGACTCACTTAAGCTGTGACCTCCCCACTTACAGGGGTGCTAGCAATATAGTAGTATTACATATATGATATTGGGGGACACACTACTCACACAGTATACCCACCTTAAAATCTAAATCATAGCAGACAGTCTGCTCTGATTACGGATTTGTAGGTAGATTTACTCCGTGAGTAGAGTGTCCCATCTGAAACAAATGCTGGCGCGACATTTTAAGCGAGTGCCGTTCAAACACGACTAGCGAGCGGTGCGCGTGGCGCCCTCTCTTGGTAACGGCTGGAACCGTGGAAAGGTGTAGATCCGTGCTGCCGAAGTCTGCTCGCGCTAGGTGTTACAAAAAGAGATTTCAGAAAAAATTTAATACATTAAACAACCTGAAAGTGTCTATGCTCGGAGGCTTTGAAGAAGTAGTCGAACGCTTCGCGTCCTCGTATTCTTCAACAACCCTCCTCATCTGCAAAGTATCACTTTCATGACTTGTAATGTAATACAGGGTGTATACAAATTGGCGCAAAAGCTTCAGGTAGCGATATTCCTTGTACAATTCTGAGAAGAAAACCTTAATACTAGAATGATGTACCATGCTTCCCCTGTCTTCACGAGGTCCTCAAAGTCTCAATGTTTAGTTTTGAAATAAGTATCATTATTTAATTATCTGTTGACTACAAGATTACAATTTGAAATAAAAGAACGTTTTAAAAATAATGTTTACATATAATTGTCTTTCAACCCTGAAATGTTAATGTTAACATTTCTTCATTTAGGTCTGTTCGTTAAAAAAAACGTATGACAACACTGTACAGCTAAGTGCCAAACGTTCTCGTATTGTCAAAGTTGGACGTTTACAAAACATTTCTAACTCGGCTTTGTAACTTCGTGTCATCTCAGTTTTGCATTTTTTGTGTTTTATTCGTTATCTTGTTTACTGGTTTGTTCTAATTTTGCGTCATCCCTGTTTTTCGTATTACTTTTTTTTTGTTATCTTATTTGGTTTACTTAAAGAATGGATTTCACTTTGAATGAGTATGCTGATATGTAGGTACATGGTATATGGGTTTTGTGAGTGAAACTGTAAGATGTCAGAAAGAGAATATCGCCAGCGTTTTCCTAACCGGAGACATCCTACTGCAAACGTATTTCGAAGACTGAATGAGCGTGTTCGTGAAACTGGTTCATTTATCCGAAGAACTAGGGACACCGGTCGACCAAGAGCAAGGCGTACGGTTCAACTGGGAGAACTGATTTTAAATGCAGTAGAAGAAGATCCCTATGTCAGTACCTGACAAGTAGCTGCAACATTAAATGTTCCCAGTCATAGGACACTTGATAAGGTACTACAAGAAAACCTACTACATCCATATCATGTTTCCAAAGTGCAGCCCCTCTATGAAAATGATAACATTGCTCGATCTGACCTTTGCAACACTATTTTAAATAGAATTCGTGACGAAGATGACTTGATGCGACGTATTCTTTGGAGCGACGAGTGGGTGTTCAATACACACAATACCCATTACTGGGCTGATGAAAACTCGCACGAGTTTCGTGAATTTGGTCACCAAAGAAGGTTTTCTGTAAATCTTTGGCTAGGCATCATAAATCAGAGAGTTGTTGGACCAATTTACCTATCGAACCGCCTTAATGCCAATGAATATCTTAATGTTTTGGAACAAGTGATTGATGAGATACCTTTGAATATACAACAGACTATGTTATTTATGAATGATGGAGCTCCTGTTCATTTTGCTCTTACTGTAAGAGAGTGGTTGGATGAACACTTCCCGGAAAGATGGGTGGATCGCAATGGACCCATTTTATGGCCGGCGAGATCCCCAGATTTTAATCCATTGGACTTCTTTATTTGGGGTTTCATTAAAGAAAAAGTTTATGCCACACCTCCACAAAATGATGATGAGGTTAAAAACAGAATTGCCGCAGCAAGATTAGAAATTACACCCGATAAGCTCGAGCGGGTAATGCAAACAATACCAAAAAAATTACGGCTATGTTTGGAAACAGATGGTTTTCAATTCGAACAGTTAGTGTAAATTAGTATCTTAGGTTAAACAATAGTGGTGTTGATCGACTACACAAAAATGCCCAAAATTGAATCACAAAATAAAATCCTAATTTAAAACTTTTGTCATGTATTATGATTAAAATAAATAATTTCTGAACTTAATTTTATCTCTCTACTACTTAAATAAGACTACCCATCTGCTATTACCAACGAGTAAACAGACGAAAATTTAGTTTTAAGAAGTCCAACGCTGTATCCTAAGTTACCATGCTTTAATTATGAATACAATGTGTGGGGTGGATTCAATGTTGCCAAATGTACGTTTCTTTCAAATGGTTTGTGAGGGCACGGGAATTATGGTACAACATTTTTGTATGAAGGTTTTCTTCTCAGAATTGTACAAGGAATATCGCTACCTGGAGCGTAGAACTATTCAACTGGAAAATCACCTATCTCACATCAATACACATTAAAAATGTAATAAAAATGTGAAGTTTGAAAAAAATCGTTAAAGCCGTTTTTGAAAAATTTCCGGTTATGGATATTCAATGCTCGTATCGATCGGCGGAAAAATAGTATGTGTATCTTGGACAAAAAGCAACATTCCCAGACTCCTGTGTTGTTGGGCTCGGCATTCGCCTCACAGTCGTCTGGGAATGTTACGCTTTTCGTCCTAGATACACAAGGTACTAATTTTAGTTTAGTTGTCTGGAATGTGACAGTTCATAGAAATAATTTTTCCACATGTATGTATATTAATGGTATACTTACGACACTACCGTATAGGTGAGAAGGGATTATAATCAGTTGTAATATAACAAGTGGAATAATTATTATCGATGATTTTTTTTCCTAGTTAAAACCGGAACCTAAATTTAACGAGTGCTATGCACTCGTTAAATTGGCTGTTTCGGTATTAACGAGTAAAAATCACCGATCATGAATCATTACACGAATCATATTTGGAAAGAGAATATATTGAATGAAATGCAAAATATCAAAATTTTTCCTTGGCACTGTTAATGTTGGTTACCCTGCTGTTTTGGCACAAACTGACAAACTGACACAAAACCTAACCTGCTAACCTCGAATTTGACATAGACTTAAAATTGACAGCAGGGTAACCAAGAGTAACAGTGCCAACCTAAGAAAAAAAACACAACCATTTATGATCATCCGTAAAAACAAACAACCGCTGTGATAATGTGTAACTAGGCATTTGCATGCACCTCATTGATTGAAATAGCGTCACGTGATACATGAATTATATTCTCAGCTATAATATCCCAACGACAGTGATAATTACGAAATAATTTTATTGCAGTTCCGAAAGCACGTTGCTTGGAAACAGCCCGACGCTAGCGGCGGAGGGCTGTTGCCTAAAAGCAACGTGCTTGAGGAAGTTGTAAAAAAATGATAAGTATTTATCAATGGTCGAGGGATATTCGGTTAGACAATTTTTTGCCCTTAAAACTATTTATTTGAATTTATTTAGTGGAAGTGCAATTATGAAAAGAATATGACACCTTAAAATCCTTCATTGTGGACTGTCAAAAACTTGACGTAACATAGCAACCCGAACTGACTGCTGTACACAAAGTGATAGCAACCCATGGGTAGTTTTCAATGTAAGGATAATAATCTAACTGGTTGATTTTGCCCATATGACTAGAAAAGAGTTAATTTCATTGGATCACTAATTTCATAAAAAATTGTCACTAAATATCATAACCAAAATCAAGTATACAATACAACTAGCCGCCTAAATTAATGAATTCGATACTAATGTTCAAATAGTGTTGCGAGAGCAGAAGGTAAAGCATATACCGGGTGTCCACTTTCAAACTGGAACATAGGGATTTAACATTGTTTTTAACAGTTTCCTGGATTCCTGTTCGCCAATCCAACCTACAGAAAATGTTTTGGTATCAATAGAAAGAGAAAATGATTGCGTATCTAATGGTATCACCAATTAAATTATTCGTTTCATAATTTTCATGTCTTGTGCATAAACGTAAACTTTTAGCACTTGTTGCATAAATAGCTATTTTCTACGACCACCACTAAAAGTAGGCCTTTTAGCGCTAGCTTTTTTCACTAAAAGTGACGTTTTATAATTTAGCGTGTTTAAAATGAGATCAGCTGTTTACTTTTAGCCCATGTGCTAAAAGTGAAGTGAGGTTATAAAACTACAATTTCGAACTGGAAGTGAGGTTGTAAAGTTATTCTAGTTACTTCTTGCGTTAGAGGTAAAGTGTTTTTTAAATAATTAAAGCGTTATGTAATGAATAAAGTCAGATCTGTACTATTACAATTACCTTTGGTAACTTACTTTGACAGTACTGTCTCTACAAACATTCACCTGCGCGTCAACGCCATCTCTTTATTATGACATAAATTATAACTGTCATAAATACACACCTTTGTTAACTTTGACATTTATGGATTAATAACAAATTATTTAAGGTCGTAGAAAAAATATTGTATGCAAACTCGTGCTAAAAGTGTTATTGCACTCAGCCTTCGGCTTCGTTTCATAATTTTCATGTCTCGTGCATAAACATAAACTTTTAGCACTTCTCAAATCTCACTTCACAAATCTCTCACTCTACGCAAACTAACCCCACTCTAATATGTTTGTTCGAGTAATCTTTCATTTTACAAATAGTCCAAGATCCAGCAACGGATTTCTTACAGTATTTTTAACACGCGTGTAACTGCTATGGAAGGTCCCTTTGAATATACTGAGAAGGTAACCCAAAGTCTGGCAAGCCTGCGGTGGTGGTTTTAGCCCACTTGTGCCCTTGAAGAGTGGAAAAAATAATGTGTCAAAACTGACACAAAACCTATGAATAATATGTTGGTAACACTGTCCATGTCAAATTCGAGGTTAGCAGGTTAGGTTTTGCGTCAGTCTGTGTCAAAACTGACGGAAAACTTAACCTGATAACCTCGCATTTGACATAGACTTACAGTGCCACCAACATATTATTCATACGTTTGAATTTCCACAGCCCGCTGAGGATCAGTTTTTTTATCTCTCGATATTTTACTGTATAGGCCATTCAGTAAACACAAAAACATATAAATTTTTTGAGGTTGGCATATACGTAAAATTTGTCTGCTAGGGATTCTGTATTTTGTTTTGCAAAGATTTCCATACCTGCATAAAGGTGACTTTGAATTTAAAAATGAAAATTAACAAATATCGTTAATTCAGTGTCAAAGTATACCGGGTGACAATGAGACTAGGGCCATGCTTATATCTTCTTTATTTATAAATAGATTTGGATAAAATTTTATACCAAGATAAAATATAGTATAATATAATAAAATATAAAGATAAATTAGTGCATGATGCATATCGTTAGATTGGTAATTAGATTTTCTATCTAATGGCAAGCTGGCCCTTAGTAGGTGCCTTTTAAAAAAAGTAACTTTTTCTTAAAAAACGAGTTTAGCAAATTATATTCTTTTATTAAAGGTTTGTTATTGACCTTATTGATAAAATAGCTATTATTAAGAGTTGCTAGAGTCAATTGGAATAGATTTTTCCAAGTCAAGGCCTTCTATAGTAAAAAATAAAAATTAAAAAAATAATTCGTTTGTTTAAAAAAATTGAAATTTGGCTATTATATGTAGTTTGACTCTTGGATTCAGAAAAACATAAAATATACAGAGTGTTCTATTTAAAAAATCAAAATTAGTATCATTTCCGGTGAAACCGGAAGTCAGCCATTTTGACTCTATTTATGGGCCAATCAGGAATAATAGGTAGTATCTTGGTATAAAATTTTATCCCAATCGATTCATAAATAAAAAAGATATAAGCATGGCCCTAGTCTCATTGTCACCCGGTATACTATTCTGGAAATTGTTGCCTGAACTTTTATAAAATGTAATAAAAATACTTATTAATAAATGCTACATCAATAGTATCCAACACAGTATTTGTTTAACATCCTTAATAGTATATTGTGTATCTAGGACGAAAAGCCTAACATTCCCAGACGACTGTGAATATTGTGTACAACACAGGAGTCTGGGAATGTTGCTTTTCGTCCAAGATACACATACTATTTTTCCGCCAATCGATACGAGTAATTAAAAAATTAAGAAAACGTGTCTTTTGAAATCCTCTATATAATAAAGGAGAACGATCCAAACGTGCGTGTTCGTCACGACAATTACAGACGCCATGTCCCTGATTGAGTGAATGCGCCTCGAGGGGCGGAGCCCCTAGGGCCCCTTTGGAGGGGGGTGGAGCCCCGCGGGGCCCCTTGGAGAGGGGCGGACCCCAAGGGCCCCCTTGGAAAGGGCGGTCTCCCACGGGCCTCCTTGGAGAGGGTCGGAGCCCCGAGGGCCCCCTTGGAGAGAGTCGGAGCCCCGAGGCCTCCTTGGAGAGGAGCGGAGCCCCGAGGGCTCCCTTGGAAAGGGGCGGTGCCCCACGGGCCTCCTTGGAGAGGGTCGAAGCCCCGAGGGCTTCCTTGAAAAGAGGCGGAGCCCCGAGGGCCCCCGTAAAGAGCGTCGGAACCCCGAGGGCTTTCTTGGAGAGGGGCGGAGCCCCAAGGGCCCCCTTCGAAAGGGGAGGTGCCCCACGGGCCTCCTTGGAGAGGGTCGGAGTCCCGAGGGCTTCCTTGGAAAGGGGCAGAGCCCCGAGGGCCCCCTTGGAGAGAGTCGGAGCCCCGAGGCCTCCTTGAAGAGGGGCGGAGCCCCGAGGGCTTCCTTGTAGAGGGGCGGAGCCCTGAGGGCCACCTTGGAGAGGGTCAGAACTCCGAGGGTTTCCTTGGAGAGGGGCGGAGCCCCGAGGGCCCCCTTGGAGAGGGTTGGAGCCCCGAGGGTCCCCTCGGAGAGGGTTGGAGCCCCAAGGGCCCCTTGGAGAGGGGCGAAGCCCCGGGGGCGTCCTAGGAGAGGGGCGGAGCCCCGAGGGTTCCCCTGGAGAGGGTCGAAGCCCCAAGGGCCCCCTTGGAGAGAGAATCTCTCTCATCCTTTTTTTAATTCATATTAATGAAATCTCTCTTCAATTAACGAACCGAAGCGTAGTTCGGGTGACTCACTAGTCATCAATAATTACATTCGAAAAATATTCCCTGCCTAGGCCGGGAATATTATTCCTGTACAGTTTTATTGTAAATTACCTAGCAACGGCTGGTGTAATGGAATGTTTGACTTTGCTCCACAAAATTGTGTCAATAATGTGTCAGTTCTAGTACGATTGGCGGAAAAAGTAGTTATGACAGATGCTAATTAAATGTTACCCTCTTAACCTATTTGTTTTAGTAACTTTTTGTAAGTACATTCCTAGACAAAAGATGCATTTTGGAAGTACACTCATGTAATTTTAGAAATCAAAGGCCACTTTGTGTTTTTATGTTTAGTGAACAGACTATAAATGGTAATAGTATATTATACATCAAAGTAGCGAAGCGCAGTATTATATAGGTTATAAGACGATTCGCTACCGTGGTGTAGGTATATACTATTTTTTGCACTACCAAACGGCTTAATACTTAAATTCCCAACAAATTTCGAAAATGTTTTAACTGCCAACCTGACAATACAGCTCTTTAAAACGTCAAAATTAAAATAGTCATATTTGGTAACTTAGCAATTTATTAGTTACCACGGTGAAAATTGTTTATTTTACTTTCTCTCCCTTGGTGAAAAAAATCAACTTCACGACCTAAAGATAGGCCAATAACAGTGCGTTCTGAGACTAGTAGTGCAAAAAAGTTTATTATGCAACTTTATGCGAATCTGGAGTACACTTACCACCCGCGAAAGCGTCTGTAAATTTTTTTATTTACATAAGATATGATTACCTTTAACTTAGCAAAGCACCAGACTTGTTATTATACTTTTTTATTATTTTTTCCATCTTTCAGGGACTCAAGGGGGCTAAAACCACCACCGCAAGCTTGCCAGACTTCGGGTTTCCTTCTCAGTATATTCAAAGGGGCCTTCCATAACAGTTACAAACTTGTTAAAAATACTGTAAGCAAATCCGTTGCTGGCTCTTGGACTAAAAGTAAAAACTACTGCACTAACTGTGAATGTCATCAAATAACAAATTAAATTGAGTATAGCTGTCAACTTATTTCAAGTCAAGGCAACTCATATTTAAAAAATATGAAAATTTTGCTTAATATTTTTCAATGAAAATTGACAACAATAATTTCATTTTTGTTATCATTAGATGCACAATAATTTTCTCTTTCCATTAATACCAAAACATTTTCTGTAGGTTGGATTGGCGAGCAGCAATCCATGAAACGGTTAAAAACAATGTTAAATCCCTATGTTCCAGTTTGAAAGTGGACACCTGAACCTGATATGTTATCATGATAGAATTCCATGCAATGGTTGTTAATATCTGCAATTTGAAGCAGCGCAGAATCGTTTGGGTAAAGAAAAATATTTCTTGAAAAATTATATTGCATTGTGAAATTATTGTTATATCGTTTCTTTTTGCTATTAAGGTGGGGTCGACATGTTTAGTAATTTCAGCCAGATTCAGAAGGCATGCGAGATAATGGTAATTAACTGAAGAAGTAAACACTTCCAAAATATAGCTAGATATGGCTCCTGCAAGAACAAATCGCCAAGAGAAGCCAGTTGCATAGCTGGCCTTTGCTGCTATGACATAAAACGACAGCTAGAAAACTGTGCTGAAAATGTTAAAAGTATTATGTTTTTAACTTTTTCGTAATTTATGCGCACTTCATAACGTTCTAATAAGGTTTCCATGCGTTGATAATTGACCCATATTTTTTTACGCTATCACGGTAGAGCACACTAAACCATGAAGACAAACTAAAACTTAAAACCCTCAGAAGCGCGAAAGAAATCAACTAGTCCGAAAACGACGTTCATTTCATATCCATGGAAAAAATGTAATATGTCATCGAGCTAATAAAGCTGAGATGAAGAACGTTGGCGACCTTTTGTTATCGTCGAATTTCCTTAATGTAATTGTATTCACTTTTGATATAAAATGACAATTGACCTGAATATCGTAATAGATAGTATATTGGTGTAAGGCCTTGTAGAATGTTAATTCGAGTATTAAACGTATTGCCACCATGTTTAGGCTGAACCATTTTATCGATTAATTGGAAAGAAATATAATACAAACAAAGGCATACAGAATAGCGGAATATATAATTACGGTGTTTATTCTCCTAATGATTTTGCTTAGGAATTAGGCTTATATAATTGATTATATTTTAATAAATAACGTTAATTCCTGAAATTACTGTCCGTTGTTAATCTTCTTTAATATAAGTTCCTCAAGGGGATCAACAAACCGAGGAATTATTAAGAGGACTAAGAATGATTTATTCCATAGTTATATTTCCAATAGTAGCGTTGTATAGGTCACTGAAATTTACACGGCAGTTCTTGGTTGGAAGATATCCGTAAAAATATAATATAGGCCTTGTTTTATCAACACCTTTTCTGGAAAAAGTGGCTTAGACTAGAGGAAACCTTTTTAGGCGATGCAAATTTTTGTTTTTGATTTAACTTCTTTTTTGTAATTTATCATTGGAACGAAAAATAACCACAGGAGTAAAGAGAGGGCAAGAGACCTTCTTCTATGCAAAATTTTAAGAACAATTGAGGCGTTTTTTACAAAAACAACCATAGTCAAAATACTGTTTTTTTGAGAAATGGAAAAAAACATTATTTCATAGTTGTTTGCTATAGCACATCTATTTCAATGAGAAAGTGTGCTTTTATGTTTAACTGATGTCTGATAAACAATTTACTTTCCAATTTTGATTAAATCGTTTTCTGTAAAAAAAGAACTACGGAAGTGCTGGACATTGGTTGTTTTTGTAGGAAACTGAACAGAATGTAACACAACAAAGCAAAACTTCAAATAACACTTTATTAAAAGCTACTAAATGTATCATTATACATAATATTTAGTAAAGTATATACGTATCTACTCACTAATGACTAATCTTCTGCACCACTGCTGTACTCGTCATCATCGATTTCCACCAGATGCTGACCAGAACCACGGTGTAAGAACGATTACATCGTGACCAGAACGTATGCCTTCTGGAGGATTACCATTTTTATGTTGTCTTCGCGGATTTAAATAATAATGAATATTATCCGGCTTTTGAAGACATCTGGCCAGACTCCGAAGAAACTGTAGTTTTTGAACTTTTATTTGAATGTCGCCTTCATACAAAGAATTCAGTAAGAGTTCACTGGGTAATTTCCTTCTATTTCTCAGTTGTATAGTTTGCCACATGCCTGTATACGAGTGTTTTACTTTGATATAATCAAAATCAATGACTATTTTATATACTCTAGCTTCTTTTATTTGCATAGGTGGCTTAGTATGCGGCAAAAAGCACGGTTTTAAAGCATCCGATATGTTAAAAAAAATCATGTTGCTGTATCTTCACTATGTTAAATGGAGTAGGTTTTTCTCGTGCTGCTAATACCAAACGATCTCAGTCTGACTGAATTTCTGCTGTATTCTTCCTCTTTTTTGCCTCAATCAAACTAAAGTCTTGATCATTGGGCAATCTTGAATGTCCTCGTATAGGAAAGTAGTAGGTTATTGTTTTGAAAAGTTTTAAAATATGAACTAAGGCATAGAGAAACCTAACCATCAAGTAGTTTTTATTTTGTCCCGGGCACCCATCACTAAACAGCACTAGATCTGGTATGGTTATGTCCATATTTTTGAAATAATGAAGCAATAAAGAGGTAACATCATTTTGCCCTTTTTTCCAACAGTTTCATCATAAAAAAACATAGTAGCATCGTTTGTTGCCAAGTCATGCACCCCAAACACAAAATACCACAGCTGGCTAGCACAAAATACTTCGCTAGTTTGAATGTTAGGTAATAATCCGGGAGTCCGTGACACTTTTCAATGTCACATTATAGACCGGACTCTCAGTGGAGTTCCGTATGCAAGAATTGCGGACCGCATTCTGACTTCTGATATGTATTGTAGTGATCCCAGACTTCGAATTGACAGATGCTGCCAACCAGTATTGTGGTCCCCCTCCCCCTCCCCCACTGTTAATATTAGAAAATATTATTGGTCAGTACAGCTACGTAAAACTTTTATTTTGATTCAAAAATTACCAAAATTACAAAAAATATCCTCTAATATGCAAGAAACAGTTTAATTTTGTTACAAGTTTTTGCAATCATTGTTTACACATTTACACAAAGATATGCAGTGTTGCTTTTTTGCAAGTACATGACATGATCTGGTAAGGTGATGGACAGATTCGGCTAGTGCTACGTGTTTAGGTGTCTTCTTTTCAGTCATACAGTATACAATGTCACAAAATATTGCCTTTGTCTTCCGAAGAGATCTTTCTCCTAATTTTTGGTTCTTCGCACTGAGTAATTTTTGCATTACAGTAACCCATGTTGGAGGCAATTCAGTTTTATTAATTACGTTTTCTAATAGTGTCTATTCACATAAATATTCGTCTGGTAAAAGTTCAGCAGCCATTGCCTCATCCTTTAGTTGTTTTGCGCACATTTTGATTTTATCTGTATCCAATTGACGGGCACCTTCTACCACTTCAGTCAAGAGGATATTTGACAAGAATACCATTGACGATTTTGACCTGTCAACAGGATGTGAAAACAATACCTTCTCACCATACTTTTCAATTAACAGGGCTTTAACAGCTCGGTTTTCCACGACTGCATCTTCCAACCCAGTGAGCTCAGCCATTCTTGTTGCCAAATAAGATAGTTCAAAGGAACAGGTTGAAAATTGATCTTTCAATTTATCTATCAATTTTTCAAAGGAAGCCTGTATTATTCCTGGGGGTATATTTGAAGAAGGATGCCCTCGTTTATTTTCTGACACTCTCGTACAGTTTATCGAACTTAATACTGTGACGTTTCAGCCCCTTACTAAGGGCGCCAAAATCTATACGTCGGGTTAGCTCTAGTCAGAGAATTACTTTTGGCTCAAATTGAGAATATACCGGGTGTCCGTTCTCGAACATAGGCGATTAACATTGTATTGAATGTTTTTGCCGATTCCTGCTCGCCAATTCAACTCACAGGGAAGATAATGGTATCAATGGAAAGATAAAATTATTACGCATCAAATGATACCAATAATGATATTCAAGATAAGATTTTTGTTTTAAAATACTAATTTAAAACTTGGGAATAAATAAATATGTCATGCCTTGCATTTCAAGTTCGATAGCATTTGTCAAAAAAATTGGTAATTAGTTGGCGTAAATCTGGTATTTTCTGTCAACGTCTGTTAGAATTATCTACAGAAACATGAATTATTTCAATGAAGAACGAGTGAATGCACTAATGTTAATTGCCTATGTTCGACTTTGAGAATGGACACCCGGTATAAGTAATAACACAGGAGAATATCATAAACAAATATAATGTGTTTAAAAAGGTACATTAATAACTCAAAATGAATTGTATTTCAATAAATACATGAATAATAACGAGGGCGGTGTTTGCTTTCCCATATGGGGCTGCAACCTCAGTCGCATGGGAGTACTGCAGGCCTGCTGATTATGACTCGCTATAACGTACACCGGATCTTCTAACAGCGAGTCCAATTAGGTCGGATGTCTTGCTTACAGGTTACGCACTTCGGTTCTACTGGGAGCGGTTGTAGCTCTTTTGCAGCAGTGGTGATAACGAGTTATTTACAGAAGATGGCTACTGCAAATATTATGGATTAAATAGCAAGCTTATAACGGTTACCTGCATCCGGAGTTAGGTTCACAAACGGCAAGGCGATTCGTGATTTATCCCGGCGGTTTGCGGGAAAAACTGACAGCAGGCGCGGCCTGGATTTTCAACACAACGGCGGCCTCAGGATTTCCGCTGTTTAAATGGCGGCGCACTGGAACTGGGATGCCTTTACCTACGGGCTTTTGGACAGGTTCCGGTCTCGACTTGCAATTAACAGCGGTCTAGCGGATTACAGGAAAATTAACTTGCAGGGCTCGCGGTCTCGACTTGCAATTAATCGGCGGTCTGGCGGATTACGGGAAGTTAAATGCACTTATAGGCTGACAGATACGCTTTCATCTCCCTAAGGGCTTATCATAAAACTGATTTTATTTCACTAGACAGATACGCTGTCAGGATAAAATAAAATCAGATCGGGATCGATAGGAAGGTATCTGGAAAGGAATCTCAAGATCTCAGGATGCTGGGATCGGAAGGTACAGGTGTTCTCAAGACATTTAGGAACAGGACGGGTTGGTGCTGCTAGGTGTTCTCCTTATATAGGTTCCGGGAAGGAAAAAACACTCCTTCGGTTTTTTACCCTGCTCGCGCATCGGCAGCAGGATTCTGTTATCTTCTTTTATCGCGACGGCTAGATGTAAACTCTTGATAACTCCATGAATTAAATTCAAATCGTTTTTAGGTATCCTTAGAATTTTAATACAAAAGCAAACGTTACAAGACTTACTTCGTCTTCACGTCTTCTTGCTGCACGTTTTATAGTGAGAAACGACTCGGGCTTGGATAATTCACTAATTGTTCTGACGATTCGCAAAACAAACACACGAGTTCACTGGGTCTTTTTGTTTTTAAGTTCACGACTTCTAGTGACATTTTTTCCACAAAACAACGAACTTAATACGGAAACAAATGTTTTAACAAAGGTAAACAATCGAAAACAACACTTATTTGACGATGTTTGGCCGCGACTGGCGTGGATTTGGTGAGCTGCCAACGTCGGAAGCGGTCATAGCGAAACTAGAGCAGAGGTAATGGGCTGGGGAGATGGAATGACAAAGGACCGTGCGCGCACGCGGCAACATGGCTTTTTATACAGCCGAGAGTCTCAGGTACACAAATCACAAAACACTGCGGTCCGCAATTTTTGCAAACGAACATCCCATTGGAGCCTGCATTATTAGTTTAAGGTTTAGTCACTCTTTGTTTTGTTATTGCGATACTACTAATCCCCAAAATGGGTTGCTGCCGGCGCACCCGCGGGGCCACCCCTACCGGCAGGGTTGCAAATGTGTTGAAAAAGGAAGGGTGAATGTCAAACAAGTTTAAGGCTGAAACTTTGTATAGTGCTTAAGGGTACTAAAAAATAATGGAAAATGCTTTGCTGCCAGAGCAATCGCAGGGCCGCATATTGCTGCCACCCCCGCAAACACGTAAAAAAGTCGGTCAGCCGGACATTTAGTTTAAGGCTGAATTTTTTTTCCAAGTACGTTGATGTAGCCTATATGTTACCGTAACAACCCGTTTTTACTAGTAAATACGCGAAGTATCTAAGAGCAAAAGAAACAACGCGTTTTTACTAGTAAATACGCGAAGTATCTAAGAGCATCAGAAACAACGCGTTTTTACTAGTAAGAACCCGTTATTACTAAGGCAGTTAGGTAAATGCCGAATAAAATGATTACATCGGCTTTTTACTGCACTTTTCAGTTAAAACCCGTTCTTCCTAAACGCATATCAGTAAATATCCGAATTTGAAATAAAAATGTCAAATATACAAAAGAAATATTTTATTATTGATATCTTACGTATCATTATATAATGAGGCAGTTGCTTCATTTGAATGGAAAAGGCTTCAATAAAAATTAAATAAATAAAATAAAAAAGTTAAAAAGATCAGAGTTTGACATCTGCAAACAGAAATTCATCGATATCGCCGAAGTAACACAAGATAAAGAAATTTCATTGCGAAAAGCGGCTTCGTATTCTATAACAGGTTCTACGCGAGGTTTCTTAAAGTGCAATTGCACGAAAAAGTGTATGAACAATTCGTGCAAACCCAAAAAAACAATATTCTGTGCAACTCAAAATGTCACAACAGTGGACCATGTAATAATAAGTGAGTGTAACTATATGTATACGACGTACGAAGTAACTGGTACATATTTAGATGCTACAAATATTTACCTACATACTTATATAACTAAGTATTCCCTTTTTTAATTTTATTTTTAACGAAGCTACTGTCTCAATAGTGATTTCTGTAATGATAGCTAAGTAAGTAACTAACTGTAACTAGAAACTCAGTATACGCCTTTTTCATTTTCAAATGAAGCAACTGCTTCATTATATAATGAAATATCAATAATAAAATATTTCTTTTGTATATTTGACATTTTTAGTTCAAATTCGGTTATTTACTGATATGCGTTTAGAAAGAACGGGTTTTAACTGAAAAGTGCAGTAAAAAGCCGATGTAATCATTTTATTCGGCAATTACCTAACTGCCTTAGTAACAATGGGTTTTTACTAGTAAAAACGCGTTGTTTCTGATGCTCTTAGATACTTCGCGTATTTACTAGTATAAACGGGTTCTTACTGATTTCGGGTAGTTACGGTGACATATACAGAGTGGCTTAAAATGAATTACATCTAGTATGCTTTGCATTTCCCATAATGCAATCTAAAATGTTACTTGAAATTGGCAAGACTGTAAGTCTATGTCAAATTTGAGGTTAGCAGGTTAGGTTTTGTGTCAAAACTGATGCAAAACCCATATATGTAATACTTACTATATTGCTAGCGGCTATGAGTGGGAAACTCACGAAGGAAGTGAGACAGACAACCAACTCTTCAATGTATGATGGTGAGCTGTGCGCAAGCGCGGCGGCGTCGTCCGCTCAATGGGGAAGTGGTCAAGTTTAAAATTCGCTTCTAAAGGCGGAGTTCGAATTCTCACGCATGCGCACGAGACGCGTTATACTCTAAGTGAGACTATGTCGGCGCCGTAATGTTTTTGGGCGTTCCGAGGCCCTACTAGCAATATATGTATAATACATATATGGCAAAACCTAACCTGCTAACATCGAATTTGACATAGACTTACAGTCTTGCCAATTTCAAGTAAAATTTTAGATTGCATTATGGAAAATTCAAAGCATACTAGATGTAATTCATTTTAAGCCACTCTGTACATCAAGGTACTTGGAAAAAAAAATCAGCCTTAAACTAAATGTTCGGCCGACCGACTTTTTTTAAGTGTTTGCGGGGGTGGCAGCAATATGTGGCCCCGCGATTTCGTTGGCAGCAAAGCATTTTCCACTATTTTTCAGTACCCTTAAGCACTATACAAAGTTTCAGCCTTAAACTTGTTTGACATTCACCCTTTCTTTTTCAACACATTTGCAACCCTGCCAGTAGCGGTGGCACCGCGGGTGCGCCGGCAGCAACCCATTTTGAGGATTAGTAGTATCGCAATAAGAGAAGAAAGAGTGATTTAACCTTAAACTAATTGTCGCGAATTTGGTGTCGCGGGCTCCCGGACTATAAGGGCAAGTTTTGCATATAATCAAAAGTTATGCATATAATAAGTCCTTGCTGCGCCTTAAGTTTGCAATCTCTTTTTATCTGATAAAACTTTTCTGCCTTAGATAGATGGTGAGTTTTTTCGTTTTCGATAGTACGACGTTCTTCTAAGTCACTACTTGCGTTTATTTTTGATATCAATCGATCACAAATAGAACAAGTATCAGATCTAGGCAGACCAAAATGGATATTAAATTTTTCAGTGAATACTGTCCAGTACACTTTGTAAGAAACATTGATTTTATATTTCTCCAAGAACATCTTGTACATTGCTTTAATCGATAGACTTTCAGGAAGGTATACACGATTAGGATTTTTTCTTAGCGAGTAGTGAGATTGGCGTACTCTGAATGTCTGAATGTGGGACATTATTAGGTTTATTATGGGTTCTGGTGTTTTGTTAAACCGCGTACCATGTTTACCTCTCTTGTCACAAGGTGATTTTCCGTATGCTATAAGATGATCTTGTATTCTTCGTACCCGTCCTCTCGTAACGCCAAATATGCTTAAGAATGCCCTGAAGCATACCCGATATTCAGTGCCTCTTAATCTCACCTTGTAGTAAAATGTTGCACTGTTGCTAAATGCATTGCTTTTATCAGTTGCACCGTTATCTGAATCGTTCTCGATTTCCTCCCTTTCGCGTCTTTGTCTACGCCGCCGCCGTGTAGGAGCACTAAACGAGATTAAACCGGACAAGTGTGCATCCTGCCCATCTTTCGAAGACACAGAGTAGAACTGATTTAACGCAGTCTGGCGTTGATTTTCGGTGATTATTGTGAAACATTTAAAACGGGAACATCTACGAGTACAATAACAGTTCAAAGTGTAACTGCATATTAACACATCCTACCAAGCTATGCACAGATGCACACTTACCTACAATCTGGACCTATTTGTCTGGCAGGTACTTGCTTTCCAACATGATTCACGTGTTCTTCGCCCCTGATTTTCTTTTTCTTTATTTTTGTCTCCTTCTTCACGCACTTTTCCTTCTTTCTTTTCCACTCCGTCGCATTATTTTCGTCACAAAACTCTGTATGCGCGTCTGCACTCGCCATCTTGACGTACACATGTGAGCAGTCAAATGACAGCAGCTTGCTCTTAAACGAGGTTGAAGAAATTCCTCTAAAACAGCCATTGTCCTATAACTATGGTGGTTTTTGCCGGAAACTGCGTGGAGTATGGTTGTTTTTGCAGGAACGCTCAGTTTTTCCAATGCTCTTGCTATGGATTATGGTCGTTTTTACCGAAACTGACCTCTCCACGCGATTGGGCGTCCCCGAAACTATACGACTCCATATGTATATATGTATGTAACAACAGATCAATAAAAAAACCAATTAGGGTAGGCTGTGATATGTGTTATACGTTTGGCAGTACTGAAGTGTATTGTCAGTCTATGTCAAATTCGAGATTTGCAGGTTAAGTTTTACGTCATTCTGTGTCAAACATATATTTATACTACTATATTGCTAGCGGCTAAGAGTGGGGAGGTCACGAAGTAAGTGAGACAGACAACCAACTCTTCGATGTATTTGGGGAGCTGTGCGCAAGCGCGGCGGCGTCGTACGCACGGTGGGGAAGTGAACCAACCAAGTTTAAAATTCGCTTCTAAAGACGAAGTTCGAATTCTCAGGCATCCGCACGAGACTCGTAATACTCAGAGTGAGACTATGTCGGCGCCGTAATGTTTTCGTCCGTTCCCAGACCCTACTAGCGATATATGTATAATACATATATGGTGGCAAACAACAAACAAAACCTAACCTACTACTCTCGAATTTGACATAGACTGACAATACACTTCAGTACTGCCAAATGTATAACACATATCACAGCCTACCCTAATTGGTTTTTTTATTGATCTGTCTGTATAATCTGTAACCTCATTTATCTTGCGGTGTAGAGGCTGGTGCTTTATGCCCTGCATCTGGCGGTACAATGCTCAACTTGCCCCGGATTCGGGATATAATACAGATATAACTCAAAATTGACATTTTTGGACTATGGTTGTTTTTGTAAGCAACGCTTTAATTGCTAGAATTACATAATACACCTTACACCATATACAGGTGTCCCAAAAAGAATAGGACACCGATTGGGCGTAGATTACTTAGGTTATAATAAAACAATTAAACCTAATATACCTTAGTACAAAGTCCTTCCAGTAAGTTTTCAACAGATCTTCACGTTTTCGAGTCCGCTGAACCCAAAAAAACATGTTTTTGTTCATTGGTCTATCTGTCTGTCTGTATGTCTGCCTGTCAACAGAATATCTCAAAAACGAAAAGAGGTATGACGGTGAAACTTCATATATAAGTTTTTTGTACTATCTAGATGAGACAGCAAGCTTTTGAAGAAAATCGCATAACCGGAAGTAGGTGTTTACTCTTGTGATTTTTTAGTTTTTTCGGTTTTTTAAAAAACGGTTTTAAATTTTTCATGTGTATTGATGTGAGGTAGGTGATTTTCCAGTTGAATACTTCTAAAATGGGTTTCTTTTGTTTTTTTTCCATTTTTTTATTAACTCCTATTTTAAATAGAACACCCGGTATATTATTACATTTTTGAATTCAGCTTAAAATTTTAGAGAAAATTTGTCTCTTCAACTAACGCTCTATTTTGTACCGTTTTTGTAGAACTTGTAATTATTGAAAATTTTGAAGAATGTTTAAAAATTAAAAATCTAATTTTTGGCTAATTATAAGATCACTGTAAATGGAAGTTGTGTGAGTGTATCACACCAGATTTTTTACTTCCTTTTACGATAAAGGGAGTATTGGATTCACCCAAAAAAATCGAAATTGAGTTTTCAACAGATCTTCACGTTTTAGAGTCTCTTGAACCCAAAAAACATGTTTTTGTTCATTGGTCTGTCTGTCTCTGTGTCTGTCTGTCTGTGAACAGAATATCTCAAAACGAAAAGAAGTATGGCGTTCAAACTTCATATATAAGTTTTGTGTATTATCTAGATACGACAGCAAGCTTTGTTACGGTATCAAACGGTTCTTACGACGCCTGCCAATGGGCAGGCACCGATCGCTAGACGAATCCGGAAAATGGGGCACGCTTACCCTGGAAGATCGATAAAACAGGCTAAAGGCCTCGGCTGAAATGCTCTCAGGGAGATGGGCGGGGTTAACACCGGTACGCCACAGGCCGAGCGTCACTTAATACGTGTCGATTGTTATCAAAGAATGGGCGCCACCAGCTCTGACTCGGGATCTCCACGTTCTGCCGGAACTGGACGGCGAAACGGGGCGGGAGACAATCAAGTACTATTTCGAGTAGCACGCGAATTACTATTTCGAGAGAATACGCGGATAACTATTTCGAGAAAATACGCGAATAACTATTTCGAGAAAATACGCAAATAACTATTTCGAGAAAATACGCGAATAACTATTTCGAGATAATACGCGAATAACTATTTCGAGAAAGTACGCGAATAACTATTTCGAGTAAATACGCAAATAACTATTTCGAGAAAGTACGCGAATAACTACTTCGAGAAAATACGCGAATAACTATTTCGAGAAAGTACGCGAATAACTATTTCGAGAAAATCGACGTACAATGCCAGTCGCAACCACCTACCTGGAAGGCGTTCCCTCCGCTTCTAGTCCTCGCCTCACAGCTGAAGTGGCACAGCGACACAATCGCCCTGTAATATGCATACACCAACACAATAGTGTCAAGAAGAAACAAAAAGGCTATAAGATTAATACGTCTACTGGATCCCTGGTGGTGATCTAAATACATACCCAAATGTTTATTTGTAACCTGTTTAGGTTACAACATCATGGTTCGAGAGGATCTTAATGGTTAAGCCCAGCTGGGGAAAAGCGCTTAATACCTAAGGGGTTGGCGTACAGTCGAGTCGGGTACCTCATCCAGGCCAGGTGTAATGGGTAAACGTGGGCTTAAGCCCAACGGCCGGTCGCCGTTACGCGTGCAAGTAAAACCTTAATTCGGGCCCGAAACCTCTGAACACCCTGTACTAGGTCGTGATAAATTGCCTGGCGACACAAACTAACGATAGTTAACATTAAAGTTAGGCGCTGACTGCGCTATCGATTAAGTGGGCTAACGGCGCGCGAGCTGATGCACACCACTGAATTTTCCAGCAGAGTGTACTTTCACTACACTCTTTCACACAAAGTGTTCCGCCCACAACGTGCGATAATGATTCGAGACGGCGTGGGCACGCCACAGTAAGTCTCACAACGGCGGTACCTCGTTCTGGCACCGCACTGCAGCAGTTCGTAAGCGAGCAGCGGCACTCATAAAGTTAGTTGGACAAAACAAGCGTCAGTACGCATAAATGCTATTTTTACAAGGAGTGTACCACGCTCTGGCTTCGCACTGCAGGAATTTGTATGCGAGAGGCGGCACTCACAAAATTAGTTGAACAAAGCAAGCGTCAGTACGCATAAATGTTATTTTTACAAGGAGTGTACCACGCTCTGGCGTCGCACTGCAGCAATTTGTATGCGAGAGGCGGCACTCACAATAGTAGTTTATGTAACTAGTCCTCAAAGCAAGGCTTTAGGGGACGAGTCGTAATGTTTCCGGACGAGGCGGAGCGAAGCGCAGCCGAGTCCGTAATATGAAGATGAGTCCTCTAAAGCCATTTGAGGACGTGTAGCATACAACGTTTTTTTGTATTAGCTATCCAAACATTATAATATGAAGTTTCAATTATCATTAACGCGGCATTATATTAGGAGGCCGCGCGAAAATGTATTTTTCGCTCCCCAAACTGGTTACTTTGGAAACTGTCTAGGATCCTCAAAATGGCCATTTAGAGGCCTTGTACTTAAAGTCGACATGGCAACTAATGTTTGAGTCCGCTAAAATGTTGCCATGACGACTTTCAGTACAAGGCCTCTAAATGGCCATTTTGAGGATCCTAGACAGTTTCCAAAGTAACCAGTTTGAGGAGCGAATACAAAAAAATTAGTTGAACAAAGCAAGCGTCAGTACGCATAAATGTTATTTTTACAAGGAGTGTACCACGCTCTGGCTTCGCACTGCAGCAATTTGTATGCGAGAGGCGGCACTCACAAAATTAGTTGAACAAAGCAAGCGTCAGTACGCATAAAGGTTATTTTACAAGCGTTACCTGGCTGGCTCGGCCATCTTGCAGATGGGGAAACCTACTTGGCAGCAAATGGTATGCGAGACCTGGCATTGCGACGAAGCTCAAACGATGCGGAAGGCGAAAATGGCTGGCTTACTCACGAGTCCCCTTGTCGGGATAAGTATGCGACGACCCACCTGGGTTATGCAGATCTTGACGACGTAGCCGTTGCATGAATGGACACGGCGATTATAATCCCGCAAGCTTACTCAAAGAACTGCGGTTATTAAGCTAATAAATCGACATCTTGCTGTATTCCTGCAACGACTCGTAGCACCGAGAGCACCAACCGTTCCACACGTGTTGACTGTTTAGCGAGCCCCTGTGACCTGCCATCTGCGGGAAAGCACGTCAGCAAGAATAGCCTTCGCGGCCACGGCACAAACTCAAAGACAGGCGCCCTCAAGCGCCGAAACGCCCGAGGACGCCCAACGTTGCAACACAATTCCCAACTGACCTATTCACGGCCTGCGATCAACTGCCTAGCAACGACCGTTAAACTCGCACACCTGCCGTAAAAATGCTCGCGCCATCAACCAGCCAATCACACGACAAGATGCCAGGACAAGCAAGTGGCGGTGACAAGGAAAGCTAGAAGCTTCGCAGTTGCACCAACAGCTAAAATTCTTGGCTAACAAGCGAATTATCGAAGCGGAACGAAACCCAGACTCGCTACAGGGTGGTCGAAATTTAGAGAGAAGGGTTGGGTATTTGTGAGTTTTTGCAATGGAACGCTTAAATGGCGGGAAACGGGTTTTAAATATAAATAAGCTGCCCTAAAGGAGTGAAATGTAAATTAAATTACTGCCGACAGCAAAATGGCTTAACAGCTTTTGAAGAAAATCGCAAAACCGGAAGTATGGTGTTTACTCCTGTAATTTTTCAGTTTTTTTTCAATTTTTTCAAAAACGGCTTCAACGATTTTTTTCAAATTTTACATTTTTATTAAATGTTTAATGTGCATTGATGTGAGATAGGTGGTTTTCCAGTTGAATACCTCTAAAAGGGGTTTATTTTGTTTTTTTTCCTATTTTTTTTATTAACTCCTATTTTAAATAAAACACCCGGTTACATTTTTTAATTCAACTTATAATTTTAGAGAAAATTTGTCTCTTCGTCTAACGCTCTATTTTGTACGGTTTCTGTAGAATTTGCAATTTTTGAAAATGTTTGACAAATGCTTAAATATTAAAAATCAAATTTTTGGCTAATTATAAGATCACTGTAAAAGGAAGTTGTGTGCGTGTATCACACCAGATTTGTTATTTTATATTTTTATATTAATTTCCACAAATGTAAAGATATCGATTTGAATTTTGGTGCACATGCTTACTATGATATAATGCACTAATGGCATATTTTTTATAAACTAGACTTGACTATAAGAGGCACTTTACCTATCTCTGAATTTTGTTTCAGCTCGAACTTTGTTATCTGTAACATTTTTTTAAATTTTAGTTTATTTTATTTGAAACGGAATTAAAACCCCTAAAATTAAAGTGCTCTTAGTTCATAAGTATAATAGCAACGGTTTGCCTTAAAATGACTATTAAAGGTTTTTGGTTGTCATTAAGACGGGCAATTATCAAGTAGCCATGATCACAAAAACAATGGGATGTGATTGTGATTTAGTAAACAACAACAATAAAGCAATTAATGACATTGGTGACATAGAAAATTTTCCTTTGTGTTTGCGAAAATGCTGCGAAGTAACAAGTTCATTAATGCTGAAATATTTATTATTTCGCGGTATTTTTGTAAACATTACATTTTTTTGGATGTTATCAACGGCATTAATTAATTTATCATTGTTGTTTACTAGATCACAATCACTACCCATTGTTTTTGTGATCATGGCTGCTTGATTATTGCACGTCTTAATGGCAACCAAAAACCTTTGAACTAAGACCACTTTATTTTTACGGTTTTTGATTCCCTTTCAGATAATAACCTAAAATTTCAAAAAATGTTAGAGATAACAAAGTTAAAGTTGAAAACAGTTTTTAGAGATAGGTTAAGTGCCTCTTATAATCAACTCTAATGCATCAAAAATATTCCATTAGTGCATTACATAATAGTAAGCATGTGGACCAAAATTCAAATCGGTATGTTTACATTTGTGGAAATTAACATAAAAATAAAAAATAAAAAATTGAACTTCAAGTTCCTATAACTTCTTACTGGAGGGACTTTGTACTAAGGTATACTAAGTTTAATCGGTTTATTATAACCTAAGGAATCTATGACCAATCAGTGTGTCACTATTTTTGGAACACCCTGTATACAGGGTGGAAACAGAAATGTCATACACAGCAAAAAGGCAAGGTCAAAATTACGAAGGATTGACTGTATCTGTGGTCATGTAACATAGCAACATTGTTTGTTGTACCATCACAACTTTTAATTAAGCTCTTTTACATTACATTTTTTATGTCCTACCAATACATTAATTGAAATTAATGACTTTATTTTAAGGTATCTTAGATACAAAATAACGCTCCAAGGCAATTATTTTCTTAATAAGAACCCTAGGGTTATTATGAAAAATTAACAGTATTTGTTTCCATGGATACAACTTTTTATTATGCACTACTGTCACAATGAAAATTAATGACAGCTCAGCTAATGTTGTAACACCTGGACCCTTCTTTTTAAGGGATTAATTATTAATTTACCTCGGATAAGCTCATTAGTCGGAGACAGAGTTCAAACGTACATTTCAGCCACCATACGAAGTTAACAAATACTCAAACAGAATTTCCTGTATACACTTTTATTTGTTTTAACTATGTACAAAATAATAAAGCATGAATCAACGAAAATAGGAGACTTTTAATCAATTTGACATTTAACAACAATAACGGCGCGAGCTGCCCCTTCGCATGCCGCAACCCAATTCGCATGCGGATGAAAAATGGACGTCGACGGCTGGAGAGGCTCACTTCGGGCGTTTCGGGCCTGTTCGGTACTCTCGGACTTACGTGGACCCGCGCAGTGGCTGCGTCGCAGGAAACAGCTGTCAAAGTTCTCACCTCGTGTTTCTGTAAACAATCTACAAATTAAATCTATCAATACACTTTTTCCACCCTTTCAGGGTGACGAGTATAGGTTGAATTAGAACCCCGGGAAGGATGCCGTGCAGCGGCGTGATCACGGGAGGATTTATCCAAGCCCCGTGGTTCTCATGAATATGATTGTGGAAGCCTGCACGTTCCGGCGAAGTGCCGCAATTTTCAACAATTAATAGGTACATTTACATTTACTTTGCAAGAGTGATATGTTTCTAGTCGGCCGGCTGAATGCTTTATTTTACAATGTAACGGTAGCCAAGGTTCATGAAGTTACGGGGGTTTCGGCGAGCTCGCAAATTAATATTTGCTGCCGGCGTAGAAGTTCGAGTTCGAGCGGTGCAGGCACTCGATTTTAAAGCGGCTCAAAATGTATCGGGCTTTATTTCATTAGGGCCGTATATTTTGGCTGGGGAGAATGGATGACATCTAGATATTTATTTTGACAAGCCACTAGGTCAAACCACGATAAACAGAGGACAGTCAGGCGGATTTTCACCACTGAGTCGAATTCTGCTTAGTGGCGACTGCGAGATGTTTCCCAAAATAATTCACTAGGTCAAATCTACTCTCGGGGAAGTTAACTAATTAATAAGTTGTTGACATCCAGGCGGATTTTCACCACTGGGTCGAAACAACTTATTATCTAGCTTGCTAAGTTCGGTCGGGCGGGGTCTCCTGAAGGGAGCTGGTGCTAGCAGGAAAATCTCTCTTTAGTCGGACGGGACGGTCAGGATTGGGGATCTGGGACTGGGGAAATCTGTATGGAAGGTCTCGGAGTCGGAAGGGAAAGTCTCGTGGAATCTCTTGGAAAATCTCCTCTGCAACTGGTTTTATAGGTCTTGCAAAGTTTCTAGGAGGGGAGGAACGGCGCGCGTCTCGCCTTTGTTCGCGCTGTTGTCACGGGCGGAATTGTCTTATCTTACTGGAACACACCGAATTCTTGATAATGCGAAAGGTCGGCGACGTTTCAATTTGCAAATATTATTCAATATTAAATTACTCAAATTGAAACGGGAGCTAGCGTTACAATGTCACAAATCTAACTTAGATCAGCTAACTAGATCAATCTTAAATACTATATCATAGTAATTATATGAATTGAATATGAATATAAATTAGGTAAGAAAATTGGTAGGACATAAAACCTTGAAGGCACCACGGGCATCATGAGCTAAGAGCCCGCGATTGTTGTACAGGGTTATTCATTATAAATTACCCACCCCTTATCATCGTTATTATTGCCTATAGAAAAAAAAGTTTTAAATAAAAGTTATGTGGTTATAACTGAATTTTGTTAAAATGCTATCAAAAGTACAGTGGCGTGCATAATTAAGGGGATACAAAAAAGTAATATATTTTTTTAAATGGAACACCCTGTATATTATTATATTTTTGGAATGATCTTTCTTTCCTGATTTCAAAAATATACCATATGTTACCCCTACCTTATACCGTTTTTGAGTTATTAAACGTCGAATATCATTAACATTATTAAAGTAAGCTATGAAAATAACAACTACTTTGTTTGATAAGTGACATTTCTTTAATGAAATAATCAAAATGGTTTATAGTGAGGGAGAAAAAGTTCAAATATTTACTTGTTATATACAAAATAACAAAAATAAACGTGCAGCAAAAAGAGCATACAGGGTGTTGTATCCAAATCGTCCAACGGTAGGGGTAACATATGGTATATTTTTGAAATCAGGAAAGAAAGATCATTCCAAAAATTTAATAATATACAGGGTGTTCCATTTAAAAAATATATTACTTTTTTGTATCCCCTTAATTATGCACGCCACTGCACTTTTGATAGCATTTTAACAAAATTCAGTTATAACCACATAACTTTTATTTAAAACTTTTTTTTCTATAAGCAATAATAACGATGATAAGGGGTGGGTAATTTATAATGAATAACCCTGTACACACCTCGGGCCAAACCCTCGGTTAGTACACTAACAATCTTGGGCTCTTATTTTACTCATAATGCCCTTGGTACCTTAATAACTATTAAAATGCAAAACTTTTATAAATAGTTATTCATGTTATGAGATAAATTTTCTTAGAAGTATCGATATTATTAAGATAAATTCGCTTAAACCTCAAATAAATAGAATATTTGTACAGCTATGTTAACAAAACACTCATAATGATAATTGTTGCTAACAAAGTTGTTCTTTATACATATCTTTATCTGGTATATTTTAATTTGGCTTTTGCAGCAATATATTTTGTTATAGGTGCTTACCTACATAGAAGGCAAAACCTAAATCAAGACGTTTAAAAACCTATAGAAATATATAAAACTAGATTTGTTAGGTAGGTACCTATAGTTCAATCATTGGGTAATTTTTAGAAACATTAACTATGCAAGACATTTAGGCTTAAAAAATAGTACAAGCATGGAAGCTGGTAGATGTTGCATTTACCTTCTAATAGAATTTACTAAAACTCCTCTTAAAATCAAAGCTGTGGTACGTCCGCCATCTTGAAACATGGCGACTAATTTTTTATATAGAATTCATTATCCGTTACAGATACAGGGTGTTTCGGGAGGAAATGGAAATATTTTAAGAACATGTCTAGGAAGCCAAAATAAGCAAAATATGCTCATATATTCAAGTCCGATTTTTAGTGGTTTCAGAGATACTTTGATTAATTGTAATTTATAAAAAACTATATATTATAAACGCGTAAATAAGTGTATCGAAGTGGGCGGTGATGTTTTCGAAAATTTGTTGTAAATTAATGCAATTTGTGTATTTTGTTGTTTTGCTTTGTTAGTGTTGTAATGATTTTTTTTTTAGTTTTTAAATTACAATTAATCAAAGTATCACTGAAACAAATAAAAATCGGACTTGAACATATGAGCTTATTTTGATTATTTTGGCTTCCTAGACATGTCCTTAAACTATTTCCATTTCCTCCCGAAACACCCTGTATAATAAACGTTTTATTTAAAACATTAGACCCTAAAACAACAAATAATTCCTTTTATGCCCATTTTTCTCCAAACCTAATGGTTTTTCAAGTATGAGCTATAGAATGGTATTGATTTTTCAAAAATCGAAATTTTGGACAAACTACACTGTAAAATACCACATACTAAATAGAACTCGCCTAAGAAGGAAATTAAAAGGCTTAACTGCCAACCTCAGGCAGTTGACTCTAAATTATTATCCATCCACTGCTGGACTTAGAGGTATGTGTGATATGAGTGATTGATAGCTGCTAAACTTGTAGAAGATACAACTGCCAAGTGAAATTTTTTAAGTTAATTACTACTTATTGATCAAATGCGTATAGGAAAAATATTTACACTCATCGAGCGCCTGAGACTGTTGCTCCATATTATAAAGAAAGTAATTTCTCCCCTGCCGCTGCAATGTTCTCGTGGAATGTACTATCCTCAATAAATAATGCAACAGTATGGTGCAGTTTAGTATTTTTTTTATTTTAGAAGGCGTACGCCTTTAATCTTGCTCTTTTCAAAGCGCGCTAAGGTTGTATAGCAATCACAATCGCATATAGAGGAAGTACACAGTTTAGAGTATTTCGGTGCCAATTTCGTTGTTTTGAACTTTTGATGTGTAGAAAATTGAACTTTTTTTATTGTCTAAGCCTGGCCGAAGAAACCAAAGAGACATCTCATCTGCAACCAAAAGATAGCAAGGAGACTTAATAGGTTCATGTCCTGGCCGACAACTACTCGAAAAACGTTGTTACGTTTAGATTGCGCCTCTACCGTTTCGCAGTTCTGAGCGCGCTGCCTATGTTTTCCGATGTCTGTAGTATAGGATTTGAATTTCGCGCACTCCCCGCCTGTTTGCGTGTTGTATTATCGGCACGAGCAGAGATATGAATTTGGCTTTTGTTCCCGGCGTTCTTTCCGTTTGATGATGTGATAACGAACAGTTTTAGAGCCTTTTGAATTATCCGGTGGTTTTGCGATCATGCAGTTTATGTTTAGTGGAATTTTCCCTCGCTGATGGTCGCGCCTTATGTAACCCTGGCGATTTGCTGAGACATTTTATCTCACGCCAATTCAGGCGAATTAAAGTGCTTTGCTGCCCCAGTTCTACACATAACCTAAATTGATCTGGGGTAAGTCGGTTGAAGCTTTTTGTGCCGTGATTTAAGGCATCCGTGATTCTATTTTGGGCTTTTATTTTTCTTTATAGCAGCAGGTTTGGAGCTTTCCTTAAACGCTATTCTCACACCGAGGGCGCCAATTTGAGTCTGTATAAGCTTTGAAAAGCACCTGCCTGTTTAGAGTTTTATGTCACAAGATTATGTGCCAGCTGCGCGACCTTCATAGTGGACAGAAAAACTCTCGCCAAAACAATCGAGTACCATGTTTTGATTTTCCTTTATTTGAAACCAGGCCGTAAGCCTGTACTGTGTATCTCATTTGATTGCTCCAATTACCTGTCGAATTCTGTCAGAATTCTGAAAGCTTTAGTTTGGGACGCTCGCTGTTATGTACAGTTCGCTTCCCGAACTAAGTACCTGAAGGCACTCGGTGTTTTTCTTCCACGGAGCCTGCGTTAAGCTTCTTTACACCTTTTTAAACTGTTGTAGTATTTAATATAATTTATATTTGTATTTTTTATTATGTGTCTTAAGCTAATTTTCTCGCACATAAAATTTTGGCCTAGATTTATTACTATTAACCTTTGTTTAGCAAACATAATCACTTGTACTTTGTACGATATAATGCTAAATTCACGATTATTATGCTGTGATACTAGCATCGTGGTTTTGTTATTGTTACTACTACCTGTGCTTGTCTTGGACTTTTCTTCCAGAATAATTATACTACTGAAGTGTACGAATTCTCTACGATACCTGGATACACTTGTAGTTTATTAAAAGATTCCTTGGCGCTGATTTTGGCTTTTCAATTTATCCATAAGTACTTAAAGAAATACACACCCTCTCCCTGAGTTAGTCCGGCCGGCAATTGTATCCACGTAATCATTAATGTTATAGCTTTGCGAGATTTAGCCCACGAATCAATTGGTGCTCTCTCTCTCTCTTTCTATGACTACCTCTGGCTGTAGTTCCGAATAGGACCCACCCCCAATTTCAAATTTTAGGTTTTGTTCGAATGTTTCGAGTGGGTAATTAACCACACGCATAATTTTCGAGTGGGTAGTACTACCTATACTACCCACGTCAATCGCCGGCTCTGCATAATGACATTTGCCTACTAAAATATTTTTGAATTAAAAAATAAATTAAAAATAAATATTAAATGTAGTTATTTTGCGTTGTCATGTAATTGTAAAAATATTAAGTAGTAAATAAAAAGTAAATATTAGTGGAAACACAACTCAAAAATACTAGACAATGTAGTACAGACAATTATAGCAAAAGCTGTTTTAAACATAATGCAGTTTAGCAAGAGCTTCTACAAATAGGTTGGTTTTCGTAATTTTAGCATAACACATTGGTTTAACGAATTTATTCCGACTTTTTTTTAGAATTTAAAGCAATTCTTTTACGATTCAAATTAAAAACCCGAAATATTTCATATCTTTAACTTCTTTTATGCCCTGCATGACATTTTAGTGAAAATAGGGTAAGAAACGGTTTTAAGAAAATGTTGGTGTTATTTTACCTAAGTGCCGAAATAAATCAAATTCAACTCGAATTCCGGGTCTTGTATTGGTACAATAACAGTTAACTTGCTCAAATACATAACTCTTTCAGTGTTATGTGTTTGTTTTGTTATAGCACCCTGACAAATAAGTGCACTTTAAAAAATTCACTTTTATGTACCAAATTTTTTATGAACAAATTTCGTGTTATTAATATATTTATTACTTAAGGAATATTCTAAACAGCCTCAGTTATACTAAAGTTAACAAACCAGTTTCCTGCACTTTAAATTGATCATACGTAGTCTTATATTACACATTGTTCTTTTAAATAATTGTTGCGATCGAGTTATTAGTCGAGTCATTAGATACAAAAAGCGTGTTTTAGTAACATCAAAAACCCGAAGTTCTAATTTTGGGATGTTTTAAAAGTCGGTGCCCTAATAAAAATTCTAAGTTTTCTAATTGGGGGAGGGGGCATCATCGTTCGCAACGCCAACTTGAAGAAGTGGCGGAAAAAGCGGGATTGTTTACGTTCCCGTTAATGAGACGACCAAATACTTAGTCTCATTCTTATAAAAATCGTAATTTCCAACAGATTTTGTTTTAAGCATTATTCTTTAAGTGAAACAGATTCTAAGTTAAAGCAACGCAAAATAACGCGCAAGTCCAAAAACGTTTCTGTTTCCAATAGATTTTTCGATGATTATTAATTGAAAGTTATGTTGACTAATTCTTATTTTTCCTTCCATTACTGACCATTTGCCCTTTGTGCGTCTCCTTAGTTTGAATAAAATCACTAGCATCTATAGAGAGAATCATCCGGAGTGATGATTCTCTCCGGAATTCGAGTTGAATTTGATTTATTTCGGCACTTAGGTAAAATAACACCAACATTTTTCTTAAAACCGTTTCTTACCCTATTTTCACTAAAATGTCATGCAGGGCATAAAAGAAGTTAACGATATGAAATATTTCGGGTTTTTTATTTGAATCGTAAAAGAATTGCTTTAAATTCTAAAAAAAGTCGGAATAAATTCGTTAAACCTATGTGTTATGCTAAAATTACGAAAACCAACCTATTTGTAGAAGCTCTTGCTAAACTGCATTATGTTTAAAACAGCTTTTGCTATAATTGTCTGTACTACATTGTCTAGTATTTTTGAGTTGTGTTTCCACTAATATTTACTTTTTATTTACTACTTAATATTTTTTCAATTACATGACAACGCAAAATAACTACATTTAATATTTATTTTTAATTTATTTTTTAATTCAAAAATATTTTAGTAGGCAAATGTCATTATGCAGGGCCGGCGATTGACGTGGGTAGTATAGGTAGTACTACCCACTCGAAAATTATGCGTGTGGTTAATTACCCACACGAAACATTCGAACAAAACCTAAAATTTGAAATTGGGGGTGGGTCTTATTCGGAACTACAGCCAGAGGTAGTCATAGAGAGAGCATTTTTGATCGTAACTCTGTATCCCTTATCCCTTCATATGAGTGTATTTAAAAAATCACTTCGAACTCCCCCCGCCCCCCACCTTACTACCCACTCCGACTAAAAGTGTGACGCCGGCCCTGTCATTATGTCATTCATTTTACACTATTTCAGTTAGGTAATGAAGCCATTACACCACTCAGTTAGGTAATGAAGCCATTACATAACTGAGTGGTGTAATGAGCTTCATTACCTAACGAAAATAGCATCAAATGAGTGACGTAATAAGTTACTTATCCCAGTGGAGTAGATAATAGTTAAGTTCCGTGTGAGACGTGATCGTATACGGATGTGATTCGACTTCCTTCGGTATTGCACTGGATTTGCGGTCAGTGTCTTCGAGGTTTATTAATATTGGTTCTCGCTGTTTGCCAATTATTAAACGACAAGATCAGGTGAGATAAAAACGCTTCCTGTACGCCGCAATCCTTCGATTACGGCGGTGCCCACCTGCTCCGTCCGATAGTGGAAATAACTTTACATTTATCTCACGATAAAACACTTTAATATTTATTCACAAATAAACAGTCTCAACATTCAAACATGACTGATTCTCCAAATTATGTGTTAAAACCACCGACTGTTATCTATCAAGGAAACCAGGTAAATTCCAATTCACTTCCAATGGATACATCTGCCACAAACAACAACAAGCGACTGTTATCCTCGCCTGACGACGATGATATTAACAAGCGTTATCTCTTTGACCATAACTCCCTAATCACTCAAAATAAATTTTTCTCGCTGCAATCTAACGAACAAGCCGCTTCTACATCGCAGACTTCACAAGAAATAGTCAGCACACCCAAAATTCCTCCGATATTCCTGCCATACGGATCCAATTATCAAAACATAATTAAAGATATAAAATCAACAATTACAAAAGATTTTACTGCTACCTATAAAGGTCAAGAACTTAGAATTAATCTCACGAATCCCGAGGACTATCGCAAATTAACTAAATTCTATGATGAACGTAAAGTCAACTACTACACATATCGGAATCCCGAAAATAGCAATTTATCTGTAATTATACGCAGTGTCCCTATCTCTATTACGGAACAAGAAGCCACATCTGAACTTATAACCTTAAAATACCCTGTTGTTAAAACCACTAGACTGTTAAATCATAACAAAAGTCCAATGCCACTACTTGCAGTTGAACTACGCAAAGATGAGAAAGCAAACTATATTTTTAACCTGACCAGATTATTACACTGCGTAATTACAGTGGAACCACGACATAAAAACAGTGACACTCCAGAGTGCACCAACTGCCAGCGTATAGTGCACACAAAAAATTATTGCCACCTACCTTCACGATGTGTCAAATGTCAAGAACCACATCACTACTCACAATGCAAAATCAACAAAGACGTCACTAAACCTATTTGTGTCAATTGCGGAGGCAGCCACACCGCAAACTACAGAGGCTGTCCTTACATAAAGCAGTTCAACAACAAACCTATATACCCCACAGTTCGATCCCTTAATCCTAATGCTTCAATCACTGGTAAAATTACATCCAACGCAACGTATTCAGCACAACTTCAAACAAATTCTCCCACCCCTACCACATCTAATCCTAACAACAGTATCCCTACCACTTCTGGTGCTAACATTACCTCCAATATCCTCCAATCCATTCTGGAAGCCCTCACCCCCCACATCGAACAGATTAAAAATTTCCTATTATCTTTAATCCCTCTACTTTTTCAAAATGGCGCAAAATAACCAGCATCTTATAAACAAGCTACCCTTTCTGAATTGGAACGCCAATGGGTTAAAACATCAAAGAGCAATTTTCATTTCTTTCATGGCCAGACATGCAATAGACGTAGCGTGCATCACAGAAACGCATCTAATACCAAATGAAAAATTCACAGTACCTGGTTATCACATTTATAGAAAAGATCGAGATGGAGGAATAGGATGGGGCGGATCTGCAATTATAATAAAAAGCAACATTTCTGCAACCCTAATTGATCTCATTAACATTCGTCAACTTGAAACTGTAGCGATTCATCTCTCTCTGGCAAACAATACCACTCTCCGAGTAGTCTCCACATATAAACCACCAACTAACATTCTATTCCAGAATGAACTTCAACAAATCTTCAGCACCCAATATCCCACTCTGCTGGCTGGTGATCTCAATTGTAAACACGAAATTTGGGGTTGCATGAAAACCAATCCCAACGGAGCAAAACTGGAAAATGTAACATCACAACTAGGAGTGCAAATATCAGCACCTTCTGAATACACATATTTTCCTTATAGACATACTCAGCAACCAGACATACTTGATATTATTCTCCACAAAAACTTCCACATGCCAATCAATCAGATGGTACTTACTGAACTTGATTCAGACCATCTCCCTGTCATATTCACGCTTAATTGTTCTCCCTCTTATTATCCTCGTCCCCCAAGACTAATTAATGGCCCAATAGACTGGGAAAAATTTAGAACCGTAATGGACACAGAATTATTATGCCGTTATAACCTAGCAACTCCAAACGAAATCAGCACCGCAGTGGATAAATTTACCACCACGGCCACCCTAGCCATACAACAATCGACAAAGAGTTCTCACCGTCACCACCATTCTGAGAACCAAAATACTCCCACACGTACTCCAACTTATACGCGAAAAACACGCGGTTCGCCGGCGCTGGCAAAACACCCGAGCTGCTGAAGACAAAGTCCACTTGAACAGGTTAATTAGACTTGTGAGAACAGAACTGGACCAAATTCGCATTGAATCCTATAACAACTACATAACATCATTCACTTCCGGAGACCCAACCATGTGGAGAGCTACTAAAAGGATACTTAAACAGCCAGAAATCATCCCAACTCTCCGCAAACATGGCCAAAGCTATCCCCAGGACAAAGACAAGAGTGAATTATTTGCAGACCACCTTGAACAAACCTTTTCCACTCCACCAACTCTAACTAACGCAAATCATTCTCAGCAAATAACAACACTGATAACCAACCACACCCCTGGTGATCTTCTACTCTCCGAACCAATATCTCCGCTTGAAATTAAAAATTACATTTCAAAATTAAAACCGAAGAAAGCTCCTGGATTGGATTTAATCCCAAATATCCTACTTAAAAACCTATCGAAAAAATCCATCTGTTATCTCACAGCTATATTTAATGCTTGTCTACGAACAGGATACTTTCCTGACTCCTGGAAGCAAGCCATAATCGTAATGATCCCTAAACCGGGCAAACAGCGCGACGATCCAGCGAACTATCGTCCAATTAGTTTACTGTCCTCCATCTCTAAACCTCTAGAACGAACACTGCTAACTCGCCTTAACAATTTTCTAACAGAAAACGACATACTTCCACATTTCCAGTTCGGATTTAGATCTTCACATTCAACCACACATCAACTCCTACGACTTACTGAAAAAATCGAGGATGGATTCGAAATGAAAAAGCACACGCTCATAGCATTCCTTGACGTCGCCCAGGCGTTTAACCGTGTCTGGACCAATGGCCTTATATACAAACTAATAACACTGAACCCGCCTCCCTACTTGCTAAACATAATCACGTCATTTTTACGCAACAGAACATATCAGGTACGAGTACACGCCTACACCTCTTCAATCCGGCAAATTCAAGCAGGTGTGCCCCAGGGTTCCATTTTGGGCCCTACCTTGTTCAATATATTTATGCACGACATCCCTACCTCAGCCGAAGCAGACCTAGCAATGTATGCTGACGATACGGCTATCGTTACGCAATCCTTTGACATACATACTGCCGCTACGAAACTTCAAGATAGCATAACTCAAATTAATCAGTGGTTCACTAACTGGTGTATAACACTAAATGCTGACAAATGTGAGACGAAAATATTCACACTCCGCCGACCGATAGACCCACCTAATATCATTATTATGTAATAATAAGGCAATACCATGGAATCCAAAAGATAGCGCGGTAAAATATCTTGGACTTTTCCTAGACCGAAGATTAACATGGCGGCTACATATAAACAAAAAGCTATCAGATGCCTACGCAAGGTTAGGCATGCTCTACCCGCTTATCAACAGAAAATCTTCCCTCAAAATTACATGCGGGACCCTTCTCTACAAGTCTATCCTACGGCCTATCCTCACCTACGGATGCTGTGTCTGGGGCGCAACCTCCCGCACCAACCTGAACAAACTTCAGGTTTTCCAAAACAAAGTGGTACGTATTCTAACCAACGCGGAGTGGTATGTAAGAAACTCACAGTTACACAGGGAAGTGAACATTCCTACCATTCACCAACACCTAACAACAGTATCTAAAACATTCTATGCCAATCTTGATCAGTGCGCGGGTGCAGTGTACTATAATCTTGGTAAACGATCTCTTCACACTAGACTTAAACGCAAACTGCCGATAGATCTCATCACCAGCGACAATACATAACATCACGTGTTCCCTATAGTTCTCTACGATAGTTACCTTTATTTAACTGTACCTTTATGTTGTGTTAGATACTATAATTATTAGTGGGTAGTAAATAACGTTAAGAGCTATAATAATTATCTGTCATGTATAGCAACTTGTGCTGAGCTGACAATAATTTGTATTAAAAAACATAATAGTTATTTATACAACGAGTAGCTAAAGTGCAACTTTTTGTACGAGAAAGTTTAAAGAATGAGCCGAAGGCGAATTCTTTAAATCTCACGAGTGTAAAAAGAAGCTTTAGCTACGAGTTGTATAGATAATTTTTTCGACTACCACATATTTACATCGACATATAGAAATGGACCGCTAGTCTGAGCTGCGCGAGCCAAACGGGATAGAAAGAGAACGCATATGACTTGAGAACGCTCTGTCCTTGTTGGCGCTCAGTAGCGTACGGCGCGACCGCCTGTCTCTGTGACGTCATTTTCTGTCGGCCAATAGAAGGCTGGCAGGAAAAGGAACATTTTCTGTCGGCCAATAGGAGGCCGGCAGGAAAAGAAAAGATAGTTCATAAAGTGTTCTCTTTCTCTTTCTAACGCAAAGAGTTGCGCAGTCGTCCATTAGCGGTCCATTTCTATATGTCGATGCATATTTATGCTAAAAGAGATTACAAAACGTCAACGTCATTTTAAATTGAAAACTTATTAAAAATCATGTTAGGTATGCTTTCATTGTTTTAAATTGAAAACTCGCCAAGTTTTAACAGAAGTGTGCAATAAAGTGACAGATGTGTGCAATAAAATTGTTACTGCATAGTATGCAATGACAATATGCTTTTCACGTATGGAAAGTGTCATATAATAGCATCATTTAGGAAATGGTAGTCGAAATAGTGATTTATATAACGAGTAGCTAACGTGTCACTTTTTTGCACGCGTGAAAACGTTTAAAAAGTGAGCCAAATGCGAATTTTTTGAATCTCACTAGTGCAAAGAGGAGCTTTAGATACGAGTTGTATACATATTTTTTTTGACTACCACATATTTATGCTAAAAGAGATTACAAAACGTCAACGTCATTTCATATTGAAAAATCATGTTATGTATGCTTTCATTGTAGTCGAAAATAGTAATTTATTATACAAGACGATAAAGTTAAATTTTATCCAGGAGTGAATCGTTTAACGTCGAGACGAAGTCGAGACGTTAATGATTCAAGAGTGGATAGAAATAACTTTATCGTCGTGTATAATACAATATTTTTTTCTATAGCAAGAACTTTAACAATTTAAAAAGAAAATAATGACAGTCAATCACAGTTCAAAATGTCAGTAGCTAGATTGGGTTGCTACGATAATACGAAGCTGTCATATTTAATTTAAACAAAAGTCAGAAAATTAAATTACTTTATCTATCCTTGATGTTAAAGTGCTACTTTATCTACCCTTGCTGTTAAAGTAAAACTTGACCTTTTGTTTTGAGGTGATAAAAGCACACTTTAACATGTGCTATAGAAAAAAAGTAATTTATTTCGCATAATACAAGATGTATCTAAAATGGCGAGAAACCACACATGGCGATAAATTTCGTGAAATTCTGAGTAGAAATGTTAATACTAGAATGTTGGACTGGTCTTCATATGCTCTCACGAATGCTAGATAAAAAACAATTTTTTATCTACAACTCTTAAATAATAAGTGCATTATACAGGGTGTTCAAAAAATATACCGACAAATTTTTAGGGGTGGTAGGGGACATCAAATCAAACATTTTTTGCTTTATAAACATTTGTCCGAAAACGCTTCGTTTTCGAGATGTTAAAATTTGTAGAAAAAAATGCTTTAGCCGATTTTAATGAAATTTTCAGTTTGTTGGTAACTTTATGGGACATCTTTTGGATCTATTACAGTTCATACAGTGATTCCAGGGGCGAGCTCACGGGGCAACCTGTTAGTGTTTTTGCATAAAAAAATAACACCCAGTTGTTTTTTTTTTGCAATTTTTAAACATATTTAAGATGAAGCAACTAAAAACACTTCACTTGAGTTGATAATAAATTTACTACTAATGCGTTGTTCCACGCTTGAATGCACTCCCACTTCACTCATTCCTGCCAACTGAACGAAAATTAATTGTGACGACTTAACGACTGTATGAAGTTAGGACTTGTTCCAGAGCATTATTAATGTATACAACTTCCTTCCATGTGTTTGTTGTCTTTTGGGGCGCAATTCAAATTATAATTCATATTTGAACGCTCCTCGTACGTACAAAAAGCGGCTCATATTACACTAGTGGAATATGAAATTCCATATTGCACAGGGTTTTTTTTAAATTAGTGGGCTACATTGTCAATAAATGACATTAACGTTGAGGTTAGCAGGTTAGGTTTTGCTTTAGTGTTGACACATACTGACGCGAAACCTAACCTGCTAACCTCGAATTTGACATAGACTGACGCAAAACCTAACCTGCTAACCTCGAATTTGACATAGACTTACAGTGTCCCCAACTATGTACATAGTTGTAGATAAAATATTGTATTTGACACGTATATAATGGATGTATTACACTTGGATGATTACAACACTCGCCTTCGATCGTGTGTAAACTTCATCCTCGTGTAATATAGCCTACATTATATGCTTGTTAAATAAAATACTATTACTGTGGTACAGTAACTTTTCTGCTCGAAATACATCAAAATATCATGAAAGAAAGTTCTTCAAAATGTAAAATTGCGGTACCATGCAAAATTTCAGAAATATCAGCTTATTTTCATGAAACCGTGTTACCTCAAAGGTAGATCATCTGATACATGCGGTTTCATAGGTGAGCCGATATTTCTTAAACTTTGTATGGAACCATAGTTTTACATTTTGATCAACTTCCCTTGATGATACTTTGATGTATTTAAAACAGAAAAGGCGCTTTTCCAAAAAAAAAATGTTTTTTATCTACCGCTCGTGAGGGCGCATAAAGACAATGCAACATTTTAGTATTACAATTTTCAATTGAGAATGTTATGAATAATATCGCCACGGGTAGTTTTTCCGTCATATTAGATAGGTACAGTTTATACTTACAATAAATGAATAAATTTTCTAATAAATGTGCCATATGTATATCAAACTACAAGTGGGTATAGGGAAAAGAGACAGTAAGTTATTATTTATTTATGTTACTTTAACGTAATAATTCTTTTATTTTATTTACTTCAGTTATCAAAAAATTCTTGTAATTCGTAAAACACCTTATAAATGAACCATTTTTCAACTAATTGTTAAATCATCTTAATGTGCTTGCATCTTTAATGTCAACAGAGAGGTTTTGAAATATTTTAATGCTACTATATAAAACACCCCTTGACTAACTGTATTTTTGTATTTCGGTATATATTATAAGTATTTGTTTTATTTTTTGTATCGTAATGTGAATATCTTCTTGTCTATTTTATTTCAAGAAACGTTAGTCTGCATGTTTCTCTTTTTCATATTATACATTATTCTAATTGTTCTTTTCCGTGTTTTGAAAATTATGTTTGCTCTAGTGGAATTTCTCCAAAACTCAATACCATATGTCATTAAACTTTCAAAGTATGTGACATATCGTTTTACAAATATTTTGGTCAACTTTATGTTGCATTTGAGTTAATGCATACACAGCTGAGCATAGCGACTTATTTAGATTTGTTATCTGCTAATTCTAAGATGGAATATCATTAATATACAGACTAAGAAATGTTGTAGTAGATATTAATACTTGATAATTATTCCATTTTCGTTTTTATGTTAGTTACGTTAACTTGTACCCTAGAGGTGCGACATACACTGTGCAGGATTTATCATAATTTAGTTTTAGTTTGTTCGAGAAAAACTACTCGTGAACTTTATTAACAGCACGTATTGCTTCGTTTTCAACTTCACTGGAAATTTCAGCTTTAACAATAATGTTAGTGTCATCCGCAAATAAATCAAAATTACAGTTACTGCTGATCTTTTCGGTTGCTTCTTGCAACGTTTCTAATCCTCGTACTGCATTGCGATACCCTTCAGTTACCTACTTTGCCATTCTGGTCCTAGCGTTCTGACCACTGTAATGCTCATACTCTGTACTTGTGCAAACCATTTCGTACAATAACAAACATAATACTGCAAACGTTAATGCTACAATCGTCACACACAATCACACAATCTAACTGCATTCGCACTTCCAAAATCTCGTCAAATCTGAGCCCAAGAACGTAACCCTTTTGAACTAGCTTTTCATGTTACCTTGGCTTCAAATTGTGAAACTCAGCTGCACCCATCAGTGCATTTATCTCAATAAAAGTAAGCTAAGCTTGCACTAATTAAAATAATTAATTCTGTGCCTCGGTTTGATTTTTTCTGGCTAGCAGAATTGTTGAGAGCACAAAACCATCGCATATTTTTCCCCCAATATTTGATAATTAAAATCACTGCGCATGATTATTCTTGCCATACGTCGATTGCATGTGTTGTGATTTTAATTCTCACACATTTTCTTCATGACTTCAAACTTTTTTAATTAACCTGATCTGGCACTCTAATTCTATCTGAACTTTGAATTATCTAACAAAGCTAATGTTGACTAACCTATTCTAATCTACCTAAATTACACAAGACGATCTCAACATTTGCAAAAACTAACCTATTATAACCATCGACATATAGAAATGGACCGCTAGTCAGAGCTGCGCGAGCCAAACGGGATAGAAAGAGAACGCATATGACTTGAGAACGCTTTGTCCTTGTTGGCGCTCAGTAGCGCGACGGCCCTGTCGCTGTGACGTCATTTTCGGTCGGCCAATAGGAGGCCGGCAGGAAAAGGAAAGATAGTTCTTAAAGTGTTCTCTTTCTAACGCAAAGAGTTGCGTAGTCGTCCATTAGCGGTCCATTCATATATGTCGATGATTCTAACCTAATTATCGTTACTGTTGTATGGGTAAACTGCTGAAACATGGAAACGTCCTCTGATTTTGTTGTCGTGCTCATTCATAAATTCATATGTCGCCGTCACTCAGGACCTGTTTTATTTTGTATGGACCCTCATAACATAAGCATTTAACAATTTTGCACAAATCTTTTCTTTTCTACCGGCTACCTTTAGCTTCTTTAGTTTGTATGATTTTTCTCTTTTGAAAGTTGACAAACTTTGCAACAGTTTGTGAAGTGTTTAATTAATTTTATATCGTTCTTTGTGTAAAAACATTCTCGGAGCATCAACCAAGTTTTCCTTCCCCCACAGTGACCAAATATGTGGTGTATTTCTTTCACTACGTTGATTGCATCTTCTTTGCATAATACTAACACTTCTTTGCCACTCAATATTTTTACTAACAAATCTTCTGTGATTTTGTAACCTTTATATTCCTGATCTGGACTTTCATGTACTAAATTTCTTATCTGCTGAATTTCTAAATTTTCTTGTTTACTTAACAGATCTTCTTTTGAAAATCTCCCCCGTTGATAAATTTTCTCTATCTCTAACTGCTTCTGCTTTCGGTTGTTTGCTGTGTCCTTTCTACTTAAGAAGTCGGCCACCGCATTCATGTTTCCTGGTCTGTGTCTAATTTCAAAATCGTATTGTTGCAAATACAACGCCCTTCTGTACAATCTGTCGTTGTGAAATATTTTATTCTTAAGGAACGATACTGCTGTGTTATCGGTTTCTATGTAAAAAAAATCCTGTTACATAGAATTTTAATTTGTTGACTGAGAAGATTGTTGCCAACATTTCTTCCTCGGCGATTGGTGTATCTCGTTTCATACCCTTTTAAAATCCGTGAGATAAGGCAAATAGGGACTTATATTCCTTCTTGTTGTTGTATCAGTTCAGCAGCTATGGCCATCTCAGATGCATCAGTTCGTAAAATGAAATTTTTGTTTTAAAGTGTTGAATGCCCTTTCTCTCTCGTCATTTCAAATCCACTTACAGTCCTTTCTCAATAGCTCTACTAATGGTAACGTTAATTCATAATAGTGTGCGATGAATTTCTTATAATAATTCAGTAGGCCAAATAAACCCATAAAAGTTTTAAGATTCTTGGGGCGAGGTAGGTTCTTTACTTCTTCAATGCGTTTATCGCTGATTGTGACCCCATTGTTGCTAATTTCGTAGCCTAAGTAGCTCTCATTTTGCTTCATGAACTCGCATTTTGTTAAATTCAATTTCAACCCATCTTCTTTTAACGTTCTTATAACTAATTTTAAGTGTACTAAATGTTGTTCCACGTCTTGTGAAAATCATTGATGTAATTGATGTAATACACGCAGAATTCATCATATTTGTTCAAAATTTGTTGCATGACTCTTACTAAAGCTGCGCATGAAGTTGTCAAACCAAATGGGACTACTTTAAAATGGAAAATTTACCCTTCTATGCAAAATCCTGTGTATTTTCTTGATTCCTCATGTAGTGGGATAAGCCAAAATGAATTCTTGAAATCCAGTATCGTTAAGACCTTTTTATCCCATATTTGACTTAATAAGGCATCAATTGTTTGTGGGCTTTCATATTGGGGTTTGGTAATTTGATTTATTCTACGTGCGTCTAAGCATGACCTAAGACTACCGTTTTTCCTTACCACCACCACTGGATTAACGTAGTTCGTTTTTGAACTCTCTATCACTCCGTCCTCAATTATTTTCTGCAACTTACGTTTTACTTTCTCGCGCTGTGAAAACGCTATTGGATAAGTTTTATTTTTGAAGCCCTGCATTTTATCTACAACAAGTTTATGGCAATATTTCGTTGCTTGTCCGGTTTTCTGATTTATTACTGCGCTTCGGATTAGTACTCGTGCTAACGCACTTGTCCTAATTGTATCGAAGCGCAATGAACATTCGTGATACCACCGCAAAAATACCTACTCATGGTAATAAGTGCAAATTTCATAAATTGGGATAAACTCATAACTATAACTTGTTATAACGGCGATGAAATTGAAAACGATCATTTTTCGTAACCAACGAATCCCGTCAAGATCATAGCCTAAATTTAATACTCTTAAATATACAAAGCATTCATAAAAAATTAGGCGAATCAGCTGCACTCGTTGAACATCTCAATTATACTTACTTAATTTGTATTGCTGAACATTAGATTAAGAAGGAACAAACAATTTCACAGGTATTACATTACAACGCGGTATCAATACATAAAGAAAAAATCGTAATCGCGGACGCAATTTAAAATAGTTATATTGCCATGATCAGTTTGTTTTCTCTGGGATTACCGACTTTGATGATTTAATAGTTAAGTTGTCGTTTGAATTTTGTTGTGCTCAAATGTCCATTTGTTTATTCAAGTTATAATTTTACAACTTATTTCAGGTCCAATTTGGTAATACGAGCTTCAAAGGAATAGACTCGATAAGTGTGTTTACAAGTTCGTGATAAATAATGTTATTTAGGTGTTCATGGCATAAACCGCATACGTCTGATTTATTTACTTACGGCCGGTCTTATGAAGGTCACTAACCTGACGTTAACTTTAAATCGCTGTTAAAATAAACAAAAGCTCATCAAAACGTTGGCGCTTATGACATATTATTTATTAGTAAACAAATTTGTATGCGCTTTTATTTATTTTAACAGCGAATTAAAGTTAACGTCAGATTAGTGGCCTTCATAAGACCGGCCGTTAGTGTGTGAAAGTTGAAACAGTTAACGTTGGCAATTCCATCCGCGAACGGCAAAGCAAATATCCGCGAACGGCAAAGAAAAGGGAGCACAAAGGTGCCCCGCGTAAAATCAAATCAGCGAACCGCAAAGCCGCGAACGGCGATGTCTGCCTGTAGTTGATTTGCTTTGAAAAAATAAAGGTATAGTATGAACGTACTCACCCTGTAGACATTTTCCAGAATGAACGCTGCTTAGTTCCACAACCTTCACGTTTCTTAGAATGATTGCCTTCTGTGTCGTGTGTCGAAAACCAAGAGATCCCCAGGTTATCCCTTCATCGTTCTGGGAACCCCCGTAGAGGTGTCCACCTAGCACAGATTTCACCGGTTTCCTCTGAAGGTAAGGGCATGTGTAACGTTAGTGCCTATAGCAAATTTACCTAAAGCATAATATTATGCCAGAAATTTGTACGGCGTTTATTTAAGTTACAATCATCGCTTGCATCTTTATAACGCGTGGATTCCCATAAGCTGACTCCAAGCGCGATTCAAGGACACGCGTGCAGCAACACTCAGTGCTGCTTCCTCTCCGACCCCCTTTAGAAATAGGCCGATAAAGAGAGGCCACAAGAGTATATAACAGGACAGCGCAGCCAGTTCAAGACAGTAGAGGCCTGAGATTACGCTGTTCAAAGAGTTTTCTGCTATAATTTTTATCTACAGTTGGGGAATCAATACAGTTTACATCTTGCAATCATTCTTCCTTTTTGCTCATCGTTGAAATAATTTCGAGGAACTTTAAGTGAACTGAAGTACTTTTAAAGGCAAAAGTAATTGTTTGACGCCCTTCGCAGGGATTAAATTCCGTAAAATTTCCAGAAGTTTACAATCTGGCGGTAAAAGTTCTTGGTACATTTCTAACTTGTAGGGGTGCATATCGAGATTTTGCAAAGAAATAATTTAGAAAGTTCTATAACTTAAATTTTGTTGCTGAGAAAGTCTCCTGAGGCATATTGTAGGCTCTTGTTGAACCAACAGTTCTGGCGTTTTTACGGCATTTTCGTTTCTGAGACATTTCTAACACATCAACTAAAAATGTGTTATTGTTGAAAATATAACTAGAAAATCTTTCGACAAATGTTTCTCTACATGCACCCATTGAAACTTTCCATTCACTATTCGGTAACTGTCGGCCATTAAACAAATAAGTTTCCAATAAAACACATTCTACTCTTTGGTAAACACCATATATTAGTTATAAACGATCAATAGATAATTAAAATTAACTTAGCATGAAATTAACCCTTATAGTAGCCAGAATCCTTTATCTAATAGACTTGTCTGTTCGGGACGCTGTTTTGTCTGTCCGGGACGCTGTTTCAGCAGCCAAACCGTAAGAGTTAGAAAAAAAAGTTATGAAAGTTATATGTTTGGAATGGTCACGTCAGGTCAGGAACCGAATTTCAGTCACGTGACACTTCCGGTTTTCGAGAAATCGCGTGATTTCCGTCCGTCCGGGACGCTGTTTCAGCAGCCAAACCGTAAGAGATAGAGAAAAAAGTTATTAAATGAGACATTTGTCTCACTGGTTGCTATAAATAATAATAGGCCTACTATGCTTTGAATTGACAGTGACAGTTTTTTTTACTGTAACTTGAAATAAGTTAAGATACGTGTCTTAACAATCCATAGCCACCTGGGATTGAAAAAACCCTTTGATCAATCGTTATTTACAACAAATAGTTTATCTTTTATATCTTGTAGTTAAAGCTTCAACACATTTTATTTATATTTCTTTCTATTACTGAAATCATACGGTACTGACAAACAGTGCTCTTAACTTATTCAAAATTAGTGGGATAGAAGACATTTAGTTATCTCCCGGGCGTAGGAAGAATGTTATAAAATTGGTGTTTGTTTTAAATACGATCGCTATACAATTTTTCTGTCAATCATAATACAGACGATAGTACAATACTAAATATTTGCTTGTCTAAGACAGAAAGCAAATTATAGAGTCTCTTTTACAGCTGCTTATAAAGATGTGGTTGTGAATGAACGGCAGCCTCTTAGACGGTTGATGCTTGTTTTGATCTCAGGACCATACTTCTCGTTACATGGGTTCTTACATTACCTTGTATATTAGGTGTCTTATTAAGCATCAACTGCATCAGTAGTCCTGCGATGATCCATAATTACGATGTTTACGTCCTGTGGTGCATGCATCGTTTACTCATCGAGTTGACAATGCCTGTATCGGAATTCGGAAACGTCTGCTTGTTTGGAATTCGCTGTTCCCATGACAACATTTTTCAATTACTTAACTGCTTACTTAATAATCCTAGATTTATTTCTACTTCACGTGACTGTGACTTATTTATCATAATAGATAGATAAAAATATTCAATTTCTTTAGACATGATTGCTATATTTGGAATTTAGATTAGTACAATTTGTCTACTTTTGTCGAGGTATGCTTTGTAACTGACTCATTATTAAACATTAATTACACTCAAATTTTCTTCACATCCAAAATTGTTTTAATATTGAAATGAATTATTGTATCAATGAGGTTAATTACTAGTACAATTAGTTGAAGTACATATACAGGGTATTTCCTAAAATGTCTCTCAAATTTTGAGGAAAGATTTTATCCTCCAAAACATGTAAAAAATGCTTATACACTAAGTTTGCGCACCAACACGCTGCGAGATATACCACTTTTATTTAAAAAAAAAGACATTTGTGTTACAACTTATTTGGCCTAAATAAAATAGGCTAGTTATAATATTAATACAATTCACTTTACAAAAGATGTTCAAAGTGTTATCCATTGAATGCTATGCAAGAATTATCACGACGCATCGTTGATTGTCTAACACGTCCAAAGATACTGCATCATTCCGAATTGTTTGGCATGACCGTAACAAAAAAGCATGTCAGCCATCTTCGCATACGTGTAATCTTCAGCCATTTCGACTAGCACAAGCCTAATTTAAAGCGACATTTCCATTTGACAAGTATATATTACACTTAAGTGAATTGTGATAATTGAATGATTCTTTAAATAAAAGTGCTATATCTCGGAGGGTGTTGGTTTGCGGATAAAGTACCTAAATTCAAAATTTTTTACTTGTTTTGGATGGTAAAATTATTCCTCAAATTTTGAGACACATTTTAGTAAACTCCCTGTATACCTCAACTGATAACTAGGTGCAAATAATTTTATTCGTTAATTAGTTACAGTTATTGATGTATAAAAAAACTTGCATGATTAGAGTAAGTATTTTTTTCGACGACTGACATCGAAAGTAGATTTTTCTCACTGTCATTTGACAACAGAAAGTTGGCATTTGCCGCTGAGCGTGCGTTTTCATCTTTTTGCCGCTCGCCGAGCGTTTTGGGTTTCCGCGTGAACAAAATAGGTAGCCACGTCCGAATGTTCCCTTGACAACGCCCGTCATTTTTGGAAATAATCGCGTCACATGTCATAGAGACTGCGCGAGTAATGTTAACTTGATTGTCAATTAATTTTTGCGATAAAACGAAATTTGATATTTTCCTTTAATAATCTGCTCAGTCGTCGAAAAAATAGTATGTATATTTCGAGCTAAAAGTGCGCTTGCCGCTTTTGCATGATTGCTGGTTTCGACTTCGTCTCAACCAGCAATATTCATGCGCAAGCGGCAAGAATGCACTTTCAGCTCTTAACATACAATATACTATTACTGTTAATTCATGCCTTGAAGAAGGTAACAAATAAAATTGCCGAAAAGTTGGCCTTGTATCAAGTGGTATTTTAAAATAAAGTAGTAGTGCAAACAACTGCTCATGATTTATCCATTTCAACATTAATTACACTATGACAATGCCGAAAGGTTGTCTAATTATAAACAACATACAATAAATTAACAATAAGTGCTGATTGTGCGTTACACTTATTAAGTACTTAATTACTTAGTTTACTACAGTATCCTCTTCAGACCTCCAGTATTTATTTTACAACTGCTACGTTTGGACTAGCATTTTTCTTCATAATCTATATACAAGAAGTTCATTTTATTTCAGGCAGCAAAAGCACAAACATGGTTATAATAAATATTTAATGTATCCTGTTGAAACAAGAACCCCTCTCGATTTTAATAAAATAATAGCTATAGATTCATAATTGTACCTTAGCATATCGGAAAGTCATTACAATTTCAATTATTAATTTAAAATGTATATTGAATCAAACTGAAGCAAAACGACGATATATGCTGCTACGGTGCTTACAATCTGAAACAAAGCAAAGTTTAGATATTACGACTTGCCTTTTCTATATTCACTATTAATTTACTTTAACTATTTTGATTTAAAAATATGGAAACTATTCGAAGATTGTAGAGAAACTTACTGAAAATATAAGTGTCCCATCAAGGTTGAATGTGCCGCTCACTGTTATCTTGATGTCTTCGTGCAGTAGCTGTGTGAAGAAGTTATTAACCTTAAAATACTTCAATTAAATTTCCATAGGATTAGGTGCATATTAAAAATACCTCTCTTATAACTCCAGTGTCAGTAGCTTCCAAAGCAACCTTTGCCACAGTGGGTTTTAGTTGCTTAGTCTATAAACAAATTCAAGAGAAACGCAATAATGCATTTTTAAGATATAGGTAATGTTGTCTATCAAGTCAAATACTTACGCTTGCAACGAATAAGTGGGACAAAAGTATAACGCATAGTAGAGTGTAAGTATTACTAAAAACTTGCAATGAAAAACGCATTATGTCGATTAACTTTAGTTCCGAAGCTACATATTTAAAATAATACAAAGCCATTACTTGATGACAGAAAAAAGTTATATAACCACAGTATAATGCAATGGATATCATAAGATGAAAGTTAAAGCTGTTTGTAATAAGTTGGGTAAGTACATATATGCTTTGATGTACTTTTGCACAATGTAAAATGGTTTCTCTTTTACATGGTTTTGTCCCCAGTGAAGCACAAATACTATTAGTAATTGCACTTAAAGTTAATAAGCAGATCAAATAGTGAAAATATGGTAAAGTTACTACAATGTCAATAACAAGCAAAATAAACGAAAATGTAATCGTTCCAGTCCAATATAAAGTTGTTGAAAGGTCACTAATGTCAACATTCAAATTAGTAATTTCAGCAAACCCATTTGTAATATATAAAAGGGATTTCAACACCATTTTCCCTAGACCGATTAAAAGAAAAGTTTTCTTAACATTTCCATAATTTGGAAATATTCCGTACCGTTCTAACGCACTGCCGATATGATAAAAATTAAACCATACTTTTATTATTCTATTATGACCTATAGCAATATAGATAACGTATATACTGAAATATATTGCTTTCCCCATCTTTATAGCAGTCTCAATATAACGATAATATGATTTAAGCCCAACGTCATTCGTCATAAAAAAAATTAACAATATAATGCATCCCATGCTTAGTTGAGCAACAGTTACACGCTTTTTGTACAATGGAGTTTCCCTAATGTAATTATCGGCACTTTTAACGTCCAGGGCTAATTGCCCTGAATAGCGCAATAAATAATATATTGGAACAAACCCTTGCAAAATATTTAACCGCATTGTAATAATTTTGGATTGCTAAAGTGTGCTCTCACAAATTGGGTAAGGCGTAGAATCTCCATTAATGGTAATCAACTAATGGTCTTATGGTCTTCGTATGTAATTTGACAGTGATATGTGGCTATATAGATATGTATTAAGTACCGGGTGGCCTTAAACATCTGAGATCCCGGTAGCCATGGAATTAGCTACTTATAACTGTTGGTTAGCATTATATATATTTCAATTATAGCAAGTATTGGTATGACATGTAATAAAATGCAAATAAGAGTAGGGGAATGTGCCCCAGATTCTGCAGTTTAGCCTACGACTCAATTATAAAAATCTCCTGTTCTAATTCCATTACATATTGCAATTTGTAATAATTTTTGACAGATAGGAATTTTAGTTGTGATGACATTAATGACATTTAGTTTAGCTGGATTCATCACTTTAATAAAGAGGTGTTGAATCCAAAGGTAATGTGATATCAGATATTTATGGCCACCCGGTACAATTAAGTAAAGTGTCTTTCTAATTATAAGTTTAATTCTTTGACATTTTTGAATTTTGATAAGTTTATTAGGAGATTTACAAGTCCAATTAAAGTTATGTAAGCTTTTAGTTTGATAAATAAAAATCTTATTGTAGTAAAATATTGTTTATCTACAACCACTACTAAAAGTAGGCCTTTTAGCGCTAGCTTGTTTCACTAAAAGTGACGTTTTATAGTTTACCGTGTTTAAAGAAATCAGCTGTTTACTTTTAGCACATGTACTAAAAGTGAAGCGAGGTTCAAAACTACAATTTCGAACTGCAAGTGAAGTTGTAAAGCTATTCTAGTTGCTTCTTGCGTTACAGGTAAAGCGTTTTTGAAATAATTAAAGCGTTATGTAATGAATACAGTCATATGTGGAGTATCAATAATTACATTTCGTAACTCACCTTGACAGCACGGGCGTGGCCAAACAATCGCCACCGCGGCGCAGGCCTACTATTCATTATGACATAAATTAAAAACGTCGCAGATGCAAACCTTTCTTAAATCGATATTTATGGATTAATAACGGTAAAATTAAGGTCGTAGATAAAATATTGTATGCAACGCGTGCTAAAAGTCGTTTATGCGCGAGACATGAAAATTATGAAACGAAGCCGAAGGCTGAGTTTCATAACATGTCTCGCGCATAAACGACTTTTAGCACTTGTTGCATAAATAGCTATTAATAATTAAAAAAGGTTATATTTAAACGTTTCGCCAATTATGCTGGCTTCATCAGTAAAAAGGGGAAAAATTACAAAATCGATTAAAGTTTTAATTTACATTGCTGAAAAATAAATTAATTAATTAAGCGAATCGCATATTCTATTTTTAGATGATCGGATGGCGCAGCGAGCAAATGCTCGCCTCTCAGGCGGCCGGCCCGGTTTCGATTCTCGGCGGATACTGTAGATGGATTTTAAAAATCGTACGCTCCCCGGCTACCACGCTAACATCTGTGGTAGTCGTTAACCCCTAATAAGGGAACTCTTCCTCAATTTTGACGGGCAAGGCTAGCCACCTACCCGGCCTAAGAGCAAAGAGGGCTCATAGAACCATTTTGTGGTTATAACAGGCCATTGGCCTACAATAAGAGGAAGAAGAAGAAGCATATTATATTTCTTTTTATTGCATACTTACTTGAAAATTGGGATTGGCGTAATATATTACGACACTTTAATTAATAAAATTCATTATGATAAACAATCAAGGATTATGCCAATCCATAATTAGTATAAAAATTACTTTAACACTTCGAAGTTTTAGCATTCTGAACGAAAGAATGTTTTAAAAAAGTGTGATAAGAAGATGCAAGGTTGCTTTATTTTTGTGTTATCGGCAAATGCGCAGAACGACAAATTCGAGTTTTATATTTGACAAAGTTAGGGCAGTATTAAATTTTATTTGCGAATCAAATATTTATGAACTAGGGTAAAATTGTTTTTATTATTATATTTTGTTAATAGTTTATGCAAGCAGAAAGTAAATATATTAGAAGTATTTTTTTTGTTAATCTAGCTTTTTCTAAATAAATTATGATAAATGAAACTTAAGTTATCAAAATCAGTTTTATAATTTATAGCATTAGAGCTACGTTGTATCTCGATCATCTCTAAACATAGACGCTTCTTTAAATTGTTCTCCTTATGTAAGATTTTTGGATTATTAAAGTTAATTCATATTCTTATTTGGGTATTTCGCCACTCTGAAAATTAATAAAATAATGAACGTTTCGAGGTTTTAGTGTCTATTTTTTAATTTCACGTTACTCGTGCAGACTGGTCCTGTTTTAGAACAGTGAAGATGTAGATGATTTTCAGGGCGCCACTGAAAAATTCAACTCGTAGCTGTAAGGATCTGCGGCGTCTACCGTCACAGCAGCAGTCTATGGTGCAAAGGATATTGACGTGAAAGCTTATTTTTTTCAATAAAGGCATAATTGCTTTAGCTGTTCGAGTTCAACTCTTCCTTACACTTCCTTAACAATAGATTGTTTAAACAATGGCTTAACAACTTTTAAATTTGGCGAGCGTAAAGAACGCGGTCTCGTACTTTTTAAGCCAATTGTACTTTTACTAAAAAAAAATATGTAGGTTTACGAATGAGGTTTATTACGCCCTTAAATGACTGAGGCTGCATAAGAGGAAATGCTAATTGTAACTACAAATGGTCACAGCATGCGAATTTATAAAATTGAAACTTTGTTAGTTTTTAGTCAAAGAAGTCCAAACACTTAAATAAGCCAAAAATCCAGAAAAAAACTAAAAATATAATAAAGAGCCCTTCTTGTAAATACAGAAAGGCAGCTCGACATCAAAACAACTAACCTCGGCTGTACAAAGTCTGCGCTATCTCCGAACACAATAAGTATTACACTATATATACCACAATACCACTAATATAACATGGAGGTTACTCATGCAACATTTTACTGGTATTACTAATTCAAACTGAATCATGTAACAGGGCTAAAAGCGTCATAAAATTCAAAACAATAAACAATGACGTTAAATCAAATCAATAACTGCCTGAACGAGTGCCTCTACTTTATGTACGTCACTGGGACAAACTTACAACTCGGTGAAGTACTGTAAAATTTAGTACAGATTCCAATGAACAATTTTCATCACTACAAGTAACTGCTAAGTTTTATAAGGGTGTTATTAAGGTTGTGAGTTTATATTGGAGGTTTATAAAGTTACTAAAGGGTTACAAAGTTTTATAGTGGGCATATAAAGTTACTAAAAGGCCAAGGTTTTATAAAGTAGTAACAGAAACGTTTCCATCAACAACTTAAATCACTTATAGTAACGGTTACTGTAGGTTATATAATGAGTTTTTATGATAGTTGCAGTTACCAATTTATAAAACCAATAGTGTTCAGTTCCCATATAGGTGTCTGCTGTGATAAATATAAAACTTACTGTTCCCATAGTAATAGCAGCTACCTTTATACAACTTGGGCATTATATTTGTGTTCAAAAACACTGCAATAAAACTTCAATATACAGGGTGTCCCGTAATGGCCACTAAAGCTTCAGGTAGCGATATTCCTTGCACAATTCTGAGTCAAAAATCTTGGATTGGTCTTCATAAGGCCTCAAGAGCGGTAAATAAAAACAATTGTTTTTTCAGCTAAAGTACCCCTTCTGTTTTAAATACGACAAAATATCATCAGGAAGAGTTGTTCAAAATGTAAAATTATGGTCTTATGCAAAATTTCAGAAACATCGGCTTACTTTTATGAAACCATGTTATCAGAAAAGTATGCATCTAATGCACTTTGACAGCTCAAAAACAATAGTCAACTTTCAAATGCCATTATCAAGGATAGCCATATTTATGTGACATAATAGCTATTTATACAAGAAGTGCTAAAAGTTGACGTTTATGCACGAGACATGAAAATTATGAAACGAAGCCGAAGGCTGAGTTTCATAACATGTCTCGTGCATAAACGACTTTTAGCACTTGTTGTATAAATAGCTTTATGGATTAATAACAGTAAAATTAAGGTCGTAGATAAAATATTGTATGCAACGCTTGCTAAAAGTCGTTTATGCATAAACGTCAACTTTCAGCACTTGTTGCATAAATAGCTATTATCTACGACCTTAATTTTACTGTTATTAATCGACAAATATCGATTTAACAAAGGTTTGCATCTAGGACACTTCTAATTTATGTCATAATAAACAGTAGGCCTTGGGATGCGGGCGTATGTTTGCGCAGCCAGTACTGTCAAGGTCAGTTACGAAAGGTTTATTAATACTACAGATCTGACTGTATTCATTACATAACGCATTAATTATTTCAAAAACGCAAGAAGTAACTAGAATAACTTTACAACTTCACTTCCAGTTCGAAATTGTAGTTTTTTAACCTCACTTCACTTTATACCACAGATGCGCTTAAAGTAAACAGCTGATTTCTTTAACCACGCTAAACTATAAAACGTCACTTTTAGTGAAACAAGCTAGCGCTAAAAGGCCTACTTTTAGCAGTGGTAGATAAATTATGTTCTCTACCCCAGATTGAAAATTATGACCAGATATACAGTATGATCGAAAACTTTTATCCTCTAGAGCGCTGTGGAATTAATTTGTCAAAAAACATTGTTGGCAGTCGTGGTAGTGAAAGTCACATTGGCATTTTATATCTATCAGTTTAAGGTTATATCAGGAATGTCATTTTAACAAATACAAAAATTTTTGTTGAATACATAAAAATGTTAGTAACAAAAACACCTACAGTTGTTTAAAATGATTTCCTGCATTTTACATACACAGCACCACCTAGGGTTCGGTATTAAACATCCTGTAAAAGTTAGATTTATCGGTCAAAATTGTATAGGTTATATTATTACCTACCTTTACTCATCACTGCCAACATAAATTCAATTTTTAAAAAATCCACAGCCCTCTAGAGGTTAAAAGTTTTCGATCATATACGCATCTACGCTTTGATATACTGGGTGCCCATAAATGGTTGTGATTTTTTTTCTTAGGTTGGCACTGTTTATGTTGGTGGCACATTTGCCCTCCCGGTGTGTCATCTTTTGAGAACTATGACATTTTGCTGCAGTTCGCTTATATCAACTGGTACAGTTTTATAAATGTTATTTTTCAACGTGCCCCATAACTAAGTAATAGTCCAATGGGGACAAGTCCGAGGACCGCGCTGGCCATTGTATGTCACCAGTCACCACAATTTGTAATTACCCAATTAGGAAACATTTCCGACAAATAATCTGTTATTCTTCTGGCATTTTGCGGAGGTGCCCCATTTTGTTAAAACTACAAATTATTGAGGCGGTGGGGAAACATATTGATGTCGATGTAATCACTAAAAAATGTCCTTAAAAAACAAGAAAACTATCCGCAGTCAAATTTTCTTCAAAAATGTAAGGGCCAACAACTGTTTCACCCAATAAACCGACCCATACATTTAGTCCAAAGCGCACCTAAGGTCTCCGTTGGTGAAGGCTCATTAAGCCGGTTGAACATTCCCAAATAAACTGGTAAATTTCGATTCATCAATTTATATGATGTTATTAAGGAAATGTGGATTTTACTGTATCTGAACCAGCAAAAACCCGTAGGATGTTACCCTTCTTTCCCTATCTCCAGGATGTAGGGTTTGAGTTGGGAGAATTTTATAAGGTCGATAACGACGCCTGTTGAGAGTTGTCCGTACTACTTGGTGTTGCAAAATCAACTGCGCTCCAATTTTTCTCGTTAATTTGTGGTAATTTTCTTGGATCTAGTGTAATAAATAAAACAAGCGAAAAATAATTGAGATTTTACCATTTGTAATATTTCTTCCTCGTTTTCATCGAGTCTACCTGTCTACCACTATAATTAGTTATTATTTTTTATTATTACTAATATTTAGGCCGTGTAGCGCAGTTGGTAGAGCGTTAGGCTTGCATTAAACAAGTCCTCGGTTCGAATTCGACGGTGGGCAGAATTTTTCAGCAGCATTGGCGATCGGTATCGAGTTCCGTGAGACCATGCACAGTTGACCACCAAATTAACTGTGCTCTTCTCGAAACCACAGACCACAAACCTAAGAGATAGAGTAACAAGGTCAACACATCACCAGCACACACACAACTAACACAAAGGTTGCTACGCAAGCTCAAAAAGGCGCGCTCCAACTTTGTAACCTCAAACCAGGGCAAGTTGAGCACTGCACCGCCACAGCGTACAAAGCACCAGCCTCTACACTAGCAGGTAAAAAAGGTTACATATAATAATACTAATATTTCGATAAACTGATTACTAAAACATAAAGCGTGATAGATTTTTGTAATCAGAAAAAAAATCTGCATTCAAAGAAAATAAAATCCAATATGGCGTCCATAAGAAAAAAAAATTAGCAAAAGCAACTGTAATATTATTGAATACACCAACCATAACTGATTTATTGCATCATCCTGCAGCCCTTCAGGTTCTCCTCTGGATACAGGCCTTGCCGATAACACAAAAATAAAGCAACCTTGCATCTTCTTATCATACTTTTTTAAAACATTCTTTCGTTCAGAATACTAAAACTTCGAAGTGTTAGAGTAATTTTTATACTAATTATGGATTGGCATAATCCTTGATTGTTTATCATAATGAATTTTATTAAGTAAAGTGTCGTAATATATTACGCCAATCACAATTTTCAAGTAAGTATGCAATAAAAGGAAATATAATATGATTCTTCTTCTTCCTCTTATTGTACGCCAATGGCCTGTTATAACCACAAAATGGTTCTATGAGCCCTCTTTGCCCTTAGGCCGGGTAGGTGGCTAGCCTTGCCCGTCAAAATTGAGGAAGAGTTCCCTTAAGGGGTTAACGACTACCACAGATGTTAGCGTGGTAGCCGGGGAGCGTAAGATTTTTAAAATCCATCTACAGTATCCGCCGAGAATCTAACCCGGGCCGGCAGCCTGAGAGGCAAGCAATCTGCGCCATCCGATCATTTAAAAATAGAATATGCGATTCGCTTAATTATTTATTTTATTTTTCAGCAATGCAAATTAAAACTTTAATCAATTTTGTAATTTTTCCCCTTTTTACTGATGAAGCCAGCATAATTGGCGAAACGTTTAAATATAACCTTTTTTAATTATTAAACAATATTTTACTACAATAAGATTTTTATTTATCAAACTAAAAGCTTACATAACTTTAATTTGACTTGTAAATGGACGGCTTTAAGCAGAAAGGAATCAACCCACTAAATATCATTTTTCGAACCAACCCTTCCAGGGTATTGGCAACTGAATCCAAGCGCTACGCCACCATGCGGTAGAATTTTGAACTGTATCAATGAGGTCGAAATTTACACTCGCATTGAGCTAAATGGTTTATGCTAACTTTTGTTGGCTTATTACAAAGTTACTAATGCGAGAAACGTCTTTATACTAGGGAATATTTATTCTGGCAACTTTCTCCTCTGACTCAGACCTACAACTACCCCGCTAATCACTATTTAAATTCTTTTACTTTTATTTTCGAGCGCAGCTGTAATACGGTGGTACATGCCTACATTTATTTACCTTGCTTCTTCTTGTTTTTAATAGGTTTGTTCTTGCTGAAGTTCAGTGTCTTGTTTATATTTATTAATTTATTGTTTATATTTTTAATAACGGAATATCTTTAACGTAAAAATGGTTCGTGAACGTGAGGGAGCTAGATTTTCTCCTGTACCAAATAAATCGAAACGGTTTTGTTGCGTGTATGGTTGTAAATCACTATCAAAACGCGATACAACTGTGCGGTTCCATAAGTTTCCTAAAGAAGGAGAATTTGTAAAAATTAATAATCAGAAAGCAGATCGGCGAAAGGAATGGATTCGTTTACTTACAATGGTGAAAAAAGTTGCAGAAAGTATGCATGTTTGTTCTCTGCATTTTAAAAAAGAAGATTATATTCTTCCTGGTGAGCACAATACTTATTATCGTAATGATATAAATTAAAATGTATAATGCAAAACCAATAACACAAGAAGTAAACGCAAAACAAGTTTAACGCCGAAGTTTGTAGGCAAAGAGCAACGACACTTGTTTTAACATTTTCTTGACTTTGGCACCCACAATAAATAACATGTCCAGAATTAATTAATTGTTCCCCTTCAATATAATTTCTAGAAGAAAATGTTGCTTGTGCATAATTGCAAATATTCACGACACTTTACTTACAATCAACCGTTTGACTGACTTCTGCGCGTGTAACGAACTTATTTATTTGTACTATTGATGACTAATACGTGACTATTAAAGTATCATTAGAACATCTTTAACTACATTCCATAAGACTTAAAATTCCCGAATAGTTGCTGTGTGTAAGAAATACTTACCTACTAGAAATAGAAACTTTGTAAATAATGCAGCATGACTTAATAGCAAATTGATGTACTCACGGCTGGTGAAATTATTTATTTCTATCAAAACAGCTCTATTAAAGTCCCATTTAAACATCTTTAATTAAAATGCATATCATGAAGACTTATAATTTCTCAATATTAGGCCCGTAAAATTATTTAAGAAAATACTAGAAATCTGTTAAATGTAGCATTGGTATATTTACGCACTACTGATTAAATTATTTATTTATGGTAAAACAGCCCTATTAAAATCCCGTTTACACATCTTTAATTAAAGTGCATACCATGAAAGCTTAAAATATCCCAATATTATGCCCCTAAAATTATTTAAATAAATACTAAAAAACATTTCAAGTCAGCGCTTAAGTAGGGAAATGCATAGGCTTTAAGAATCGTACCTACTTAGAGCGGCCATGTAACTAAGCTCCGCCTTCAGTTCACTTCCCAATTGCCAATGAGCGCGGAAACATTTAGCAGAAAAGATCCAACCCACATCTAGCATGTGCTGCCATCTGTATAAGAAAGGACCAAGCTGCATTTCGCTATGCACGGCCTCCTGGATTAGTGCGAGACTGACTACGTCAGTCTCGCACTAATCCAGGAGGCCGTGTCGCTATGAAAGTTTGTGCATTTAGCAGAATAGATCCAAGTGGTTTGGTTCCTTTCTGCTTTTTTAGGTTTCTAGTATTTAGTTAGGTTATGGTTATCTGTGTGTCAGTGTTGTAGTATATGTGTATTTTTACAAAGTGATGTTTTGCTGTAAAAATGAATAGTTTAAGATCAAAATTAATTGTAGAACTAGCTTTAAGAGGGGATTCCAGTGCCGGAAGGGATGTTAAGGTTAGTTTTAATTGTCTAGTGTTGAAAAACAATTTTATCGGTTTCAGGATATTAAGCCTTTGTTTACATATACAAAAGTAGGCTGGTAACTAGATCATAACTTATCTGTAGGGTTAAAGAATATTACCCTACATGGCAACCATAACCATATAGCAACCGATAAACTATTGAACAAATCACGGATGTTATGAATCATAACTGCCTTAGAAGTTTTAAAATCCTCGCTCTACGAGCTCGGATTTCAAAACTTCTGCGGCAGTTATGATACTCATAACATTCCTAGATATGTTAATAGCTATTTCCCGCTGCTGATCATGTAAGTCAGTAATACAGCCTTAGTAACAAAACGTGTAAGTCGGTGATTATATTTGTTAGCTGCTTTTTCTTGACAACGGAACTTAATATTATTATTAAGTTCCTAGGATAATAAAATTAGCAAAGCAAGATGCAGATTTAGACGTTTTGTTTATAAACTGCAAGTGTTTATGCGACATGTGACACTCTCAGGTTACACGACTTACGAAAATTAATTGTGGTGACCGGTGACAAACCAAACAATTTTTTCAAAAATCTAGGAAAATTTCGATAAGCAGCGGGAAAAATATAATAATATAACTCGGAATGTATCGCCTATTAACATTTTCGGCAGGCAACAAGCCACGACTTCGTCTTGGCTTGTACTTGCCTACCTCAAATGTTAATAGGTCCTTACATACCTTGTTACTTAAATAGCTATTAAATACTTTCTTATCTTTTTAAGTATCAAGTAAATCGCGTGAGAGGTGTTGAAGTGAATGCAAACTCTGTTGAGGTAGAGGATAATATTCATTATCAGCAAGTTAATGAAAACCACATTGGATTAGACTACAGTTACTCTGAAAAAGAACAAGATGTTATTGAGGTACGTTTTTAAGTTATTTTGCCAATTTCGGAAGTTTCTTACCAAATTTCATTTTATCGTTTATAGAATAATGAAACCCCAGTACCACATGAAACTTACATGGATTCAGATGGATACGACTCTGATAAAGACCCAGAATTCGTGCCATCACCAGTACCATCATCCAATTCAGGACATATGGATGAACTTCTTGAAACATCTGATAATGAAGCAGAGATAAATTCCACTGTAAAAGGAAGACCAAAGAAAGGCAGAAAACGAAAACTGATGGATACATCAAAAGATGAAAATAAGCGCAACAGAAATTGTAACAAGTCTCACTATAATTACAAAGGAAAGAAGGTTCAAAGAAAGCCTTTCACCAATTATAAGTGTTCGTGCCTTATGAAATGTTACAGTAAAGTACCAGAAAACATGAGAAAAGAGCAGTTTGATAAGTACTGGGAGTTAGGTAATTATGATGCTCAAACAGCATACATTGGTTCGCTAGTTCACGAAGTTAAGAAGAAAAGAGTGTTTGGTAGTGGCAAACGAGCAAGGCAGTTTACTAGAAAGTACTGTTTTAACAGTGTGGAGGTTTGTCGTGAAACGTTTATTAAAACTTTGGGTATATCAACTAAAAGAGTCGATACTTCCTTAAAGAAATTAAGGTCATTAAGCATAATCGATAAAAGAGGGAAGCAGCAAGGAGGAAAGAATAAATTACCAGAAGAAAAAAGGCAAGAAGTTATTAACCAAATAAACAAAATTCCTAAGTACAAGTGTCACTACAGAAGAGAACAGTCCTCTGATGCCGAGTTCTTACCACCAGAAATGACATTATCAAAAATGTACAATATGTATAAACAAGAAGTTGAGAGTCCAGTAAGTTTCAGCTCATATAGGCATGTATTTTTTTCCAATTTTAATTTAAAATTTAAAAGTTTAAAAAAAGACACTTGCAATACTTGTGACACATATCAAGCTAAAATTAAAGCTTCAAACGAAACAGAACAGGAGAGACTCATAAATGAACATAACGATCATATCGAGAAGTGGCAAGGTGCTCGTAAGAAAATGAAAGAAGACATGGAAATGGCATCTACCCAAAATTGGCTAGAATGCATAACATTTGACCTCGAAAAAACATTACCTTTGCCTAGAATACCTACCAATATAATATTCTACAAGAGGCAAATTTGGCTGTATAACTTGGGAGTTCACTCTGCAACTACAAACAAGGGTTTTTGTTATGTATGGGTGGAAAGCCAGGCAGGTCGCGGTGCTCAGGAAGTCGCATCATGCCTCCTGAAACACATTAATAAACATGTGTCGTCTAATACTACAGAGCTTATACTTTGGGCTGATTCGTGCGGGGGTCAGAACAGAAATATAAAGCTCACCCTGATGATGAAAGCATTGTTGGAATCACACCCATCTTTAAAAAAGATTTATATTCGCTTTCTTATTTCTGGCCACAGTTTTCTGCCCAACGATTCAGACTTCTCAGATATTGAATGTGCTCTAAAACATCAAAGAATTTATTTACCTGAAGATTATATTCACGTGATGACAATGTGCCGAAAGAAAAAGAAATTTGATGTGACAAAAATGACTTCCGATGATTTTTACGGTACAGAAGAACTTGAAAATAAAATAACAAATAGAAAAGTTGACGTAAATAAAGCAAAGATCAGTTGGATGGAAACCCGAGAAGTAATGGTGGATAAATCTTTTCCATATTCAATTTTTCTCAAAAGTGCTTTTGAAAATGAATATTATTCTGAAATCAATATTAGAAAAAGACAGGTAGGGAGACCAGCAGTGCAATTCCGAAATTCGCTAATTCATTTATGGCCAGGTGGAAAAAAAATTTCTAATCCCAAACTAGAAGATATAAAGTCGGTAATGCACTTAATTCCACTTGATGCGCAGCAGTTTTATCAAAACCTAGTTGGTGATGAAGAACTGATCGATGACGTTGATGGTTTTAGTGGAGAGCTTGATTTTGATATAGAATAGATTTAGTTATGTATTTTAATATTGTATCTAGAATAAGTTTGTTTTTCTTGTAAAAAAACATGTTTTAGTTTAATTATAACTGTCTGCTAAAACATAAAACCTGTTTTCTTTGTTTTGCAGAAAGGAACCAACCAACAAAAAATTAATTATTGACTACTAATTACAATTATTTTTTTATGAAAATTTATAAATAAATAGAACATTATAAGATATATCTAATGCATTATTTGAAAATCCAGTATTTAAAATGGATAATTTAAAATTGTTATTCAACTTTGACATTAAATATCTCATTTGCATACTCCTGTGGTTTGGTTCCTTTCTGTTTAAAGCCGTCCAAATCTCCTAATAAACTTATCAAAATTCAACAATATCAAAGAATTAAACTTATAATTAGAAAGACACTTTACTTAATTGTACTTAATACATATAATAATAATAATAATAATACCGTCTTTATTTGGATATAATAGTACAAGAAATAAAACAAGTAAATGTAAAACAAAATACGAATACCCAAAAGGGCGAAGTTCAGAAAGGTTTGCGATGGCAAACCTTCTGTTCTGCCACTTAACCCACACTATACATACATTTAAAAAAAAAGAACTAATGATGAGTATATGCAGTCACATCAAGATTTAACATTTAAATATATGAATATATAAAAAAAAAATTCTTAAAAAAAAATTAAGTCTGTGTCTTAAACAATATATCATATAATCTATTTCTAAAGGTAGCTTGTGTCAGTATTTTTAAATTATCTATATAGCCACATATCACTGTCAAATTACATACGAAGGATAATTAAATATGTTTATAAAACTAATTTTGCTGCCATTTTTAATTGAACTATTGTATATTAAGACCATTAGTTGATTACCATTAATGGAGACACTACGCCTTACCCAATTTGTGAGAGTATACTTTAGCAATCCAAAATTATTACAATGCGGTTAAATATTTTGCAAGGGTTTGTTCCAATATATTATTTATTGCGCTATTCAGGGCAATTAGCCCTGGACGTTAAAAGTGCCGATAATTACATTAGGGAAACTCCCTTGTACAAAAAGCGTGTAACTGTTGCTCAACTAAGCATGGGATGCATTATATTGTTAATTTTTTTTATGACGGATGACGTTGGGCTTAAATCATATTATCGTTATATTGAGACTGCTATAAAGATGGGGAAAGCAATATATTTCAGTATATTCATTATCTATATTGCTATAGGTCATAATAGAATAATAAAAGTATGGTTTAATTTTTATCATATCGGCAGTGCGTTAGAACGCTACGGAATATTTCCAAATTATGGAAACGTTAAAAAAACTTTTCTTTTAATCGGTCTAGGGAAAGTAGTGTTGAAATCCCTTTATCATATTGCATTGGAGTATGCTAGAATTACTAATTTGAATTTTGACATTAGTGACCTTTCAACAACTTTATATTGGACTGGAACAATTACAACTTCGTTTATTGTGTTTGTTTTTGAGATAGTTTTAACTTTACCATATTTTCACTATTTGATCTGCTTATTAACTTTAAGTGCAATTACTAACAGTATTTGTGCTTCGCTGGGGACAAAACCATGTAAAAGAGATACCATTTTACATTGTGCAAAAGTACATCAAAGCATATATGTACTGACTCAACTTATGACAAACAGCTTTAACTTTCAACTTCTGACAGTCGTTGTAATAGGCTGTGCTTATATAATTTTTTTCTGTCATCAAGTAATGACTTTGTACTATTTTAAATATGTTGCTTTGGAACTAAAGTTAATCGACATAATGCGTTCTTCATTGACAGTTTGTAATAATGCTTACACTCTGCTATGCCTTATACTTTTGTCCCACTTATTCATTGCAAGCGTAAGTATTTGACTTGATAGACAACATTACCTATATCTTAAAAATGCATTATTGCGTTTTTCTTGAATTTGTTTATAGACTAAGCAACTAAAACCCACTTTGGCCAAGGTTGCTTTGGAAGCTACTGACACTGGAGTTATAAGAGAGGTATTTTTAATATGCACCTAATCCTATGGAAATTTTATTGAAGTATTTTAAGGTTAATAACTTCTTCACACAGCTACTGCACGAAGACATCAAGATAACAGTGAGCGGCACGTTCAACCTTGATGGGACACTTATATTTTCAGTAAGTTTCTCTACAATCTTCGAATAGTTTCCATATTTTTAAATCAAAATAGTTAAAGTAAATTTATACTGAACATAGAAAAGGCAAGTCATAATATCTAAACTTTGCTTTGTTTCAGATTGTAAGCACCGTAGCAGCATATATCGTCGTTTTGCTTCAGTTTGATTCAATATACATTTTAAATTAATAATTGAAATTGTAATGACTTTCCGATATGCTAAGGTACAATTATGAATCTATAGCTATTATTTTATTAAAATCGAGAGGGGTTCTTGTTTCAACAGGATACATTAAATATTATAACCATGTTTGTGCTTTTGCTGCATGAAATAAAATGAACTTCTTGTATATAGATTATGAAGAAAAATGCTAGTCCAAACGTAGCAGTTGTAAAATAAATACTGGAGGTCTGAAGAGGATACTGTAGTAAACTATGTAATTAAGTACTTAATAAGTGTAGGTAACGCACAATCAACACTTATTGTTAATTTATTGTATGTTGTTTATAATTAGACAACCTTTCGGCATTGTCATAGTGTAATTAATGTTGAAATGGATAAATCATGAGCAGTTGTTTGCACTACTACTTTATTTTAAAATACCACTTGATACAAGGCCAACTTTTCGGCAATTTTATTTGTTGCTTTCTTCAAGGCATGAATTAACAGTAAAAATACTCTAATCATGCAAATTTTTTTATACATTAATAACTGTAACTAATTAACGAATAAAGTTATTTGCACCTAGTTATCAGTTGAGGTATACAGGGAGTTTACTAAAATGTGTCTCAAAATTTGAGAAATAATTTTACCCTCCAAAACAAGTAAACATTTTTGAATTTAGGTACTTTATCCGCAAACCAACACCCTCCGAGATATAGCACTTTTATTTAAAGAATCATTCAATTATCACAATTCACTTAAGTGTAATATATACTTGTCAAATGGAAATGTCGCTTTAAATTAGGCTTGTGCTAGTCGAAATGGCTGAAGATTACACGTATGCGAAGATGGCTGACATGCTTTTTTGTTACGGTCATGCCAAACAATTCGGAATGATGCAGTATCTTTGGACGTGTTAGACAATCAACGATGCGTCGTGATAATTCTTGCATAGCATTCAATGGATAACACTTTGAACATCTTTTGTAAAGTGAATTGTATTAATATTATAACTAGCCTATTTTATTTAGGCCAAATAAGTTGTAACACAAATGTCTTTTTTTTAAATAAAAGTGGTATATCTCGCAGGGTGTTGGTGTGCAAACATAGTGTATAAGCATTTTTTACATGTCTTGGAGGATAAAATCTCTCCTCAAAATTTGAGAAACATTTTAGGAAATACCCTGTATATGTACTTCAACTAATTGTACTAGTAATTAACCTCATTGATACAATAATTCATGCTCCAATTCATCATAAAAAAATCTATAATTTAAATCGGGAGGCGTATAAACAACACCTACCCCCAATATGGTATTATTGGTATGAATTCTATCCAAAGTTGTTCAATGTTATTACTTACAGAAATTACTTTGTAGTGAAAAGACTTTCGAAAAAATATACATGCACCACCACCTCGCACCTTCCGAAAAAGCTGATATTCCTCAATATGGAGCATTTCTTGTGTCAACAAAGTCTCACTAACGACAAAAATGTCATACTTTGAATCAATAATAATATCTTTGATCTCATTGAATTTTGATAGTATAAATCTGATATTAATGTGAGCCACTTTTATTAAATGAGATTCCATACAATCGAATAGGTCAATCTGAAAAGAAAAAAGAATCACGAAAATAAGCAATACACTCAAATGTAAACTACAATAAATTATTTATCATACATATTAGTAACAGCAAAACAGTAAAATAATTAAATTCTAAATAATAAAACAATTTAATTAGAAAAAGAATATAAATTAGCAATACATAACAAAGCCCGTAGGTAGATTATAAATGAAAAGTAAATAGCGATAACTAATATTCAAAACCAAATTCTGTTTATTTGTCGATACCGATCGTGTTGTTCAGCATATGCAACTATAAAAGTTTGTTATCAGTTTAATACAGCACCACTTAACCAGATTTAAATTTTTCCAAGTCCACAGATAAGAGAATCTTATAGATCTTAGAGTCATGCTTAGCCATTATTTTACCACCAGTAGTCCACACATTGCGTTGGCCTACTTTCAATAACTGGGCGCGTTTTCTTGTCAAATCTTCTTTGATTACAATCTTCGAATTTTTTTATTTCTTCTTGTTGTTATAAATTAGATTACGAATTCTTCGGCTAACAAACTTGACTATTATGGGTTTGCACAATGATTCCTTTCCAGCAGTTGGTGGCAAATATCAATCTCATTTAAAGAAACTTCTAATCCCAAATTGTTTTTAAAAATATCTAAGACAGCCTGATCTACATTTTCATTCTGGTTATCAGGAACTCCAAACACGCACAAATTATTCCTTCTGGAATACTGTTCCATTTTGTCAAATGATTCGCTGCTTTCACTAACAGCCTGGGCAAGTTTTTGTTCTAAATTTGTTACCTTGGCTTTGAGTTCTGTGATAATACCACTAAACTGGGTTTCAATAATAGTCCTTATGGCGTTGGTAAGTTTTACAATAAGCACGTCAGAATTTACTAATCTGTCCACTATTTTATTAACCGTGCTTTCTTCTTTTTCAATCTCAGTAGCATTGCTATGGGTATTGTTTTTACTTGGTGGTTGTTCAGAACCCGTATCGCAAAAAATATGTTGGCTGATTTTATATTCGTGAACTTAGTTATTAAACTGAAAGCTAACGTGGCACTAGAACGACGCACATCTATTCAACACAACGGCACATCACAGAATGCGTGTACTTTTGTAGTTTCATACAATGTTCAAGCTCTATGCTCTATGCACATTTACGCCGCAAGTTTTAAACTGAACTAAATTGAAATAGTACCTACTCGCCAATTCAAACTGCAAGTCGTCTGTCGTAAATATTTTCACACTTCCAACTGCTATCAAATTCGAGTATGTGACCTTTTATCCGAAATTGGTAACAGTATTTACATCACACAGAGGATGTTTATGTTACTTCATCCCATACTGATACGATTCAATGGTACTATTGACGGGTTGAATATTTCCGTGAAGCGAATGTATTGCCTTATATGAATCAAGAAACAACATGGGATGATTCTTGTTGTTCCTACATGGTTATTGTTTCTAAAGCTTATTCCTATTGTTTTTAAGTTTTTATCATCTTCTCCGAAAAAGGCTGACTTTCTGGAAATTACATAATTTACTAGTCAGGTACCCCGGTCCTGAAAATATACTGGGGTTGACTATTACCCGGGTCTACCCGAGTAACCGCCGACATTTCCAATTTCAAGTTTAACAAAGCTTTGGTACCTGAATTTGTACTTAAACCAAAATACTGAACAGTGACTAATCTGCATATCCATTATAGGATTTTCCTTTAAAATGTTTAGGACATAAGTGTTACTGGTCTTATATTGCTTTATACCAGGGGTGAAAATGAGAACTCGATGTGTGCAATGAGAATGATGCACTATGTATGTGCATTTTTTTAAACAAATAAAACCCAGAAATACACAAAAATTGTAGTTTATTAATTACTTGCAAGTTAACATTGATTTCTATAAACTAAATAGGCATTCAAGTTGAATAAATCATTCATACAAAGTTAAATACTAAACTAATAAGTTATTAATAATAGTTGAACTCATTTGTGCCATTTTTCCGTAGACTGACAACAAATGGACCCACGTAACTGAAAGCACATATAAATAACAAAAATACAGTAGAATTCGGATATAGCAAACCACCGATATAACAAACACTCATCTATAAAGTCCAAAAATGAAAGTGCCAATCAAAACCCTACGTGTATTTAGGTTTGTTTGTAATGAACACATTTATAGCGAACGAATTTACAAGGAAAAACTGACAATATTATGGTATGCCGTCGAAGGTTCCTCTTCTATCTCTAATATTTATTAATGACATATCAAATTCAATTAACCACTGCAATTGTTTGATTTTTGCCGATGCTCTAAAATTATTTTTTTACGACCGACCAGAAAATATGCAGTTTCTGGAGAAGTTTTTTAACAGAAAGTAACGTTTTGCAGGATAAAATTGGAAAACGGGCATCAGGAACCAGTAAAAGCTTTTGCCGGTCCCTGATGCCTTCGTTACTATGGAAACAAGTTTGTGTTATTGTTTGGATAAGTCAAATAATAGATACTAATGTTATGATTTTTTTGAGTTTTCAAAAGTGAATTTGCAAGTTTGAAAATAAGGACTTGGATGTCGTAAAAAAATATTGTGCGATACATGACTGGAAAGTATTTTGCAGGTCCCAAGCTTCCGCCTTCTAACGTAAATTACTATTTCAAACTCGCGAAACTTACAAGATCTATACAAATATAACAAGATATAGACTCTGTTATAGAATGGAGCGAAAAAAACAAAAAATTTCAATGCAGACAAGTGTCAGATAGGAACAAGAAGATTTGGAATTATACTACGAGCGGTGCCAACTTGCAAAGAGTCAAAAAAAATAAGAGATTTGGAAATTCACTTTACAGACACTCTAAATTTTGATGAACACGTCAGATCTTCAGCAATTAGTTGCCTGGGAATCCTAGGATTTATATTGCAAAATTGTCAAAAATTGAATAAAGATTTGGCTGTTGAAACACTATTTAATTCCTTCACTGGCGAAGATAATGAGCAAGCAATAATTATAGTGTTTATAGATTTGAAAAGGGCCTTTGAAACTGTAGATAGAGAAAGATTAATGGAAAAACTGAAGAAATATGGACTAGGACAGGGGTGGCGAACCTTTATTGATCTACGTGCCGTTTTTTCTAAAGAAATGGTTAATGAGGCCATGACGTGCCATCAAATAATGCCAGGTAGAAATAGGCTAAAAATACATATTCCTAAGTACGTAACCGAACTAAAAGGCGGGAGCTGAAGAAGACTAACCTGGAGGTGGCGGACAGCCTGGAGTGCCGTGCAAACAACGAAAGTGGGCCCCAAAATTCCGCGAGAGCGTAGTGAACGTAAGGATTGCAACCATAAACAATTATCCTAACGTTCAGTGGGCTTTCGTTGCTTCCAAATTCTCCCCTCACAAATGAACCAAGCTATAACTAAGCTGGTGAAGCACGAAGCCGAGGGGCAACCAACTTATTCAATCGAAGGCTGGGATGGAAAAGGTCGAGAAATACTTCCACACGCAATTCAACTCAGGTTATCAAAATCTCCCAAAAATTGGAAAAGGACCACCAGAAAAACTATTGGAATGCAGAGCGGTCTAAATTGATAGCAACATAGCTGTAATTTGCTGAAAAATGTTATCACAAGATGAAAATAGGGTTGCCTAACAACGCAGCGGAAAATGTATTCAATATTTAAATATAAATGTGAATAGGGCTGCCTAACGATCCAGGGGAAAACTTACAAAATAAATGCTTAAAGTAAAATCCAACTAGTTATTTCAAATACTACATGCGAACTACAAACTAAGCGTAACAGCGCCCCTCTCGCCGTCCCTCCGCGTCGCCCGCGCTAGCTCACTCCCATCCGTTCGGCCATAAATTCGCGCGAAATCTACCTATCTCTGTCGCGCAGTCTGTTGCCGTTCCGGCACCGGTAGCCTTGTTCACAATGAACTTTGTTACTATGACCTCAAATGTAGACGAAAAAATAAATTGTTTCGATGAGGTACCTAAATTCCTCAGTTAAGGCCGTGCCCAAATTATTTTGCCGCGTGCCATTGGTTCGCCACCCCTGGACTAAGAGGACATGTGTTGGAATGGTTTAGAAGCTATCTATCTGGTAGAAAACAAACAGTGAAGTGTGGTGAATGCTTATCGACAGAGAGGGATGTTCCTACAGGTGTTCCACAAGAGAGCATACTGGGACCGATACTTTTTGCCATCTATATCAACAATGTGGAAAGTGTAATAAGGCGGTGTAGATTTCATTCATTTGCGGATGATGCTGTTTTGTACTTGGAAGGAGGTGACTTAGATGAAATGATTCCTTTGGTTAACGAGGATTTAGAAAATGTCTCGTTATGGTGTAGAACTAATAAATTAAAGATACAGCAACGAAAACAAAAGTGATGTTTGTGGCGTCTCCAACCAAATATCAGCAGTTTGTTAGACATTTTATGGATGTTAAAATAAATGGTGAAAGTATAGAAATTGTGGACAAAATTAAGTACTTATGAGTGATAGTGGACCAGAAAATAACTTTAAAGAACATGTGAACTATGTCTGTGGAAAGATTGGAAGAAGATTGGGGTTATTGATGAGACTGTCCAACTGTTTATCATCCTATGCGAAAAAGTTAGTGTATAATACGATGATACTGCCTTATTTTAATTATTGTGGAACAGTGCTGCATGGAGTTGACAATGGTGGTTTGTGGAGACTTCAGAAACTACAAAATAAAGCAATGCGATTAAGATTAGGATGTAATAGGTATACGCCAATTACTTATACAGGGTGGCGCATTGGGATCTGATGTATTTCAAATAGCTGTCAAATTGTCAATATTGAAAATGGAAGGGACAAATAAATTTTAAAATTAAGAGTGATAATGGAAATTTATTTTTTAAAAGTGGTACAGGTTACTTATGGAAAATAACTTCTGTTAAATGCCGACCTTGTTGATTGACGCATTCTTGGAGTCGGACACAAAAGCTCCGCATTGCTCGCTGAAGCATGTCAAGTGGAATCGCAGCAACTTCATCCCTGATTGGTGTCTTCAATTCCTGAATGGTACGGGGCTTATCCCAAGAGCTGGAGCACGACGTCTGGTTAAGCGTTTTGGGATTGCAATAACATCTCGTCTCACACGCTTCACATTCTCAGGTGTGCGAACCGTAATTCGTCTCCCTTAAAATTGTGGCTGACATGAACCAATCGTGCTAAAAAGATTCACCCATTCCAATATCGGGTTACGAGATGGAACCGCACCGCGCACTGGAATGTTGAAGTGCCGGCAAAAGGCACGTGTCACTGCAACTATGGACTCGTTATTTCGCAAAAACTGTTCTACCGCGAATACGGGATGCTTAACGGACCAGGTAGCCATGTTTACTAAACTTCCCACTGTCGAGAACACAATAATGAAACGGTCAGGGACCTCCCACCGCGTTCCCTTCGAATGTACTACACATTCCAAAAACGTCAGATCCAAACGCGCCACCCACTATACTATGTTGAATACTTTATGTTGGATGAGAGTGGACAATTTAATCGAATTTTATTGTCTGATATTTATTTATAAATTGTTTCATGGGGAATTGCCATCTTATTTTGATCAGTTTAAAGTGACTTGTGATAATGTATATAATTATGAGACCAGAAATAGGCAAGATATTTATGTTAATACTGCAAAAAGTAAGGTGGGATTCAATTCTGTTTTTGTTAGAGGAATGACTGCATATAATAAATTAAGTGGTGACATAATAGTTACATATTTACTATACAAGTGGGATAACAGCATAATTAATATACGTGTGTGTAAGTTACAAACGAGTGCGTAGCACGAGTTATGTAAGCACACAAGTATATTAATTATGCATTATCACACATGTATTGTACAAAATTTTGTCTATGACTGCCTAAAATTGAGAAAAGTGCATTAAGAGAAATGTCAGATGTCATTTTCAAAAATATTTTAGTAGGCAAATGTCATTATGTCATTCATTTGACACTATTTCAGTTACGTAATAAAGTCATTACGCAACTGAGTTGCGTAATGAAACATTACATAACTGAGTGGTGTAATGAGCTTCATTACCTAACTGAAATAGTGTCAAATGAGTGACGTAATGCGTTACTTATCCCACTGGAGTAGATAAAAAATATTAATAAGTTGAAAAGTTTTAAAAGGGTGTTAAAGGAACTGTATCGAGAGATTAAAAAAAAACTGTTCCTCAGCGTGCTGTGGAAATTCAACGTATGAATAATATGTTGGTGACACTGTACGTCAATGTCAAATTGAAGGTTATGAGGTTAGGTTTTCTGTCAGTTTTGACACAAATCCTAACCTGCTAATCTCGAATTTGACATTGACGTACAGTGTCACCAACATATTATTCATACGTTGAATTTCCACAGCACGCTGAGGAACAGTTTTTTTTTAATCTCTCGATATACAAAGAAGGATGGTGGTATTTAGAGCTGATATTTTGTTGAAGTTTCCTGAACTTTCTCAACAGATTGTTTTTGTTTTGTCTTTTTTTTCCTCTATTGAGTTGTATCAAGGCGGTCTATATTGTTCCAGGCCATGACACTGGCTCTGTTGCCAGATTGTGTGCTAGGCCATTCCAAGACACACTAAGTTTTGTTTGTTTGAAATATATTTGACATTCAAAACTATTTTGACAAGACAAGTCATATAAGTTTCAAAAATGCCTTTGAAGTTTTACGTACCAAGCTGCAAGTCAATTTACGCTTCATCATAAATTTGCTCCATATGTTAGCATGTTCAAGTTTCCATCTAATGGAACGGTGGCACAAAAATAGAAAGACATTTTGCATTTAGAGGACTGGCAGATTGGAAAGGCTAGTGTTGTGTGTGAAAAGCACTTTAAAAGAGCAGATAAGGTGATTAGATTAAGAGACTTGTTCTCACTAACTTCCAGGCAAGTTAATTTGAAGAAATTACTGTTTTAGATAAAGTCAAAATTAGTAACGATTTACTTGCAATGGAGAATTAGTTACCTAACCCACTAGGAATTGTTTTTAAATCGAATATTACGGTGAAGTGAAGCAGTGCGTTGTAAATAGCAGTGATTTTATAGATTTTTTTAAACTGGAATGCATCACAATGACATGGATAGTGCACTAACAGATTGTTCATTTAGTTTAGTGACCAAAACTAGTAATTTTTTGTTAAAGGTTGGCAAAGCCATGTTGGCAGATTGTGGTAGGCCATTCCAAAGGTCACTTTATAGGCCCAGTGTCATGGCCTGAAACAATATAGACCGCCTTGGTTGTATATATTAGTTGTGCTACACTAGTTATGAGCTGTATATATTAGTTATGCTAAATAAAGAATTTATTATTATTATTCAATAGAGGCTAGAATTTGTGATTATAGTGCAAAATAAATTCTTAAAATATATATATACTATAAGAAGCCGAGTAGCGCAGATGGGTAGGCGCTTGCCTTGCATTAAGCAAGTCCTCGGTTCGAATCTCGCGAGGGCCGGAGTTTTCCGCAGCCTTGCGATTTGAACCGGGCTCGGTGAGACCATTCACAGTTGGGCACCAAATTAACTGTGCCCTACTCAGAACCACTGACCTAAGAGATAGAGTAACAAGGTCAACATGACACACAGACACAGCTCACACAATGGTTGTGTATCCCAAATCTGGGGCAAGTTGAGCATTGTACCGCCAGATGCAAGCACATAAAGCACCAGCCTTGACACCTCAAGGTAAAATGAAGTTATCGATTATACATACATATACTATAAAAAATATCGCAGGTATCCTGGCTTTAGATCCTATGAGGAAATACGACGAGAATTTAAAATTGTAAAACTTTCTCAAAGACGTAACTTACTTATTATGACTTTTTTGTTTAAACTTATACACCATCTTATAGACTGTCCACATTTGTTATCGCTCTTATCCTTCTATGTCCCGGCATATATATCACGGAAAAAGAATCTTTTCTATATTCGACGTTATCGAACTCTGGTAAAAAACTTCGCATCTATTATTCGGATATATTTTTTATTCAGTTATGTAGACAGCACACAAGACTTTCACAGATAAATGTATTATTGAACTAATAAATGCCATGTTACGTATGTTGACGTGTTTTTTTTAAATTATTTTGTTAAATGGTTGTAGTTAAAATATATACTGGCTGTTTCCTAAAAAACGCCGCAACCCATAACTCCGTTGTTTTAAATTTTAGACCCAACAAACTATGTATATATATTCTTAAATGACAAGACAAGAGCTACCTTTTGACATCGCCCGTTCGTAAATATCTTTCAACTGTTTTGAGCAATGATGTTCAACTTTTTTATTTTAAATGGAACACCCTGTATATTTTTACATATTTGTATTCAGGATGAAATTCTACATGCAGTAGTATGCTTCATTTGTTTTTTGGACACTTAGAAATGTTTAAAATAATTTTTTAATATTGCATGTAGACAGTCGTGCAGTACCATAAAATTTTCAAGTGTGCCGTGGAAAACAATCAAAATGTTGAAATATTTTATTAGAAACAAATTTAAACAAAACTACAAAACGTATCTACAAGTATTGCTCAAACTGACCGCCACCTTGTTGAACACACAACTGACATCTTCTAGTTACTCCATTGGTCGCATTCAATATCAAATTGGGAGGTATTTCACGACAAGCCTCAGAATTTCACCGTTTTCTGGACGTGTTAGATAAAATATTTCAACATTCTGATTGTTTTCCACGAAACACTTGAAAATTTTATGGTACTGTACGACTGTCTACATGCAATATTAAAAAATTATTTTAAACATTTCTAAGTGTCCAAAAACAAATGAAGCATACTACTGCATGCAGAATTTCAGCCTGAATCCAAATATATAAAAATATACAGAGTGTTCCATTTAAAATAAAAAAGTTGAACATCGTTGCTCAAGACAGTTGAAAGATATTTACGAACGGGCGATGTCAAAAGGTAGCTCTTGTCTTGCCATTTAAGAATATATATAGTTTGTTGGGTTTAAAATTTAAAACAACGGAGTTATGAGGTGCGACGTTTTTTAGGAAACAGCCTGTACGTATGTAAATAATATATATACATGTATTAGGTATTACTATTTCTCAATAACTATCGAACAATGTAATTTGGCGTTTCGCCTGTTTTGTTCGTCAAATAAATAAATAAATAAGGGCCGGTAATTCCCAGAATTTTGTCTGGATATGAATTAGCTACTTCTAAAATTATTTTTGCACTCCTTGCGTACAAACCACGTTTTTGCGCACTCTATTGAATCACGGAAACGCCTTCTTTACAGTCATTCTACTACTTTGACACACACGTGCGTGATTTACGCACCGTTTTTTCTCAGGCTAATTGATAATTCCATAATAAAATAATTACTATAATATTAAAGATATATAAAGAAAATGTAATTTACTGCCATTTTTACTTCAAAATATTTAAAATTACCTCAAAAAAATATTAAATTAAGATCCGACAATTAATACCTACAGCGCCATTTGACAGAAATGTTTGCTACACATCGCCGATGTTCGTAGAGTCACGGCCAACTAAATTAATTTAGTTGGTAGAGTGTCGATGTCGCTACACCCTGCATTTCTAGCTGTTATTAAATAGCACCGAGGTACGTCGACGAATTTTGCCACTGGTAAAGTAAGTTTTTATTTTGTAATAAACGTAAAATGATTATATCTATTGCAACGAACGCATATAAATCAATCAATTTAAAAGTTTTGTTAGAACTGACAACTACTTAGCTAGATACCTACTTTACCGACATAATAAATGTCAAACTATTTCTTTACGAAGAATATCGAAATAAATTCATATTGAAATATGATTTACTTTTAGCTGTTGTGCAAAAAATAGCATACATGTCTTGTGCGGGAACAAGTAATGGGAACTTGTAGCGCATGCGAATCTCGTGTGGTACGCGCACTCGAGTCGCAAACCGCGCTACCTACGCGTTCCCAAAATTCTTGTTCCCGCACGTATCATGTAAAATACTATTCTGCATGCAGTACAAATTGTGAAACACAATAATACGAATACCGCAATACCATTTATTTAACAATCGAATATCGGAATGCTGCATCACTCGCAAAATAATATTTACACTTGGAGAAAAACTTAAAAATTTTTATTAAACTGGAAAAAATTTAAAATGTACAGTGACGCCTATAATTGGCTCAACAGCTGTTGGCGGAGTGCGGAATAAAATAAAAATAAAATAAAATAAAAAGGTGGGTTCAGTTGTGAAATGTCACGAATTTGAAGCGGGAAAGTCAACCGTCGCTTCAGTTAACAAGAATAAGGAAAAAATAATAAAAATGTGTAATATTAACGTAAATATTGATCTCCCAAAAATGTAATGCAATCCGAGGGTCCAGCATTCGCCGATTGTATTACTTCTTGGAAATATTGTCCAACTTTTGGCATTGAAAATGATCTGCACACGTCAGTTAATAAAGTATTCAGATGTTTAATTTTGAAGTATACTCTGTTCACTATGGTCCCGGATTGTCAAAAATGACGTTTTATGGTAGCACTGTTGAATTTCTATTGGTTTTTTTGTTACTACTAGGTTGGACAACGCCAAAGCGTAATTTTGAAAATCTGGGTTTTTTACCTGGCAACTTTTATTTATTTTTGCTTAAGTCAGTTCGAAATATAACCTATAAGTAATTTATAGTTTTGACATTAGCAGCTTTATTAATTGTTTCTAGTTACCTATAGCTTGACTTAAAAATATTAACCATGATATAAAGGATTGTTTTTAATTGGATTTTGACATTGACAATCCGGGACTATAGTGAATATAATAAAGTACGTCTTTTACAACTGTTAAACAATACCGTTGTTATTTTGCGATTATTTGTCAATTATGATGTATATTATTAACTAAAATCACAATGCCTGTTGTTTACATTTCATAATTACATCGATACCGCCATAAATGCATGGATACCACCATAATTACATCGCTAATACGGATTTATGTGCATATAATCAAACAGGCCATAAACTGCTTTTTCGAGTTGACAGTTATCAGTCTGTCAGTTTGAAAATAATAATTTACACTTCTTTCGTCCCAAACCTAAAATGGAAAACGGTAGCGACAATAGTGTTGTATTCCCCTGAAGTACGCCAAGCCGGCAAACAAGCTACACAAAATTTACTCCCAGAAAAGTCGAAGAAAACTTATGATATCCCATACAAAAATTTTCTGGAATGAATGTAAATAAAGTAGTTGTAAATAAAATAGCGTATTTCACTCGCATATAATAGCTATTATTAGTACACTCAGATGGCTTAAAGAACTCGCTCGCTTCGCTCGCTCGTTATTTAAAAGCCATCTTCGTGTAATAATAGCATCCATTATATGCTCGTATAATAATATACTATTTTTTTCTATAATAACTGTCAAAGTGTTACAATGTTGGTAGATATGTGATTAAAACGCTAGGAAATTTTTATACCTCGTGTTGGTAGAACTTTTTCAAAATTATGGTTATGTGTCAATTTTGAATGTCAAAGTTTCTTAATTTGAACTCTTGACAAATTTCTTTTTTTAACATGGAATCATCATCATCATCAATAAAATCGGATAAAAAAAGAAAACTAAGAAATATTTTAAATGCAAAAATGAAGCAAGCGATATTAAATTATGACATATCGGTCAAAATGACAAATAATTTTTTTAGTGGAAGAAAAGAACTAAAAATCTATGTACCAACATTATTAAAACTAGGGACCCTGCAGGAATGCAGTTGACCTTGAAAATTATTATAGACAATTAAATGCATACACTTAAAATCCCATAAGCCGCGGTTTTTTTATCACCATGACAGAGGCAAAAGTTTGCCCTAACTTTTCCAGCGACAAAACAGAACCTAACTTTTAAAACGGTCTAATTCTAGTAAGCCTAGCGGAGTTATTTGTTAATTTAGTGACTTCTACATTACCTAATATGTAAATTAAATATGTATTCATTAAATTGTCGTACCGAATTACACTCAAGCTTTTTTTATCGAAGTAAACTTAACATTTATAATGCGAGTTTCCTTGCCTTTAGGCAATTCAACTCAAAAAACTGCCAGAAAAAATTACTCGTCCTACGGACTCGTAATTTTTTCAGAGGCAGTTTTTTTCGTTAAATTGCCAGCAACGAAATTCTCATTAAAATGTCAAGTTTACTTCGACAAAAAAAAGCTCTCGTGTAATTATAAGTGAAAAAAAAATGTACTTTATAATTAATAACAACACAAACAATTTTCTCATTTAAACTTACATAAATTAATGTTGGAAAAAGTGTTTCTAAAATGTTGACTTTCATAGTGAACAGTCTCTTATAACAAACATTTTTTAAATTTCCTATCATGTTCGCTATATCCGAGCTTTACTGTACATAACAATTCTGGCCGTTTTATAAATAAGTCTTAACAATGGTATTACAAGTCCCAAAAAAGTTCACTTAGCCACATCTACTTTTTATTATTTCAACAATGTTAAAATATAGACATATGATTGACTATATTTTTGCTTTAAGTATTTTACAGCTTACAAGTACCGATAAATATTGTTATATACTACACCTTATACATACATTCTCATTTGCAGCAATTATATACATTTTTAGTAACTAAACGTGGACAACTTTTGAATACTCTGAGAACTACAGATTTGTCAGCTAGAAATCTAAAAACAACAAGAGGTATCAGCCTTATCTCTTTGACGACTTAACTATGTGTTTAAAACCTAGAAGGGCAATGATAGAAAATATTTCCAAGCGATTTTACAATTAGACATTAGAGCCATGTAAATTCAGTTTTCTACCATGACTCTTTCTGTAAGAAACTAGATCTAGAAACGCATGCTCTACTAACAACTAACAGATATATAGTTGGTATAGATAATTTTAATGCACTTTTACATATATTTATACATAAGTAGTACTTAAAAAAGCTAGTTATTAAGTGAACAGTAGAGTTATCTCTACGTTATTGAAAATTAGAGCTGACATTTGTACCACTTAATGGACTACATTTTGTTAATTTTATTACCATAAAGAGAAGCAATATACAACACTAATTACTTTTGTGTTATAAAATTGCAAAATTTTAATCTACCCAGCTCTTCGGTTTAAAATCCAAAGCTACATACAGTGTAACTGTGCTCCAAAATATGCATCTTGCTGTTGCAAAACAACTTAAGAACCAGCACGTGATAATTAATATATAAAAGGAACATAATAAACACAACAAAATCAGAGGAAACTGAAAACACAAGAATGAACTCTGTGCTACATTAATGAAACAGTTAAGTTACACCGTTTATGCATATTGCAGTCACATAAACTTGAAAAATAGACAAACTACACAATCACAGTTAACAAATACAAACTACTAGCGTCTCCGAATCAGCTACAACGTGTACCCCATGTAACACCTTAGCCTTAATCTCTCGTCGCCCCAATAATGCTCAAAATGTGAATGAAGATATTGATGATGTCCACATACAAATTCAATGCAGCAAAGATGTATTCCTCAGGAGAAATCGAGTACTTATGCTTTCCACCCATCATCATTTGCGTGTCGTAAATAAGGTAAATTGAAAATAGTAAAGCGCCGAAGGACGCATAAATCAGGTGGACCACTTTACTGCCATTTCCTGTCATCGCCATAATAGATGCTACAAGACCAAAGATCATGAGAATAATAACACCAACGAACAAGAATCCTCCGTACAGGGTAAAATCCCACTTGGTTTGGAATGCAAATAAGGTGAGACCAAAACAGATGGCAGCTGTGATGCCGACTGCCATTAAAACCTCGTCAGAGCGGAACCGTGATGCTGTTACTGCCAGCATGAAGGATTCCGCTACAGTGAATACCGCAAGCAGAATGAAGTTGGCAGGTGATTTTCGTCGCACTTCCCCACAGCATGCTAAGGCAATCATTGACACAAACAACACAATGAAAGCTACAATAAACAGCCATGGGTTGTCACGCACAAATCTCTGTGTCCCTGTATGGAATAGAAATAGTGATATAAATGCAGCGGTTATGAGCAGCTGAACCATCAGAATGGAGTACACTTTGCGTATGAAGCCTTTTCGGATGGACTCGTCTGAGAAGCCGAAGCCCTTCACTTCAGGATCTTCAGAGTAACTTGTTCCATACATATCTAAAACATAACAAAAATGTAATTAAAGAAAGGCTCTAGTAAGTAATATTAAAAGTTGCCGATTTAACAGAACGCTACAAAGCAGGGCCCACACGATAATATTTAACAACTTCAATGATCGATACTACTTTAATTCTATGGGCAGTTTTGGACATGACTATCATTGCCTACTAGCTAATACTCAGGGTTGCCAACATTGTCATTTTGACCCGAAGACTTTGGGTTTGGCAATCATTCTTCGGGCTTCGGGTTTCCAATAAAATTCTTCGGGTTAACTAAAAGTTCATTCATACATGAATTGCGAAAAAATTTACTCCTGTTTAAAAGCTCCAGTGCAGAAGTCATTGGTAAGAAAGTGGTCAAAGAGGAACAAAATATAATTTTAAAACAGATTTTAAATTTTTTTCAGAAAAATGTAGTTTCGTAGTAGTTTACTTAACTTCTAAGATTGATTTTGAACATTTCTTCTATGGAATGCAAAGAATGGTTTTGTTCTTTAATTTCTATGATTTACAAAGAATTATGCTATGTGTAACAGGCCAGCTCGATCCCTTACCGATAATGTTTATTTTCATGCTTAAATGTAGAAGCCAAGTGTATTTTCTATTTTCTATTATTAGATTTAATGTTGAATTTTATGCAAGCAAATGTTCTCGAAGCCGGTCCTCCGCTGGGCATGTATTGTAAATTTTGGTTTTCGCGAGTGCCGCAAGAAACACACGCTGTACGTGGGATGCTGGGATTTTCAACTCATGCAAATTCAACAAAAAAGGCAGCAGTCGCACGCAGTTTCTTCTGAGAGGAAGATATAGTACGTAAATTTGCCCTGGGAGATATAAGTTAGCCAACTTTTGCTGCAAACAGTGTTAAAGTGCATCGCGGCAGCGTTTGCAAATTCCGCAAACTCATTTTCCGAGTGTACATGTAAGTACACCCATTGTGCTATATTTAAAGGGTTATTTGAAGCGTCAATTTTAAGAGGTACCAATTCAACTGTCCTTACGAGGCCTGCACGTGATCAGTGGTTCCAAGCATAATGTCCCCAGGAGCGAGTGATGCAATCAAGGTGTGCCGTTTCCAAGGGTATGCAGCAGCCAGTTCCAGGTAAAATATTTGCAGAGCGTGATAAGGTTGCGTTTAACTGCAAGCATTTGCAAACGTGCAGGAATTTGTTTTCAGCGACTCAAACAAGTACTGGCTTCAGGCAGTTTTGACATTCCAGTTTTGTTAGACATTTTGACATTTGCGTTCTTTTAAAAGATAATTATTTCAACGTTATTTTGGCGATGTTTTATGTTGTTCATGTTTATTTGCAACATGCCTGCGAGTAGCCTCAATCTATATCGCACGTAGGTTGTTTGAGAACTTAATTCTGTTTTATTTTATTCTTTTGTATTTTTATGCGTATTTTTTGTTTTATGTGTTTTGGAGTTTGAAGAATAGAATTCGGCTTTCTTGTGCATCGTTCAAAGTTAAGTTTCAGTCCGACCAACACTGTAAGGGGGAACCAGATTTCTGCTTTGACAGATAGTGATCTTGCATAAACGACTAACTGAGATATTAAGAGAGTTACATGTTCACTGAGCTAGCTAAGGGATAAAAAGAGTAAATAATTGTTTATATATTAAGGCGTACGAGACCTCTTGTCAAATTTAATGTATCCACGGAGAGGTAAAAAAAGCCGCATTTCACATGTTACTTAAAAATATAAAACAATTTTAGGAATTATATCTTCATAATGTAAAAAACAAATTCACCTTCAACTTTTTTATTTATTTTATCCCACTTTTTTGTCCCCCAAAAATTATTTTCTTCGGGTCAGCATCGACTCAATGTTGGTAACCCTACTAATACTACCAGTTGCACTATCATATAGAATGCAACTAGTGGGTTCTTGATTAACAAGTAATCATTTCTGTTTACACGAAAGTCCTTCGTAGTCCGAAGGACTCGCATGATTGCCTAAAACAATATATCGAGTGAAAACAGAAATGATTTGATAGTCAAAAAGACACGAGTTGCATTCGACTAGATTATATCACGAGTCAATAAACAACATTTGAACAGTTTATTTATAAATATTAAAAGTACAGTTAATGTGGTTGTTATGACAATTGTACTGTCAGCAGATAACACAATGTTTGTGAAGGCATTTGACTATCACTTATTAGTCAGGAAGGTATGTGATTATGATAGTTGATATGTACATTATCAAAAGTTAGTACATGCGTAACTTTGCATTTTGCCGTTTTTCATTGGTTGATGTTAGAGGGAATGGTATAATCAGTTAAAGCATTTCCAGAACACACAACTACAACTAGTTGGTTCTTAATGTTAGTAAGATTATCACTGCTTAAATCAGAGCAAAACTGAAGTAGACGAAATACATTTTAGTAGCACTAATTTCACCCTGGTGATTGTATTAGTGACTGTGCATTATTTAATCTACAATATACCGGGTGATTATAAATGCTTTTCCATCAATTTCCCTTTGAAATATTTGTTGTATGAACAATATGTGTCAAAACTGACGCAAAACCTAACCTGCTAACCTCAAATTTCACATAAGACTTACAGTGCCACCAACATATTATTCATACAACAAATATTTCAAAAGGAACTTGATGGAAAAGCATTTATAATCACCCGGTATAACACTCTCTAAGTAGTTAAAAAATTCAGATAGGAACATCGAACTTGAAATAAATATTAAAGAACACAACAGTTTTACAAATTGCTATTATTATAATTTTACAAAAATAGTAAAAGTTTTTAATTATCTGAGCTTGAAACTTTACCCATATTTTTTTTGTGTCGCAATACTCCAGTATCGAAATACACAACACTTGATCAAAAAATATGCGGACCGTGCAAGCTATATACAATATAAGGAGACTTGTACCGACTGACACATCACTGCCCAGCCCAAACCCTTGGACCTAGAAACATGAAATGTGAAGAGTGTATTCCTTCCATATCACACGCACCCACTAAGAAAGAATTTTTTGAAGTTTGACCCCTAACGGCGTGAAAAGCGGTAAAATGTGTTTTCACAAATTCCTCAATATCTGTTAGGCCCGATGAGATATCAACTTGTTTTTTACTTGAAGAGGTTACCCATACAAATGCCTAAAAACATAATTCAGTATTTTGCCCTAATTAACCCCTAAAGGTGGAAATCTGGATTTGTTGCAAATATAAACCCTTCATATCTCCTGTGTTTGTGGAATTCAAACATTCTGTTTGACATATAGGTGTCCCTTTTAATTCTTAAATATTTCAAGGGGTTAATTATTGGTTCCTTTTATATGGGAATTGACAGCTCCAGAAACAGACAAGATCTGCGGTGAGATGCTGAAACTGGGGGGCCATCAGTTACACCAGCGTATCTGACCTAACATCGGAAATTTGGGAAACTGTGGAGATTCCTCAAGAGTGGAGATGGGGGAAAATTAAGCCGATATTTAAGAAAGGGAATAAAGAAAACTACTCCGGCTACAGGAGAATTACATTGCTAAACACGGCATATAAAATATTTTTTGGACTGCTACAAACATAAATTAAGTCCTTCACGGAAGCACAAATTGGTGTGCACCAGAGTGAATTCCATCCAAATAAACAATAGACTCAATACACACAGGGCCGGTTGCAGAAAGCAATGTTAAGTCTGGTGTTAGCTAACATCGCGTCAAAGTGAACAAAATCGCATCAAATTTTGTTTACTAATGTATTAGTTACCATAAACGTTTCAGATTTGATTCGTTTTTGTTCACTTTGACGTCGCGTTAGCTAACACCAGACTTAACATTGCTTTCTGCAACCGGCCCGCACTGAAACAAATAAGGAAGAAAGGCTGCGAGTACAGTATAGATTTGCATATATTATTTATTAATTTTAAAACTGCTTTCGATAATCTTAACAAAAGTGTTTTGCTAGAGGATATGGAAAGAATTAACTTCCCGAAGAAACTGATAACATTAATCCAAATGACAGAAAATTCAGAAGCCAGGATTAAGGTGTCAGAGTTAGTAACTGACATCATTTGTCCTAATTTTAAACTTATAAATCGAATCCAAAAATTAAATCACTTTAAAAATCTGGTGTGATACACTCACATAACTTCTTTTTACAGTGATTTTATAATTAGTCAAAAATTTTATTTTTAATTTGTCAAAAACTTTCAAAAATTACAAATTCTACAAAAACGGGACAAAATAGAGCGTTAGTTCGAGAGGCAAATTTTCTCTAAAATTTTAAGCTGAATTCAAAAATGTAATAATATACCAGGTGTTCTATTTAGAATAGGAGTTAATTAAAAAAATAGAAAAAAAAACAAAAGAAACCCATTTTAGAAGTATTCAACTGGAAAATCACCTATCTCACATCAATTCACATTAAAAATGTAAAAAAACTTAAAGTTTGAAAAAAATCTTTAGAGCCGTTTTTGAAAAAATCGAAAAAAACTGAAAAATCACAAGAGTAAACATCTACTTCCGGTTATGCGATTTTCTTCAAAAGCTTGCTGGCTTATCTACATAGTACACAAAACTTATACATGAAGTTTCAACACCATACCTCTTTTCGTTTTTGAGATATTCTGTTCACAGACAGACACACAAACCAATGATAAAAAAACATGTTTTTTGGATTCAGGGGACTTGAAAACGTGAACATCTGTTGAAAACTCAATTTCGAATTTTTGGGGTAAATCCAATAATAATTGAAAAATCATTCATCAAATAAATCAATTGAAGTGGATCAACTACGTACTCCATCTTGATTTTCATCCAACGACTTCAAGAATAAAAATTTATCAAGTAAATTAATAACAACATGGAAATAAACAATTTATTTGTATACCAAGGCACTGAACTTTTTGTCACGAGGGTGGATTTAGTTGCTGAAACCCGTAGGGCTGAAGGAAATAAACCACAAAAGGATAAAAAGGAACTCTTATAGGTTATGTTGACGTTTTCTGTCATCCGTCACCCCACCAAGTGAAAAATGTCATATAACAATGGATTACTTCAAAGTAATATAAAGTACGTTTTTTTCCTATAACAATTTTCAAGGTCAAGACAAAATTGGCAACGGCTATTTTTGTATCTAGAATGCGAAATGCAATAGAAAAAAAAAAACAAGAGAAGCCCACTTTAGAAGTATTCAACTGGAAAATCACCTAGCTCACATCAATACACCTTAAAAATGTAATAAAAATGTAAAGCTTGAAAAAAGCGTTAGAACCGTTTTTGAAAAAATCGAAAAAAACCAAAAAAGCACAAGAGTAAACACCTACATCCGGTTATGCGATTTTCTTCAAAAGCTTGCTGTCTCATCTACATAGTACACAAAACTTATATATGAAGTTTCGACGCCATACCTCTTTTCATTTTTGAGATATTCTGTTCACAGACACACAGACAGACAGACAGACAGAGCAATGAAAAAAAATATGTTTCTTGGGATCAGGGGACTCTAAAACGTGAAGATCTGTTGAAAACTCAATTTCCAATTTTTGGGGTGAATCAAATACTTCCTTTATCGTAAAAGGAAGTAAAAAAAATCTGGTGTGATACACGCACACAACTTCCTTTTACAGTGATCTTATAATTGGGCAAAAATTTGATTTTAAATTTTTAAGCGTTTGTCGAAATTTTTAAAAAATTACAAATTCTACAAAAGCGGTACAAAATAGAGCGTTAGGTGAAGAGACAAATTTTCAAGGGTAATACCACAAAAGGTGAAAATGTTTGGAGAATTTTTTTCGTTCACATGCAAATTATTGCGTTTAATAATAATAATAATAATAATAAAGAAATTTATTATCCAACTTAAGAATGTGTCCAGATATTACAAAATGAAAAAAAAACATATAAATCGGATAATTGGAAAAAGTTCAGTAACGGTCGACGTTACTGTTCTTCCACTTCCCCAGATATGATCCAAAGATAACAACAACAAAATTATAATAAAAAAAGAACACAATACAATTGTTAACTCTTTGATTGCGGTCACAAAAAAGTATGTATGAGCTATACCCCCTTATAACAAAATATATTATACATATTACATATTCCGCAGTATTTAAAATGTTACATATGTACATAAATGTACACACATCCAGAGTATAGTAGCCCACCTAGACATCTCGCTCCATCAACCATTCCTTAAAATCTCTTTTAAATTTACCTACCGATAATCCCTTAAATTTTGAGGGTAATTTGTTAAAAAATTTGCAAATGTTATATGAAAAACTCCTCTGAAACATTGACGTACTATGATTGGGCATAGATATTATCCCTCTATATCTAAGATTAAGATTATGAATATCTGTTCGGTAAGTTATTTTGCGACTGAGATATGGTGGAACCTTGGTGATAAGTATTTTGTAATACAAAACAGAATAATGAATTTCTCTACGTTTTGTCATATTAAGCCAGTTAGTTTCTTTTAATTTGTATGTTATTCTTTCGTATTTCTTTATCCCGTAAATCAATCTTAAACAATTATTTTGAACAAGCTGTATCCTCCTACAATCTTCTGCATCAATGCAGTGAGCGTACAAGGTATCAGCATAATTAAATTGAGACAGTACTAAGGAATTACATAGCATTACTTTAAGGTTTTTGTTTAATACATATCTGTTGGCGTAAATAAGTTTTAAAGCGCAGTAAGCTTTGCCTATGCAATTCCGTATATGTGTTTTAAATCTCAGAGCGTGATCGAGAACAACTCCGAGACTGGTTGCCTCGTCCCTCAAGAGCAGGAGGGTGTCATTTAAATATAGCTTTACATTGTCAAACACAAGAGCCCTATCATTCTTCCCACCAAACAGCATAACATTAGTTTTAGTTGGATTCAACGATAACGAATGTAGTTTAGATTGATCTGCAAGGTTTTGTAGATCTTCATTTATTTTAATAATGGCGGAATCTACACTTTCTGGTGGGAAGGACAAGTAGACCTGCGTATCATCGGCATATAAATGATACTGACAATGTTGAAGAGCATTTTCCATTAAGTGACATGTATATATAGTAAATAAAATTGGCCCTAATATGGACCCCTGTGGTACACCAGTCGAAACCAATGCGGGTTCAGATAGAATCCCATCAAGGCAAACTCTCTGCATTCTTTGCGATAAGTATGCGTTAAAGATATTTATGGCTGATAACTCAAACCCAATATAGTGTAAAATCGATTTTAGTATATCATGATCAAGCGTGTCAAATGCTTTGCTGAAATCCAACAGTATCAACACAGTTAGTCTACCCCGATCGATTGCACCTATTATATCGTCGATTATGTTGATTAGAGCTGTGGAACAACTGTATCCTGGTCTAAAGCCAGATTGGCACTCAGGTAGTATCCTGTACCTTTCAATGTGTTGACGCAACTGAAGTGCCATTGCTTTTTCTATAATTTTGGACATTACAGGAAAAATACTAATTGGTCTTAAATCCTTGTATTCAGTTGGTTGGTTTTTTTTTGGCAAGGGAATTATTTTCGCCTGTTTCCAGAGTTTTGGAAACACCGAGTTACTAAAGCAAAAATTTACTAAATGCGTTATAATAGGAATTATATACGGGCAACAAAGTTTTATCATATCAATGGAAATGTTATCTATGCCATAAGCCTTAGTTGTAATGCTGTTAATTATTTTTAAAATAGTTTCGTCGTTAATATCATGAAATTTAAACATTTCAGTAAAATTAGTTTTATTATTGCTACTATAAAAATTTATTAAGTTATGCTTAGAACTACCGTCAACCACAGGTACAGACTCAATGAAATATTTGTTAATTTTGTTTATATCTTTTAGATGGCTAGGGATGCTTTCGGCTTGCTTAGTCTTATTAATTACACTTAGTCTTTTCAATTCGCGCCACATTATCTTTTTGTCACCATTAGATTTATTTAATTTATATTCCATATAGGCTTTCTTTTCCAAATTGACTGTTTTATTTGTTAAATTTCTTAAACTCTTATAATAGTCCCAATGTGCGGCTAGTTTAGTTCTTTTAAATTTTGCAGCAGCCTTATCTCGCAGAGACATAAGCAATTTTAGATTGTCAGTAATCCAAGGAGCATATGTTTTCTTATGAGCTACTGATGTTGTCAAAGGAGCGTGGAAATCAAATAAATCCAAAATACACTTGTTTATAAATTCAATTTTATTATCAATGTCATTTAGCTCAGTAACGTGATAAAGCGGGGCATGCTGCAAATCCAAAAGAAACTGCTCATGGTTAATATTTTTAAAATCACGATAGCTGTGCGGGGTTGCATCTGTCTGTTGTATATCAATTTCTAAAGTGCAAAATATTAACTCGTGGCCTTTAATATTGTTTACACTGCAAGTACCTTTGTCCCTAGCCAGTAACTTTGTGCTTATAAAAATTAGATCAATCAAAGACACACTAGTTTTTGTTAAATATGTTGGTGTATCTATTAATTGTTTTAAACCTAAAGAGTCACATAATAGCGATAATTTATTAGTATGAAGATTTTCTGTACGCAGTAAGTTGACATTAAAGTCCCCAGCACAAACAACATAATCGCCCACTAAAACCGCATTGGAAATCGACTTCTCAAATGAATTTAAAAAGTTGTTGAAGCTAAGTGAAGGTGGCTTATAAATAGCTCCAACACAATAAACTTTTTTATTAATAGCAATTTTTATCCACAGCTGCTCGATATCATTATCAGAAGGCAAAATAGTACATTTAAAAATGGTCCTAACATACATACCCACACCTCCTCCTCTTTCAGGGCGATCCACACGATAAAAATTGTATCCCTTTACTGCAACAGTATTACTAGTTATCCCAGTTGTTAACCAAGTCTCTGAAATCGCAATAATATCAAAATCATTACTAAAAACGAAGTCTTTAAAATCTGAAAAATGAGCAGTTAAGGAGCAGATGTTCAGATGGGCAACCTTTAATAACATGTTACGCATCAATCCAATAAAAAAAAAGCTTACTCAAAATTTCAATTAACTACTGAAATATATAAAAGAGAAGAGCAAAAAAAATTAAAGATATTAATATATTTAAAAATTATTTAAAGATAGACAAGGAGAAAAATTAATGTTAATGAGTACAACACTTACAAACTAAGGTAACCGCGCTACCGAAAAACAAGAAACGCACACGCAAAAGAAAACCCTGCACATGCATCTGATTTTCCAAAGTTATTCCACAATAATTAACACAGATTTTCCAGATCCTTCATTGTCTTTATTCTCATCTTGCGATTGTTTTTGTTGACAATTATTACGCCATCCTGGGACCACACGTTTTTATAGCCAAATCGCTCGCTTGCATTGTTCAGAATATCTGCCCTCGTTTTTGTGAGGTCTTCTCGTATCACAATGCCCGAACCTTTCAATTTCTTCTTAGCTTGGTAAACACCTGCACGATAGCGATAACTGGTGAACTTGACGATTGTAGCTCTGGGTCGCGCACTTCCAGATGTTTAAATTTCGCGAAACCAAAACTGCGTTAAAAATTCCGCGAGACCGCAGGTCGAGTGGAATTTGAGCAGTTTTTGTTGAGAGAAATTTGCAATAATTTGCATTTTGACGAAAACATTTTCTTAAAAAATTTTGCCTTGAGTGGTATTTGGAAAGATTATTCAACTACATGTTTAGAAAATTAGTAGACGAGTATGAAAAGTGGGGTCTGAGTATAAACATGGAGAAAACAGAATACATGGTCATTGGAGGTCAAGGACACGATCTCAATACAGACAGAGGAATAATTAAACATACAAAACATTACAGATATCTAGGAGTCACTATAACAGCAGATGGAAGAGACGAACAGGATATACACAGCAAAATAAGAAGAACCAAAACTGTAATTAGAAAATTGCATCCAGTACTGTGGAATGACAAAATATCTAATAAAACTAAAAAAAGGCTATTTAGTACTTTTATCGAAAGTAGCGTTCTAGCGTTACATACGGAGCCGAAGGATGGACTGTAAATAAAAAAATAAAAGACAAAATTAATTCCACAGAAATGATGTTCTGGAGGCGATGCTGCAAGTTAACAATAATGGACCGCGTAAGAAACGAAAGAATTAAAGAATTAATGCAAATAAATAAATCACTTACCGATACAGTTGAACAGAAACAACTACTTTGGTATGGGCACATGAGAAGGATGAACACCGATAGACTACCAAAAAAAGTATGGGAATGGAAGCCACGTTACAGGAGAAAAAGAGGAAGGCCAAGAAAATCATGGAATGATGGTATAAGGGAAGCTATGCAAAAAAGAAATTTGGAAGAAGACGATTATGCTGATAGAAAAATGTGGAAACTGAGATGCGGTAGATGACTTAAAAGTTGTAAACAAACCGCTATATATATATATATATATTCAACAATATGAGTAGATGACCTTTACCATGTTCGACAGTACACATTTTTAACGTGTTCCACTATTAATTCAATACTGGAGCTTCCATCACGATTATTATGAGTTTTTAGAACGACGTTTATTTGCAAACTTTGACTTTGACGTTTTGGTGAAATGTCAGTCAAAGGCTACTCACTAAATTGAAATCATTGAAACCAATCGGGCTCGCGTGAAAACACTGTGACATTAGGTGTTTTCAATGACAGTCAATTTTGATTGGTCGTTTCTGACAAATTGCACAATTTGCATTGGTTCGTCCATTATAGTGTTGAATAATCTCTATAATTTTAAGCTGAATTCAAAAATGTAATAATATACCGGGTGATTTATTTAATATAGGAGTTAATAAAAAAAATTGAAAAAAAAACAAAAGAAACCCATTTTAGAAGTATTCAACTGGAAAATCACCTATCTCACATCAATACACATTAAAAATGTAATAAAAATTTAAAGTTTAAAAAAAATCGTTAGAGCCGTTTTTGAAAAAATCGAAAAAAACTGAAAAATCACAAGAGTAAACACCTACTTCCGGTTATGCGATTTTCTTCAAAAGCTCAACTATTAAAGGCACTCACTCGCTGTCGCTCGTTCGTGCTTTAAACAGTTTCGATTATTAATCGCCCATTAACAAACGAGTTGATTACAAAATTTTTTCGTTGACCACAAAATCTTTTTGTGTGGTGAAAAAAATTGTAAAATTGCAGTATTACTAATTTTGTTGTGAATATTAATATAAAATAATTATATCAAGTACTTTAATTTGATTAATACAACTATCCTCCATGCAAAATAGCATCAAAACGTCAAAATCACAAAAACATTTAATTAATGAAAAAGAGTGTATTAATCAAAAACAGTGTATTAATGGCTCTATTAATACATCTTTTTTAAAAAACAGTTAATTAATGAAAAAGAGTGTATTAATCAAAAACAGTGTATTAATGACATCTATTAATGCATCCTTTTTTAGGAAAAATAATTCATTAATATTGAAATTAATAAGCGGTCAACGAAAATAGTTATTTAACCAACAAGTGTGTTAATGCAGGCGATTAATAATCGAAACTGTTTAAAGCACGAACGAGCGACAGCTCGGCCTGCGCCTCGCCAAATAATATTCATTCTCATAAAAAAAAGTCCTAGTTCACGGCCTTGTAACATAAATAACTATTGCAGTTAAGTGACAAAAAAAAGAATCACTTTGCTTACTGAGAATTTATCGAAAATGTCAACATTTGATGACAGTTTTCGAAAAAACTGATTTTTTAAAATTATTAGAAAATTTATTTTCCGTCAATCGTTTATATATCGACTCATTAATGCATGATTTTGTCTAAAAAATCATGCATTAATAGACCCGTTTTCGCAATGATTTTATATAGGCAACCATACGTACTAAACGTCAAATGATCTGAAATGTCAAAACTAAAGGTTAAATTATTCCGTGGATTTATTAATATAAATATTTACATTAGAAAACGCTTCGCTCAATATCTTTGTGGCAGCTTGTATTTTATACCTATCGAGTTCTCAATGTATCCTTCGGCAACAGAGGTGGATTTCCAACCGCCAAGTATTTTAATTGCCGCAAAATTGCTCCGGCATCGGCAACCATACGTACTAAACGTCAAATGTATCTGAAATGTCAAAAGTAATAAATATTTTTGATGGATTTTAATAAACGTACGATTGACGGAAAAGTCTTGTAACCAAGTCTTATGTTAATCGGTGATTAATAATCTCGCTCATTAACGCGTTCGCTCGCTCCACTCGCTCACGCGTTAAAATCTCTAGATTATTAATCACCTTTATTAACACACTTGTTGGTTAAATAACCATTTGTTGGATTTTTCTGTAAACGACTTGTGTCATTTTGACATTTAAGCCTGTATGACACGACGCTAAATTTTGTGCAAAATTTACTTGTAAATTTTCAAATAAATTCACTGATAATTTTTGTTTCAAAAACACAATTTGCTGTTTGCAACGTGTGCTAAATTTGATGTTAAATTTGGCATGCGCACATGCGTAGTAGCAAATATTTTAAGTGGAAACAGTGCCCTCTAGAGGGTATTGGTTGAAGTATGCGTTTGTTTTCATGTTATTTGTAGTTTGTTAGCTATTTTCTGAGGTTGGGTTAAGGCATTTATCTTAGAGACCCTTAAATGTATCTTAGATAGGAGCGCTAACATTAAACACGTGGTTAAACAATGCTAATAACATGCAGGTTATGTTTATGTTTACATTCCGCGTCATGCTCTGCAATTTAGTCTGCTTACGATACTTCTGCGCATTTTTACACGCATATTTACCAGAAAATTTAGAACAAGTTCTAAATAATTTACATGAAAATTCAGCGCAAAATTTAGCAGCCAATTTTCTGTATGCAACGGTGCTTAATATTTTTATGAAAATTTACAAGTAAATTTTGCATAAAATTTAGCGTCGTGTCATACAGGCTTTAAATTTAAATTGTCAGCTTTTCTTTTTTGAAAACGAATATGTGTAAAAATAGGAATCTTTTAAAATTAAATGTAAAAAAAGGAATTCTGAAGTGTGCAGAGGAACTGTTGGATCTGCAACCTAACATGCCAGAAGAAGAAGTTTAAGAAAGATTACCTAAAAACTAAACTCCTTTAATGCCAGATTTTAAATTTCCCACCAATTTTTAGTTCTAAAAAGTTACTACAACAAATTCTGCCAACATATATATTTTTAAAGGAATCCAAGTAATGCCAACATAAACCCTATATTCTTTGACCTTCAAAATTTTTATACGAAAAAAACGTACTTTACTAATAAATCGGCATTGTAGGTAAGATTTACTCTACCGAGGACCGTTTGATGTCTGAGTGAGCGAAGCAAACGAAGGTAGCAAGGTGCAAGGTAGGACCTAAAAATATTTGGTTATAACTGACTTTTCTATAATTGAGATAATAAAATTTAGAAGATTTTTTATAAAGTCAATAATTTTGATAATAATAGTCATTTACGATACAAGTGCGTAAAGCTACTCTTTAGTCACGAGTGGGGCAGAGTTAAAACGCGAGTGAGCGAGCGCTTTTAGCCCCACGAGTGACTAAAGATGCTTTACGCATGTGTACAATATTTTATCTGCGATAGAATCTAGAAAACACGGTAAATATTAAAAAAAAAATTAAATGAAAATTAGGATTACCAGCAACCGGTCGTAATTTTGCGTGTTTTAAAAATTTTAAAACACGTTGCTACTGACAATGTGCCTAATGAAATCTTTTAAACACGTTACTACTGGCAGCGTAAACTAATGAAAACATGTTATTAAACAGTCGTTTTACAAACTTAAAACTGCCAACTAAAAGGCCATTTTACACACTGGCGTGGATAAAATTTATAATTATGCATAATTTTTATTAATGAATGACTAAATAAAAATCATAAAGTCGTAGTATATTTTAATATTTCAAAAAATTGTAATTAACAAGACGTTTCGCTACTTGTGGTAGCTTCATCAGTTATATAAAACAAGCAAATTGGGCGCTACGCGCATTGAAATAGGATACGCGAAAGGTCAAGCTCCGAACCGAGCGCTAAGATAAGAAAAACAAAACCTAAACAAATATAAACATCTGTGAAGCCGGAACGTGAGATTTTATTTTGTGTGACAGACACACAGACACACATTAAGGAAAATTATATTATAGATGTTATAATTAAAGATATTACATGTATTTAGATTATTTTGTAGATGATTAAACATTTTTTGGGAAATTACTATATTTTTTAAATTTTAAATTTATTTACTTGCACTAACACATATTGAAATATAGTAACATGATTACTGGGGTTGAATATATAAATAGGAAAATTCCCTTATTAATATAAATAGCGGTGGTTTAAACATAATTGAATGCAGAATGTAAAATGAACACCCTGTCATAGATGTCCAAATTAATTTTTCGACGACTGACATCGAAAGTAGATTTTTCTCACTGTCATTTGACAACAGAAAGTTGACATTTGCCGCTGAGCGTGCGTTTTCATCACTTTGCCGCTCGCCGAGCGTTTTGGATTTCCGCGTGAACAAAATAGGTAGCAACGTCCGAATGTTTCCTTGACAACGACCGTCATTTCTTGAAATAATCGCGTCACATGTCTAATAGACTGCGCGAGTAATGTTAACCTGATTGTCAATTAATATTTGCAATAAAATGAAATATGATATTTTCCATTAATAATATGCTCAGTCGTCGAAAAAATAGTATGTATATTTCGAGCTAAAAGTGCGCTTGCCGCTTTTGCATGATTGCTGGTTTCGGCTTTGCCTCAACCAGCAATATTCATGCGCAAGCGGCAAGAATGCACTTTCAGCTCTTAACATACAATATACTATTACAAGCCTTCTTATTTGTCACTGACAGTGATGTTTCCATCAATTTTATCGAAGGCATACTATACTACCGGTAACCCATTGTGTGCCTGACTTTTTCTATGGTTGCTTAGCGGGGGGAGGGGGGGGGGCAATTACAACAAATGAGTTAAAATTTTTATTATTTCTTTCCATATCAAACTGCAAAAAAGATCGATTAACCTAGTTAAATGTATTGACAAAAAATTATTTTCGTAATGCAGTAGCAGTGTTCGACTTGACGTTAGGCCTAATTTATAAGCACATTCAACGAGTTTTCACAAAATTGCTTGAGAGTATACGCAGTATGCCCAAAAAATCCTGAGAGTATACGGCGTATATGGAGTATACCCTATGGGAACACCACTGGTCACTGATCAGCGCTATATCATCTCCATAAACTCAATCACTAAAATTTACCGCCTGCAATCGGTAATGCCCCACGTTAATTGTCAATTCCTTTGTTTCCTCTATTCTTCAGTGATTTGGTTGTGAGGTTTTACGTAGTTTACACTTCTTGTATATGCTCGCTTGGATAAGTTCTTCGTTTACTCCTTTTTCTTTCTCGGTTAATTCCAGATATGTTCTCTATCAAGGTGATCAAGAGCTTTTTCTTTCAGAATAAGTTCTCTTTGTTAAACTTCACAGCTTTCTCAACCAACTGTCTAATTGTAAATAAGGCTGTGGTCCTGTCAAGATCTAAACCTTCTCTGCTTAGCGTTTTCAACAGTTCATTAGTAATTCCGTCAATTCTGGAGGCATTTTAATGTGTAGTTAGGCGAAATTTGGTTAATTTAAGCGAAAACTGCAAAGTTTTGAATAGCGACTTGGAAACCGGCACTAATAGTGAAATATTTGAACACTTAACGTATACGTTTCTTTATAGTTCTGGTTTTTTAAATTTTGAATGGATGCATTTTTGGTTGTTTGTGAAGTCGTAGTGATTAAGATAAATAAAATATTTTTTTGTATTCGCTCCCCAAACTGGTTACTTTGGAAACTGTCTAGGATCCTCAAAATGGCCATTTAGAGGCCTTGTACTTAAAGTCGTCATGGCAACATTTTAGCGGACTCAAACATTAGTTACCATGACGACTTTAAGTACAAGGCCTCTAAATGGCCATTTTGAGGATCCTAGACAGTTTCCAAAGTAACCAATTCGGGGAGCGAAACATACATGTGCGCGCGGCCTCCTAATATAATGCCGCGTTAATGGTAATTGAAACTTCATATTATAATGTTTGGAGAGCTAATACAAAAAAACGTTGTATGCAACACGTCCTCAAATGGCTTTAGAGGACTCATCTTCATATTACGGACTCGGCTGCGCTTCGCTCCGCCTCGTCCGGAAACATTACGACTCGTCCCCTAAAGCCTTGCTTTGAGGACTAGTTACATAAAGTACTATTTTTGTATTCGCTCCCCAAACTGGTTACTTTGGAAACTGTATAGGATCCTCAAAATGGCCATTTAGAGGCCTTGTACTTAAAGTCGTCATGGCAACATTTTAGCGGACTCAAACATTAGTTGCCATGACGACTTTAAGTACAAGGCCTCTAAATGGCAATTTTGAGGATCCTAGACAGTTTCCAAAGTAACCAGTTTGGGGAGCGAAAAATACATTCTCGCCCGACCTCCTAATATAATGTCGCGTAATGGTAATTGAAACTTCATATTATAATGTTTGGAGAGCTAATACAAAAAAACGTTGTATGCAACACGTCTTCAAATGGCTTTAGAGTACTCATCTTCATATTACGGACTCGGCTGCGCTTCGCTCCGCCTCGTCCGGAAACATTACGACTCGTCCCCTAAAGCCTTGCTTTGAGGACTAGTTACATAAAGTACTATAATAGTGTTAAAAGTTCTAAAAATATTTAATTGTATTTTCCATTTCTTAATTTCAGGAGCAAGCATTGATATTTATATTCAGAATTCCACCTTATAAAATGTGGAAGATATCGTAACTAGTATTAAAGATTCCTGAAAAAGTCTATTTTTGTTGTTTTTGTAGGGCTTGTGAGGACATTTTCCGTTTTTACGACTGTAGTTCTAATTTGTTGTTTTCTAGTTTTTGAATTTAAATCCCGCCTGTAAAGGAGCATCTCTAAACCGGTCTAGGACGTTTAGGCGCGATTCTTTAGGCGCGCATCTTTAGGCGCGCACTTTTAGGCGCGAGCCCTTTAGACGCGGACGCTATTAGGCGCCTGGACGTTTAGGCGCCGCCACTTTAGGCGCGGTGACAGTTAGGCGCCACATAAAAAAAATTCACATTATTCTTGATTTCAAAATTTTTTGTTGGGTAATTATTACAGTAATTAATGTTGAAGAAAAACTAAAACCTTTATAAACAATATATATTGGCGCTTTTACGAGCCTTCTTCAGTGTTAAAGTTTTACAAATTTACATATTTAATTTACATTCTATCGATTATGAAAAATTAGTTATTTACATTTTGTATATGGGTAGTTTAACGTGGTGGAATCATACACACCATGTTAAACTATCCATATACAAAAAGTAAATAACTAATTGTTCATAATCGATAAAACGTAAATTCAATATGTAAATTTGTACAACTTTACACTGAATATTGAACACACTGAAGAAGGCTTGTAAAAAGCTGAATATATATTGTTTATGAAGGTTTGAATTTTTCTTCAACATTAATGACTGCAATAAATAAGTAACAATAAATTAAAAATCAAGAATAATGTGAATTTCTTTCATGTGGCGCCTAACTGTCCCCGCGCCTAAAGTTGCGGCGCCTAAACGTCCAGGCGCCTAATAGCGTCCACGTCTAAAAGCTTCGCGCCTAAAAGCTCGCGCCTAATAATGCGCGCCTAAAGGTGCGCGCCTAAACGTCCCTTTCCGTTTCTAAACATATGCCTGTTTATGGTCGCTTATGTAGAACACATTCTGTCTTGTCAATCCGTTTTGGGACGCAAATTACGTTGCTAAAAAGTCAGTTGTTTACAGGAAAGAGAGGGATAACGTTTTTACCCCGACTTCTCTGAAGCACAGGCAAGACGTGACTAGTGTTGAGAGGATTCTAACGCGAGCTTCAAACAAGGCAACAAATTGTTTCCGCGCTGTTTTTCCGCCCCAGCATACGGCCTTTGGGCTTTCGCCGAGGTGTTGCAATTATTGGTGTTGTAATTAATGCTTTTCGCGTAGTGTTGTAATTAAACTACAGGTTGATGTCGTTTACGCAGTGGTGCTTTTCAAAAGTTCTCCATAAACTGCCTGTGTGCAGGTCCCGCGCATTGACGTTTTGCCGCAGGTAAGAAGGTGTTTGTAAATGAACTGCATGTGGGTGTTGACGGTCGAACTTGTGGTCGATAAGTGACGTGTGTTGGCGCCGTTGTTAGTCAAGTGCAGTGTTGAATCCAGGGGGGTGACCGGGGGGGAAATTCCCCCCGGGAAGTACAAAATTAACGCCCGGAAATGTTACCACTTCATATTCATGTGTTTTTCTATCTATAAAAGAATGGGTGGATTGCGCGGGAATAGGTAAAAGTACCCCCCAGACGTTTCATTTCCCCCCCCCGGAGTAATGAGTCTGAATTCAACACTGGTCAAGTGACCCTAGTACCGCGGAGTTGGCAGCTTTAAATTACGCCTCGTTTGCCGAATTAATTATTTGGGAATCTCTGTTGAGGCTAATTTGGCATAATGAAGTTTCGGTTATCGTCTCGAATCCTTGCCATGTTGTTATGGACTTTGTGTTACCCTCTTTGGGGATGTTAACGTCGTTCAGACCCCCTTCGTCGACAGCACTCATGAGCTGCTCTGCAGTTTCTTCAAGCGTCTTTGGGCGCAGTTTGCTTGGAAACAAACAACTACAGCTTCGTTGAGCATTGAGTTGCAGCAACCTGGACTCCTTAAAGTACCGCCTCTTTGTAATAGTTTTAAAGTGCCTAGATTACAGTGAAAGAAGTGATTTATAGAAGTGTTGGCCTTTTGCGTAACGTCGCTGTCAATTTAGAATTAACCGTTTAAACTGTTGTAGCTGTCAGTACGCTCAATTGAACACTTACCGCAAGTTTTGCTGTTTATACTTAGCCTAACGTAGTTGCAATTAGAGTAATTTCCGCCTTTGAGCCACATTTGGTTGGTTACCGGCAAGTTTTATTGTTTTTGAGTCAAGTTTATCTAGTTTAAACGTCACGCAACTTAACCCCTTACTGACCCGTTTCGTTACATTTAATTAATAAATAAATGTGTACTTGCATACCGATCTTTATATATATATATATATATATATATATATAATTCTTCTGTACGTGTGTACGAGACTGAACTCCTACTAAACGGCTGGACCGATTTTGATGAAATTTTTAGTATGTGTTTGAGTGGGTCCCTGGATGGTTTAGATTCACAATTGGACCCGGTAGGTGGCGTCGCAATCGGGTTCTAGGAATTTTTAAAAAATTTTTAGACGAATTTATTTTTTTATTTTTTAAAGATTTCTCGCATATCAGAACATATAACACCAAAATTTCACCCCCCCACCACCCCCTTTAAAATGAAAAAAATCGAAAATTCGAATATCAAAAAAACGTTTGTTGAACCCGCTAATAGCAGGCAGTGGGCAGGACAACGTCTGTCGGGTCTGCTAATAACAGGTAGCGGGCAGGACGTCTGTCGGATACGCTAGTTTTTAGTATAATTCATTTTTCATTTAGCTGTGTTCTTCTCTTTGATGTTTGTCATTTGCATGCAAACTTGTATGTGTTTTCTTTTGTAAAAGCTGCAAAGAAGTTTTCCCGCAAGGTAAGTTCAACGCTGTTGTTTGTGGTTTCGTCAACCAAGCACTACCAAGGTTGAAACTAGAAGGTGTACCCATTTGCTTCCACATTTTCAGTAGGCTCACCTGTGTATTTCCCCTATTAGGAAAGTGATGGCCTTGGCATCAAACATCTGCTTTTATTTTAATATGCTGTTGCTCTGATTAGCCCCGCATTGGACCCCCCCAACTCCCTGAGTGAAGCCGGCACCCCTTTTTGTTACAGGTTGGGGCAGCTGACCTGTGTAATTCTATTCGGATATGAGTAATTTTACGCGCTAATCAATTAGCTAATTAATGTGGCTTCTCAGGAGAAGTTATCTGAAAAGACTTCATATGAAAAGTGTACTCCATTCTGATGGTTTACATGCTCATAACCGTGACATTCATATCAGTCTTTCTATTTCATAACGGAACACAGAAATGTGTGCATGCTAACCCATGACTGTTCATCGTAGCTCTCATTATTCTACTTGTGTCAGTGATTGCCTTAGCATGCTATAGGAAAGTGTGACGAAAATCACCTACTAACTTCATTCTGCTTGCGGTGTTCACTTCAGCAGAATCGTGGTTTAACTCTAAGAGGGTTTTATGGCAGTCAGCATCACAACTGCCATCTGTCTCAGTCTCACCTTATTTGCTTTTCAAACCAAGTGGGATTTTACCATGTGCGGAGGATTTTTGTTTATTGTTCTTATTATCTTCGTGATCTTCGGCTTTGTAGCATCAATTACAGCGATGACAGGAAACGCTCAGCTTGATTTATGCGTTCATTGGCACTTTACTATTTTCAATTTACCTCATTTACAATACGTAGATGATGATGGGTGGATCGCATAAGTACGCAATTTCCCCCGAGGAATACACCTTTGCTGCGTTAAATTTGTATGTGGACATAATCAATATATTCATTTATATTTTGACTATTATTGGGGCATCGTGAGATTTAGGTTAGGGTGTTGCCTGTGGTGGACAGAATAGCTGATTCGGAAACGCTGGTAGTTTACATTTGTTAACTTTGATTGTGCAGCTTGTCTAACTTTCAAGTTTATGTGACTGTAATATGGAAAAACGATGTAATTTTACTGTTTAATTAATGTAACACAGGGTTGATTTATTTGCTTTCAGTTTTCTCTGGTTTTGTTGTACCTATATTTTGTTACTTTTTTTAAAATATCACATGCTGGTTTTTAAATTGTTTTACAACAGAAAGACATGTGTTTTGCAGCACAGTTATGTTGTATGTTGGGTTATACACCGAAGGGCTGGAAGAATACGTTTTTTCTGAATTTTATAACACAACAAGTAATTAGTGTTGTATGTTGTTTCCTTTTATGATAATAAAATTATGAAGTGAGTCCACTAAGTGGTACAAATGTCAGCTCCAATTCACAGTAACGTATAGATAACCATTGTGCACTTAATTACTACCTTTTTTAAATACTCTTTATGTATAAATATATGTAAAACTGCATTAAAAAAATACAGTCAAATCTCTTTAACTCAAAGTACATAGCTACATACAGTACATATGCGTACATAAGTATCTCCACTAATACTTCTTGTTTTTATTATTTGTTTTTGCGACTCCATAACTTAAGTAAGATGTCACCCAATACAACAGTAACAACACATAGGCAATCTCTTGCAATGTCATTATCTGGCCTTATCAATAATCCCAAACTAAAAGGTCCCTACCTGTGCATACAAAACAATTTATGCACGTTCAACAAGAGGTGACTATGTATATTAGGTTTTGCAATCTTGCAAATCCTTTGAAATTCAAAGAACCATGGTCATAAATAATGTTATTTACTATTTACAGCACTTCTTAATGTAACTGTTATAATATAATGGCAGCTAAACTCAAAGAGTTATGGCCCTATCTTTGTGAATTCTTTCCCTTCACCTAGCTTAAGGTTAGGGGGGAAATATAAAAGGGTGCAGTCTTTAAATGATGATCTGCTGTTATATTCTTGGGTGGGTCTTGGTTGCTCTGTTACTTCTTTCCATTGTTTTCTGTTACTACACTTTGTTCTAGAATTCTCTATTCTCATTGTCTTCATATCTGCTAATACGTTGTCTCTCCAGTTACTTTACGGTCTTCCTCTGTGTTTTTCTTTATCTGGTTTCCACTCTGTTATTTTTTTATTGCTCTTCCGTCTTCACACCTCATCACGTGTCCGAACCATTTCAGTCTTTGTGCTTTGACAAATTTTATTATATCTTCTCCGTTCATTGCTCTTACTACTTCAAAATTTATCCTCCTTCTATATGCTCATTCTTCTGTTTATATAGGTCCTAAAATTTTTCTTTCAAAACGCCTTAGTTCTTCTTCATCTGTTTTTGTGAAAGCCCATTTTTGCATACCATCAGTTACTGTTGGTCGTATTAATGTTTTGTAAACCCTAGATCGTCGGCGTACGCTACCACTTGCGATTGTTTGGTTGTAATCAATCCTTGCAAGTTTGATTTACGTGTTACACATTCTATAATGATGTTAAAGAGGAGTGACGAGAGTGTGTCTCCTTGTTTCACGCCTTTGTTTATACTTATGCTTTCGGTGGTTATATTATTTATTTGGATTACCGCTTCTGTATCCTGTAGAGTCATTGCAATTAATCTTCCTAATTTCCTTGGTATTTTCATGTTGTTCATTTTTTGTATTAACTTTTTTCTAGTGATTGAATCAAAAGCACTTTCGAAGTCGATAAAGATTATCTGCAGTTCTAGATTACATGCGTAAGTTTTCTTTAGAATTTGTTATACTATATGTATTGCGTCCGTTGTGCTTCTGCTGGGGCGAAAGCACTGTTGGTAATTCCCGATGATTTTCATAGTGTATTGTTTAAGCCTTTCTTTGAGTATACTTGCTAATATCTTGTACGCCGTGTTTAGAAAGATTATTCCTCGGTAATTTTTGCATGCTTCTCTGATTCCTTTCTTGAACATGGGGTTTATTATATCTTTCTTCCATTCATGTGGCATGTTTTATTCTGTCCATATTCTGCACATTAACTCATGATTTTGTCCATGAAGCGTGGGACAACATATTTTAGTAGTTTTGTTGCTATTGTGTCACTGCCTGGCGCTTTTTTGTTCTTCAACTTTTCTATATTCTGAATAACCTCTTCTATTGATTGTGGTGGTATTTCCAGGTCAGGAATTTCATTCTGCAATTCATCTTCATATTCTTGGTACAACTAGTTTTGAAAGTCATACTTTTTTTCATGAATTTGCAGATTGATTAACGAGGACTTTGCAAATTAATGAAAAAGGATCTTTCAAAACGTGTTGTACCAAGGCGGTCTATATTGTTCCAGGCCATGACACTGGCTCTGTTGTCGGATTGTGTGCTAGGCCATTCCAAGACACACTAAGTTTTGTTTGTTTGAAATATATTTGACATTAAAAACTCTTGACAAGGCAGTTCATATTATAAGTTCCAAAAATGCCTTTGAAGTGTTACGTACCAAGCTGCAAGTCAACTTACGCTTCATCAGTTGCTCCATATGTTAGCTTGTTCAAGTTTCCATCTAATGGAACGGTGGCACAAACAAGGAAAGAAGTTTTGCATTTAGAGAACTGGCGGATTTGAAAGGCTAGTGATGTGTATGAAAACCACTTTAAAAAAGCGGATATAAAGGGTAATAAGATGAACAGACTTGTTCTGACCGCAATATCACTAGCTTACAAGCAAGTTATTTTGAAGAAATTACTGTTTTAGATCGAGTCAAAATTAGTAGCAATGGAAAATTAGATACCTACTCTTTACGAATTGTAAATAACAGTGATTTTATAGATTTTTTTCAACTGATATGTACACAAAAAATCATTGAAAATGAACAGGGCTGTGCAACCAATATTATGGCCCCATGCAAAATTACAGAAATATCGGGCAACTTTTATGAAACCGCGTGCATTACATGAAGTACTTTTTGGATAACACGGTTATAGTAGCCTTCCAAACACAAATGTTTCAAATGTGTAACATCTGTTGCATAACCCTGTTCATTTTCAATGATCGTGTGTGTATCACAATGACAGGAATAGTGCACTGACAGATTGTTCATTTAGTGACAAAAACTAGTAATTTTTTGTTAAAGGTTGGCAAAGCCATGTTGCCAGATTGTGGTAGGCCATTCTAAAGGTCAATTTATAGGCCCAGTGTCATGGCCTGGAACAATATAGACCGCCTTGGTTGTACACGTAGTTTTTTTGAATGTAATCTCTTGTATAGGGCATTCAGTAAACATAAAAACATTTTAGTTTTTTTGAAGTTGGCATGTGCATATAACTTTTGTACTAGGGATTCTGTAGTTTGTTATGCGACGGTTTGCACACCTGTATAAAGGCAAATTTGAATTTAAAAAAAAATGACAAGTATTATTTCTCATTGCCAGTGTTATAGTAGATAATTTTTCTAGAAATTTTCAGCAGAACTTTTATAAAATTTTATAAAAATACCTACGAATAAACACTACGTCAATAGTATACAATACAGTATTTGTATAATATTCTTAAAAGTAGTTATTTACAACATTTATGGCAAATGGTAAGTCACACCCTTAACCTATTTGTTTTAATAACTTTTTGGAAGTACATTTCTAGACAAAGATACATTTTGGAAGTACACTCTTGAAATTTTGGAAATCAAAGACCACTTTATGTTTTTAGGTTTACTGAACAGACTATAACTCAAAATTTAGTCGAAAAGGACTTCGGAATTTACAACTGTCAAATTGACATTTCGGGAAAAATGCAGAATCCGGGGCCAACATCGACATATAGAAATGGACCGCTAGTCAGAGCTGCGCGAGCCAAACAGGATAGAAAGAGAACGCATATGACTTGAGAACGGTCTGTCCTTGTTGGCGCTCAGTAGCGTACGACGCGACCGCCCTGTCGCTGTGACGTCATTTTCTGTCGGCCAATAGAAGGCCGGCAGGAAAAGGAACATTTTCTGTCGGCCAATAGGAGGCCGACAGGAAAAGAAAAGATAGTTCTTAAAGTGTTCTCTTTCTCTTTCTAACGCAAAGAGTTGCGCAGTCGTCCATTAGCGGTCCATGTCGATGGGGGCCAATTCCCCTCCTATTGTTAATATTAATTATTATTAACCATGTTTCTCTAGTAACCATAACTAAAGGGAAGCTAATAAAAGGAGGGGAATGTGCCCCGGATTCTGCATTTTAGCCGAAATTTCTATAAAATAAATAAAGTGTCCTTTTTTTCACGATTTTGCGTTAAAAAACGTGTTACTTTTAATACGATTTTTCGTTAAAAAAAGACGACTTTCATGATCACTATGCAAAAAATTACTATTTGTCCTTGCTTTTCTTCTCCGCTGTAAAATATACTAGGTAAAGTTATTTCTTTTATTTACGACCATTACAGTATGTTAATTATTCGTACGTTTTCTACTCATTTATGGTAACATTATTGAATGAATAATTATGGCGCCTATATACCATAATTGCATTAATATACTATATTGCCCATTATTTCATTATGTATTTCCCATAATAAATTGCATTATATTATCGTCGTAACTAGGCAACCAACAATACTGATTACAGTTATTCAGATGATTTTTGAGGCTTTCACGGCCATTGTCATTAAGTAACAAACGACTTCCGGGATTGGACCGTGTTATGATTGAGATCGAAGAACTCAACGTTTCGCCCACTTTCGTAAGTGGCTTCATCAGGAGGAAAAAGGCAAAAGAGAACGGTAACTCAACGTGTTAACCACGCCAGAGGCGAAACTCTTTGCAGGGAAGGGACAGAAGAGCACGGTAACTCAACGTGTGAACCACGTCAGAGGCGAAACTCGACTGACTATCGGAAGAAGAAAGACGAGAATTTATAGGCAAGCGCCGTCGCGATTCAGCAAATGTCGTGGCGGTTCAGTGCCGGAGGGCGGGGCTTAGGAATTGGCACTTTTCACATAGAAGGAAGGGGAAAGCCTTCGTCCCGATTGAGATTATTAGGGTGTTTGCAAATCTCAATGGTTTCGCGAATCTTTCTGCTAAAGAAGAATGGGGATTTGCAGATGATGGAAGTTTCATCAAAAAGGATCTTATGACCAGTATCGCGTTGGTGATCGGCGATGGCCGATGATGAAACGAGACCTGACTTGAGACAGCGCTGGTGCTCAGAGATGCGAGTTTTCACTGAACGACCTGTTTCACCAATGTATACAGCATTACAAGAGCATGGGATTATATAAATACCTTTAGATGACATAGTGTTTAATTTATCTTTAGATGAAGGAAGAACCTGTGAGATTTTGCTCGGGGGTTTGAAACGTTGAGTTCTTCGATCTCAATCATGACACGGTCCAATCCCGGAAGTCGTTTGTTACTTACAGTTATTCAATTGTAACCTCACTTTTCAGATTTACAAGTGTACGTTTTTTAATTCCATAGTAATATTGTTTTGATAACAGGTTAGTAACTTATCTCTGTTTTTTCTTTTTTCCAAAATAATAAAAGTAATCATTTTCATTATGTTGTAGATATTTGTGAAATGGATGAAATTTGATGGAAAATTGCACACCATCTGAAATAACAGAAATAGCCAAGACTGTTACATTAAATTTACTTCCTGAAAAATTAAAAAAAAGCTATGAAATAGCTTATAAATCTTTTATCTACGACAGTGTGTAAAATTGCCTTTTAGTTGGCAGTTTTAAGTTTGTAAAACGACTGTTTAATAACATGTTTTCATTAGTTTACGTCGTCAGTAGTAACGTATTTAAAAGATTTCATTAGGCACGTTGTGAGTAGCAACGTGTTTTAAAATTTTTAAAACACCCAAAATTACGACCGGTTGCTGGTAATCCTAATTTATATTTAATATTTTTTTCAAGTTTACCGTGTTTTCTAGATTCTATCGTAGATAAAATATTATACGATACACATGCGTAAAGCATCTTTAGTCACTCGCGGGGCTTAAAACGCCCGCCCACTCGCGTTTTAACTCTACCCCACTCGTGCCTAAAGAGTAGCTTTACGCACTTGTATCGTAAATTACTATTATGGACTGGAGGGCTAGAAAAAATACAAACTCATTTTCACAAGATAATGTATTAGTGTACTTTACCGAACTAGCTCAAAAGTATAAATCAAGTTTATAGACGATTTATTCTATGTTAAAAGCAACACTGAATATTCACCACAATATCAACATCGAAAATTATCCAAAATAATAAATATCGTGCAGCCAAGGTAAGAAACTTATAAACATAATAATGCTTAATGTTTTTAAGGTTGCCTTCATTATGGGTATAATGGGTTGCTGTCGTGCCATTGAATTGAATAAAATGAAAGTAGAGAATGTACAGGATCATAACACTGCATTTCTTGTTGATGTACTTGATACAAAAAATAGACAGGCAATTTTCAATAAGGAGACCATTTTACAACATCGTTAAAAAATATATGAATTTACGTTCACCTAATGCAACAACAGATAATTTTTTTCTGAATTTTCAAAATGGCAAATGTGCAGTACAGATCATTTGGAAAAAGGAATCGCAACATACTTGCAATTACCTTCTCCAGAAAAATATACTGAGCATTCTCTGAGATCATCGGCTACTATATATGCAGATGGAGGTGCAAACTTGATGGATCTAAAGCTGCATGGAGGTTGGAAAGCAAGCTCGAAGGTTATATTCAGAGATCAGAAGCTAATAATATTATGCAACAATGCAACCATATTCGTCTCATAGTGCAGCCAATGCTCTGCTGATTTTAGTGTTTCAAATTTGTTAAATGTTAATAATAATTCAAACATTTCTAATGCTATCTCTAATAATCTTGGTATGAATTCCACACCATGTATTAATCTCTCAAATTACAGTGTTACTTTTAATTTTCATTCCAAATAAAAAAATAAGCAATAATGGTCGTAGATAAAATATCGTATTTGACTCGCATATAATAATTCAATTTTCATCCTCGTGTAATAATAGCTTTATTATATGTTCGTTAAATAGTATACTATTAATTTCACCACTTTTTTCCCATCGGGTTTCTTGTAGTGCTGCTATATTTACCTTATATTTTTGTAATTCATTTGCAATGACCTCCATTTTTCCTATTTCTAGAAGGGTTCTAACGTTCCAGGTTGCCGTAACAAGATGTGACTCTGTATTTTGGGTTTTGCAATCTTGCAAATCCTTTGAAATTCAAAGAACCATGGTCATAAATAATGTTATTTACTATTTACAGCACTTCTTAACGTAATCGTTATTGCTAAACTGGATATTTGCGTGATACTGTATGCGTCGCCCGATACCGTGTGAAAAGCTCCATTTAAACGCATATATTTTCTGTATCTGAGATACCAGTATCTTGCATACAGTATCCACGTGTGAAAGAAGCCTTTGTTAATGTTTGATTTTGAATTTAGACTGTCATCAAAGCAATAAGGCTGATAAATAACAGCTGACAAATCTATAGTATTCAAGTCATACACATTTAGTTACCAAAAATGTAGGTATATAAGTGCTGCAAATGAACCTGTATGTATAAGGTGCAGTATATAACAATATTTACTGGTAGTTTTAACGGTAGAGAATTTAAAACAAAAATATCGAGAGATCCAAAAAAAACTGTTCCTCAGCGGGCTGTGGAAATTCAACGTATGAATAATATGTTGGTGACACTGTACGTCAACGTCAAATTCGAGGTTATCAGGTTAGGTTTTCCGTCAGTTTTGACACAAAATGACGCAAATCCTAACCTGCTAACCTCAAATTTGACATTGACGTACAGTGTCACCAACATATTATTCATACGTTGAATTTCCACAGCCCGCTGAGGAACAGTTTTTTTTGGATCTCTCGATATAAGGCATCATCAATATACAGTAGGGTGGTAGTGTAACACACTTGAATCCTTTTTAGTTGTTATCCGACTTCAACCAAATCTGGCTCAAAGATAAAGCACATTATGGTCTACATCTGGACAAAATACAATTCGGTCTCTTTATATGCAAAGCCACCTACGATACCAAAACAAATGGAAACAGTAAACAAATTAAATTAGGCATTTTTTATTGAAAAATTCTGGTAATAAGTGTCCCAAAAAGATTAAATTAAAACTTGATCAAAATCAAATCAAATTTAAAAAAGATTGAGTTTTTAAAACAACTAACCCGAAAATACCATAATAATAGGTTACAAAATAACATGTGAGCAAACGAAAATGAAATCAAGCTTGGCTTTGAAATATTTGTTTGTGTTGGTGGCACTGTAAGTCTATGTCAAATTCGCGGTTAGCAGGTTAGGTTATGCGTCAGTCTGTGTCAAAACTGACGCAAAACCTGCTAACCTCGAATTTGACATAGACTTACAGTGCCACCAACAAAACAAATATTTCAAAGCTAAGCTTGATTTCATTTTCGTTTTTGCTCACATGTTATTTTTGTTCTACTGTATTGAAAAGCTATCAATTTCGGCAGCGTTAACGGCCGAAAACTCCCACTTTTTTATACTAGTAACTTTTACTTTTTGGCAGTACTAACCATACCAATAACCAAACCAGCAACCATTTCCATTAGGCGAAATAAAAATAAACACTCCCATTTTGCGGTATGATCACGACCCCCTTGATTAAACCATCATTTTATAATTAAAAAAACAAAAAATGCCTATAAACTGCGGCTCGTCCAAAAAAGCATTTAATTTCGTACTTGTAACATAAATAACTATTATAGTTGTTTGCGTTATTTCAAATTTGTGAAAAAATTGTTCCTAAACATTAAAATTAAAGTCAAAATGAATGATTGTTTCGTTATAAAAACAACTAAGGAAATATTTTTTAATTTTGACCATATTTTGATTTAAGCTTTTTGAGAAATTCTGAACAATTAGTAAAATTTTGCGATAAAAAAATGCGTACCTACTATGGTTTTGTGATTTTTCCATTTACTTAGTATCGCAGGTGGCTTTGTATTTCGAAGAGGCGAATGGTGTTTTGGCCACAAGTACCGGGTGACTATAAATGATTGTGATTTTTTTTCTTAGGTTGGCACTGTTTATGTTGGTGGCACTGTAAGTCTATGTCAAATTCAATGTTTGCAGGTTAGGTTTTACGTCATTCTGTCTCAAAACTGACGCAAAACTTAACCTGCTAACCTCGAATTTGACATAGACTTACAGTGCCACCAACATAAATAGTACCAACATAAGAAAAAAAATCACAATCATTTATAGTCACCCGGTATAACATAATGGGTTCTATCTTTCAGAAAATTTAAATGGAACACACTGTATATAATATAGAAACTACAGCGCCTGCAGCAATGTTGCATTAAAAAATGCCACGTTCAATAATAGCACCCATAACATCACCTTTAAAAAAATGAGAGACCACCAAAAGTAGTACCGTCAACAGTAGTGCTTATTTAAAAATTTTGCTATCTTGATGTTTTTTCATGACTTATTCAAAAGTGTCGCCTCTGTAGTTACGTTTATATTTTTAGAGCGCCATTCTCGAAGGCGATATTTCGATGGTTGCTATTTCTGAAGTCGACATGTTTGATAGCGACATTCTTATGAGACGGTATTTTTAAAGGGGCTAATACAGGGTCCGGCAACAAAGCGGGGGTGGAAGATATATCTAAAACTATGAGAGTTACATGAATAGTGTGTATATAAAAGTTGTAGGTACGAAGGTGCTGCACATTGCTAAAATATTTTTGATTATACAGGGTGGCTCAAAAAAGCATGGCAAATCAAACTTACTTTTTTTAAATGGAATGCCCATTTGAGTGGGGTAAAGTTTTCCATTGAAATACTCATCATTTTGATATAAAGTTGTATGGGCCTAACGTCAACTGTTTTGGAGATATTAACGATTTTGTGTAAAAAATGCTGAACTTCAGGCGGCTGCTGCAAGCAACAGAAAATAATTGAATGAAGCAAAACGTTACCAAAAAATTATGATTTTTGTGAACTACCTTTCAAGGGTAAAATGGTGGATCTGGGTATTAATGCTATACTGGTTGCTCAATATTTGCAATTTTTTTCAAATGGAATGCGCGTGGTACATTTTTGTATTTTTTGAAAAGCCCTTTTAATAGGCTTTCTTTTGATATTTTACTTCATACCTCTAAATTCAACTGTTTTTCAGATATGCGTGTTTGAACTTAAAAACAATTTAAGCCCCCTTAAGATACTTTATTTCAAGGGATAACAGAAAAACGTCATTAAAATAATGATTTAAGCATTTGGTTTTTCAAGAAAAAAAGAAAGCCAACTTTAGGAAACAAAAATCCAGCACTATTTAAAACTAGAAATAATAAATACGGAAAAATGAAAAAAAGCAGGATAAAATTAAATCTCAAAAGAGATTGAATTTAAGGATAGGAAATGTCAGAAGAAAGCTTATTAAAAGTACTTTTAAAAAATACAAGGATATACAGGGTGTTCCATTTAAATAAATCGAAATAATTATATTTGCTGATTATGAGTTCTCTGTACAGCTTTAATACTCATAGGATTTTGATACCTATAATTATTGACTTTTATTTTTTTAATCTGATTTTATTTGACCTTAAAATTTATTTATTCCGGCATTTATCGTTTTTTCGTGTTTATTATTTCTTGTATCAACACTGACTGCATTTATATTTTCTAAACCAGGTTTTGTGTTTTCACTTTTGGAGAGCTCAAGTGTTTAAATCATTATTTTAACGGCGCTTGTTTGTTAACCCTTGAAAAAACGCATCTGAAGGGGCTTAAATTGTTTTTTATGTTCAAACACGCATATCTGCAAAACAGTTGAATTTAGAGGTATGAAGTAAGATATCAAAAGAAATCTCATTAAAAGGGCTTTTCAAAAATACTAAAATATACAGGGCGTTCCATTTGAAAAAAAATCGAAATTATTAAATTTGCAAATATTAAGCACCCTGTATAGCATTGATACCCAGATCCACCATTTTACACTTAAAAGGTAGTTCACGAAAATCATAATTTTTTGATAACGTTTTGCTTCATTCAATTGTTTTCTGTTGCTTACAACAGCCGCCTGAAGTTCAGCATTTTTTTACATAAAATCGTTAATATCTCCAAAACAGTTAACGTTAGGCCCATACAACTTTATATCAAAATTATGAGTATTTCAATGCAAAACTTTTAAGCTACTCAAATATAGGGCATTCTATTAAAAAAAAAAGTAAGTTTGATTCGCCACGCTTTTTTGAGCCACCCTGTATAATCAAAAATATTTTAGCAATGTGCAGCATCTTCGTACCTACAACTTTTATATACACAATATTCATGTAACTCTGATAGTTTTAGATATATCTTCCACCCCCGCTTCTTGGCGGACCCTGTATAGAAAGCAACGTTTTTGGTAATGGTAAGTGATATTATTTGACGCTATTTCTTCTAGCAACATTAGTTCTAGGAGATGCTTTTACTGGGCAATATTTTTGGTGAACGCCATTTTTAAAGGCTCTGTGTTAATATTTTTTATAGTTTTTACAGTTTGACCATCCAAATCTCGTTTTTTATTTTTAAGCTTAAGTGTCAAATTTGTTTATTTCTATGCACTCTTTGTCGAAATGTATATAAAGCATCAAACAATCCTACGTTTTCATGTGCTTATTGGTTAAAAAATGCAAAAGTTATATCATTTTGAAATTAAACATTAAAATTCAATTCTTAATAAAATTGAAAACGATTAATTACAACTAAGGCGTTAACGGGTGAGTATTGCAATGGTTAATAATTTTGATGTTCTTGCAACGTAATTTTTTCCATTTTTTAACCAATACGTACCTGATAATTAACGTAGGGTTGTTTGATGCAGCAGTAAAACATGGATTTTAAACAAAGCTGTCCAAAACAGAATTGAGACATGGGAAAGGAAATTACTAAGACGAATATATGAGGGAAAAAGGGCCACAGAGGGATGCGAAAGGAGGACAAACGAGGAGGTACTACAGTTATACAGAGAACCAATCATCACAAAAATAATAAAAGCACAACGTATAAGATGGTTAGGACACATCCAGAGGATGTCGCAGGAAAGAACTACTAAGAAGGTACTGAGAGGAAGCGGTCTAATGGAAATAGGAAGAAGGAGAAGACCTAGGAGACGATGGCTGGATGCGGTACAAGAAGACTTGGAAGAATTAGGAATAACGAATTGGACGGAGAGAGTGAAGACTAAAGCAGCTTGGAAAGCAGTAGTCCAAAAAGCTCAGGGCCTGGAACGGCTGCCTGGCGGTGCAGGATATACTGATAGGGCCAAAATTATATAGATTGGTGGCGGAAAATACGAACATAGGCAGTCTAATGTGCTAGAATACAGTTTAAGGGCTTTGTATGCATTAGACAGAAATAGACATATATGTTTTAAAATCTAGTATCCTAGGATTCAGTGTTTTCTGAAAACAAAACCTTTTGATTCTGCGAATACTAGATGTTAATCGCATATAAAGTACGTTTTTTTTCTATAATAACTGTCAAAATGTTATAATGTTGGTAGATATGTGATTAAAACGCTAGGAAATGTTTATACCTCGTGTTGGTAGAACTTTTTCAAAATTATGGTTATGTGTCAATTTTGAATGTTATTTGAACCCTTGACAAATTTCTTTAATTTTGCAAACGTTCATTATGTTTATTTTCAAATATTGTAAGTTTAATAATTAATAAATTTGCAATATTTTACTTTGCTGTTCGTTTTACCCACTATTATAACATATCTGTCAAAATGACAATAATTTTTTTAGTAGGAAAAAAGAACTAAAAATCTATGTACCAACATTATTAAAACTAGGGACCCTGCAGGAATACAACTTATCCCCTTGAAAGTTGACCTTGAAAATTATAGAAAAAAAATGTACTTTAGGTCTGTTTGTGTCTAACACACACAAAGCCCATAAACTGTATTCTAGCATGATTTTTGAGGCTTTCACGGCCATTGTCATTAAGTAACAAACGACTTCCGGGATTGGACCGTGTCATGATTGAGATCGAAGAACTCAACGTTTCCCCCACTTTCATAAGGGGCTTCATCAGGAGGAAAAAAGCAAAAGAGCACGGTAACTCAACGTGTTAACCACGCCAGAGGCGAAACTCTTTGCAGGGAAGGGACAGAAGAGCACGGTAACTCAACGTGTGAACCACGTCAGAGGTGAAACTCGACTGACTATCGGAAGAAGAAAGACGAGAATTTATAGGCAAGCGCCGTCGCGATTCAGCAAATGCCATCGCGGGTCAGTGGCAGAGGGCGGGGCTTAGGAATTAGCGCTTTCCACATAGAAGGAACGGGAAAGCCTTCGTCCCGATTGAGATTATTAGGGTGTTTGCAAATCTCAATGGCTTCGCGAATCTTTCTGCTAAAGAATGGGGATTTGCAGATGATGGAAGTATCGCGTTGGTGCTCGGCGATGGCCGATGATGAAACGAGAGATGCGAGTTTTCACTGAACGACCTGTTTCACCAATGTATACAGCATTACAAGAGCAAGGGACTCTATAAACACCTTTAGATGACATAGTGTTTAATTTATCCTTAGATGAAGGAAGAACCTGTGAGATTTTGCTCGGGGGTTTGAATACTGTTTGAATGTTTTGTTTTCGAAGAAACTTTTCTATGCGGTCGGAGACTTGGTGAATATAGGGAAGAAAGACTATTGCTGCAGGAGGATCGGGTTTTGGAGGTTTGGGAGGCCGTGGATGAAGATGACGATTGATGGCAGACTGTATATCCCTAGCACGGTAACCGTTATTGCTAAGAGCTTTCCGAATGTGATTTAATTCAGAGTGGATATTATCGGGTTGGGATATGGAAACAGCCCGGTGTACAAGCGAATTGATAACGGAAAGTTTTTGTGTAGGATGATGGTCGGAATCGGCATGTAGATAGCGATCAGTGTGAGTGGGTTTGCGAGTTACCGTGCTCTTTTGCTTTTTTCCTCCTGATAAAGCCCCTTACGAAAGTGGGCGAAACGTTGAGTTCTTCGATCTCAATCATGACACGGTCCAATCCCGGAGGTCGTTTGTTACTTAATGTATTCTAGCACATTGGACTACCTATGTTCGTATTTTCCGCCACCAATCTGTATATAACAGCAACGAGATAACATGCACAAGAAAATAACACAAATTGCTGGAGTAAGAAAGAAATAAACATAGTAGAAAATATTTGAGTAGGCTTGACGCTCATTTTAATTATGACATATGTCAGCTAAACATGCCTACTAAAATAATATCTTCGTATGGTTATCTCTTTCTTACTCAAGCATTCTATTCTGTTATGCATGTTATCTCATTGCTGTTATGCCGGGTGATTATAAATGCTTTTTCATCAAGTTCCCTTTGAAATATTTGTTGTATGAATAATATGTTGGTGACACTGTAAGTCCATGTCAAATTCGAGATTAGCAGGTTAGGTTTTGCGTCAGCCTGTGTCAAAAGCATTTTTAATCACCCGGTATTGATACAGTAAAAATAGCTCAAAAATTGTCAAAACTTAAACGTTTAAAAAAGAAAGTCCTACCCTGCGGTAAACTGTTTAGTTGCAGGACCTCGCGCATCGGGTTTTGGCGGTAGGGGGGTGGAAAGGTGGTAAAATGGTAGGTTTCAACAGTTTTTCGCAAATATCTCGCTAACTATGAGGTTTGGCATAAACTTTACCCAACACAAAATTAATCTACATTTAATTTACAATAAAAATCTTCTTATGCATTTTTGAGCTCCAGTAAAGGGTTACGGAGATATGCAGGGGGTAAACAAACATGTTACTTTTTCTGTTTGGCCAAAAATAAAGACGCAAAAATGACTCCTGATTAAACCGCGGAGTCCACGGTTGTGAAGAACTCTGTGCAAATGTTGGATGAGCAGCTAAAACACTCAAAGGAATCAGGACGAACGCAAAAACTATGGATTTAGCTCATCTAAATGGTTGAACTAGTTCGAATGTTTATCAAGGCTAAAAAGAGTGGAGACTTTCATCTTCACGTTTACTGTATGCATCGAATGCTTCCAATCCTTCATGCCTCTGGTCACTTCAACTACGCCAAATCCGCACACGTCTACCTCACTGTCTGCAACTTAGTGTGCGACACAGAATATGACATGTTCGTTAATAATAATTGTGGATACTTCACCGTCCAACGTACTGAGAAGTGTTGGTCTGGAATCTCGACTGACATGACCATAGAGCATGTGCTGATGGGATCACTCAAAAGTAGTGGTGGTTTGACTGGAGGAAGAGGGGTTGTTGAAGCGATGGAGGCATTTGCAGGAGTTCACAGGGTTTCTTCAGAACAGCACATTGAGCTGCATGAGGCAAATCAGAAAAGGAATTCCAAAGACTTGCAAACTGTCATTTCATGGCTCAAGGAACACAACCCCTTTTTGAAACCTCCTGAACTGTCTTTCTTATCAACAGGGGTAGTGGCTGATAAAAAGGTGAATTGTGATGAGGCATTTGAAATTGGAGCGGTAGCGCAAAGAGAGATTGAGGGGAAAAGATTTAGTGAGATACAACTAAAGTGAAAGTCTCTGCAACCATCACGAAAGCAGTGACAATTCGCAGTGTCACTGTAGTGTAAATCCTGAAATGCTTCTACATCGTATGGTGTGCACAGTATGACGAAACCGGTTTGATGAGGAACGGTGGCACTGCCTCGATGGTTAAAGTGTTTAAGTCTGCAGCACATGAATCATCTGACGTCACTGATCCTGGAGGAGTGTCACATATTACTGATGGAGAGCACCTCCTTTGTCGCTTGTGTGGTAACGCCCAGCTATTTTCAAACAGATTTGTGAAAAGCTGTTATTGTTTTTGATGGTTATGGTGAAGAACCCAGCACAAAAGACGAAGAACATTTACGCAGATAATCCATTACTACACATGTTGAAGTGGAAGTGGGGAGCAATGTAGGTATATTATCAGATACATACACATAGATGTACACTTGCAATCATTGAAAATGAACAGGGTTATGCATTTCAAATTGACTTAACCCACGTTTTTGCAACGCTATTTTATTATTATGATAGGTAGAGAGTTAGAACAACACGATTCTACTTTAGAGACAAGGGGAATTCAGAAAATGTAATCAACTATAAGCCGTTCACGACCTCTTTGGGACAGAGTTGGCTATGATTTTTTCTTTTCATGTTGGACTACCTGATTCGATGATGTAGCGGATGCAACTTTTTTTTCTGTCAGTGTCCGTTCGACATTTTCTTGCCACCACATTGCCAGATTTATTATTTTAATATTCGTAAGAAAATAAATGATTTATCAAATGTGTAAAAATAATTTTAATTTCCGTCAAAGGAAAAGTCAAAATGGCCAAAATAATTTTGTTACAACAAAAAATTTCCATTAAACGATGCTACTTCCAATTTAAAAAGGACAGACCAAATTTAAAAGAACGCGAGTCGATGTGGAGACTAGAGAATATCCGGCAACAATGTACCTATTCAGAAAATATAACCTTAAACTGAAAACAACCTAACCTAACACAAAAAGTGTCAATTTCCATGAGGGAGTTTAGTTGCAGCAGAGGTTCTGCCAACAAAATTACTAGATGGTCATAGCCTCACCTGACCCAAAAAGATCGTGAACGGCTTATACTGTAGTGTTAGTTGCATAGCCCTGTTCATTTTCAATGATTCTTTGTGTACATATATACATACATACATGTATACATACATACATTTGTAAGGCTCATTATCGGCTTTGCCGCTTACCCTTTTATTTTTTAATAATAATAATAATAAATACATACAAATGTTCCTATGTTATTTAGAGGTCATTAAGTAATTCTTATAACAAAACTTTACTCATTTTCAAGTGACTACGGTGAATCCCAAGCTAACTAGAAAATAATGCCATCTTTACCCCCTCCATGTATCCGTAACCCTTGACTGGAATACAAAAATGTTAAAAGACCATTTTTATTGTAAATTAAATGTAGATTAATTTTGTATAAGGTAAAGTTTGTGCTAACGCTCATAGTTAACAAGATATTTGCGAAAAACTATTGAAAGCTACCATTTTACCACCCTTCCACCCCCCACCCGCCTAAAGCAACACGCGAGGCCGTGCAACTTTTTAGCACTTACTAAGAGGAGGGTACTAAACAATTTGCCACTGTGTAGAACTTTTTTTTTAATGTTTGGGTTAAACTCTAGTTTTACTGTACTATACAGGGTGTCCTTGAAAGAAGGTCAATCCGTTAACCACATATTCCTTCAGCAAAAATATGATGATTTAACTCAACTTACTTATATACAAAGTTACTTCGTTTAGCTGCTAGAGGGCTTTAAAAATGATAAACTTTTTAAAATTTTTTCAAATAAGTCGAAAAATCTTTAATAGATTTTTAGTAATATGTTAAATTTGACTTTTCAATTAAATTTTAAAAATTATAATAGGAGATTAATTAAAGTCAAGTTTTTGTTAAAGTTGCATGATTAATATTATACTAAGTAAAAATCATTAAGTCGTAAATAGTTTAATATTTAAAAAAAAACGTTTCGCACAATTAAAATTGGTTTCATCTGTTTACGAATTATAAATGCATTATGTTGAAGGGACAACTTTTTTTATTTTTTATTAAAGTATGAATAATTAGTTAATTAAAATTTACATTTTGACATATAAGAAACTGTTATATATACACACAATTAATATTTCACTAGCTTTCATGTTGGGAAATGCAGCTTGCAATGATTAAGAAATTTTGTTCTCCAGTAATTTAATAAACCATTTGTAAATTTTCCAATTTATCCCTTCAACATAATGCATTTATAATTCGTAAACTGATGAAGCCAATTTTAATTGTGCGAAACTTTTTTTTTTAAATATTAAACTATTTACGACTTAATGATTTTTATTTAGTATAATATTAATCATGCAAATTTAACAAAAACTTGACTTTAATTAATCTCCTATTATAATTTTTTAAATTTATAGGTTTTATTCATTTTTTCGACCATGTGTTTGCACCAGTAAACCACAACTTTTTGAAGAATAAACCCTAATTTCGAAAATTACAGGGTGTTTAAAAACTTCGTCACAATAAATTATCAATTCATATTTTTTTTAACCCCCTGTATAATCACTACCAATTTTTTTTCTGAATAGTTACTTTAATTTAGAAGCTATTTTCTCTCTTATAAAATTTTAGTTGGGTAAACCGTTTAGCCACACAAATTTTTTTTCTAAGTTTCTACAAGCCTGAATCAGTAATTGTAACGTAAAACTAGGCTTGTAGGGATATACAAAAAAAAATATTTTTTTTTGGGTAAACCGTTCACCCAACTAAAATTTTGTAAGAGAGGAAATAGCTTCTAAATTAAAGTAACTATTCAGAAAAAAAATGGTAGTGATTATACAGGGGGTTAACGTTTTTTCAAAAGTTAATCATTTTTAACCCCCTGTATAATCACTATAAATTTTGTTTCTGAAGTTACTTTAATTTAGAAGCTATTTCCTCTTACAAAATTTAAGTTAGGTGAACGGTTTAGCCAAAAAAAAAAAATGTAAATCCCTACAAGCCTAGTTTTACGTTACAATTACTGATTCAGGCTTGTGGAAATTTAGAAAAAAAATTTGTGTGGCTAAACGGTTTACCCAACTAAAATTTTGTAAGAGAGAAAATAGCTTCTAAATTAAAGTAACTATTCAGAAAAAAAATTGGTAGTGATTGTACAGGGGGTTAACGTTTTTTCAAAAGTTAATCATTTTTAACCCCCTGTATAATCACTATAAATTTTTTTTCTGAATAGTTACTTTAATTTAGAAGCTATTTCCTCTTACAAAATTTTAGTTAGGTGAACGGTTTAGCCAAAAAAAAAAAAATGTAAATCCCTACAAGCCTAGTTTTACGTTACAATTACTGATTTAGGCTTGTAGAAATATAGAAAAAAAATTTGTGTGGCTAAAAATTTTTAACCCTCTGTATAATCACTACCATTTTTTTTTTAATAGTTACTTTAATTTAGAAGCTATTTTCTCTCCTACAAAATTTTAGTTGGGTAAACCGTTTAGCCACACAATTTTTTTTTCTATATTTCTACAAGCCTGAATCAGTAATTGTAACGTAAAACTAGGCTTGTAAGGATCTACATTTTTTTTTTTTTTTTGCTAAACCGTTCACCTAACTAAAATTTTGTAAGAGGAAATAGCTTCTAAATTAAAGTAACTATTCAGAAAAAAAATTTATAGTGATTATACAGGGGGTTAAAAATGATTAACTTTTGAAAAAACGTTAACCCCCTGTATAATCACTACCAATTTTTTTCTGAATAGTTACTTTAATTTTGAAAGCTATTTTCTCTCTTACAAAATTTTAGTTGGGTAAACCGTTTAGCCAGACAAATTTTTTTTCTAAATTTCTACAAGCCTGAATCAGTAATTGTAACGTAAAACTAGGCTTGTAGGGATTTACAAAATATTTTTTTGGCTAAACCGTTTACCCAACTAAAATTTTGTAACAGAGGAAATAGCTTCTAAATTAAAGTAACTATTCAGAAAAAAAATTGGTAGTGATTATACAGGGGGTTAAAAATGATTAACTTTTTAAAAGATTTGAACCCCCTGTATAATCACTACCAATTTTTTTTATGAATAGTTACTTTAATTTAGAAGATATTTTATCTCTTACAAAATTTTAGTTGGGTAAACCGTTTAGCCAAAAAAATTTTTTTCTAAATTTCTACATGCCTGAATCAGTAATTGTCACGTAAAACTAGGCTTGTAGGGATTTACAAAAAAATTTTTTTTTTGATAAACCGTTCACCCAACTAAATTTTTTTACGAGAGGAAATAACTTCTAAATTAAAGTAACTATTCAGAAAAAAATGGTAGTGATTATACAGGGTGTTAAAAATAATTAACTTTTTAAAAAAATTTAACCCCCTATATAATCACCAATTTTTTTCTGAATAGTTACTTTAATTTAGAAGCTATTTTCTCTCTTACAAAATTTTAGTTGGGTAAACCGTTTAGCCACACCATTTTTTTTTCTAAATTTCTACAAGCCTGAATCAGTAATTGTAATGTAAAACTAGGCTTGTAGGGATTTACAAAATATTTTTTTGGCTAAACCGTTCACCCAACTAAAATATTGTAACAGAGGAAATAGCTTTTAAATTAAAGTAACTATTCAGAAAAAAATTGGTGATTATACAGTGGGTTAAAAATTATTAACTTTTTAAGAAATGTTAACCCCCTGTATAATCACTACCAATTGTTTTTCTGAATAGTTACTTTAATTTAGAAGCTATTTTCTCTCTTACAAAACTTTAGTTGGGTAAACCGTTTAGCTACAGAATTTTTTTTTTTTCTAAATTTCTACAAGCCTGAATCAGTAATTGTAACGTAAAACTAGGCTTGTAGGGATTTACAAAATAAGGGATTTACAAAATATTTTTTTTTGGCTAAACCATTCACCCAACTAAAATTTTGTAAGAGAGGAAATAGCTTCTAAATTAAAGTAACTATTCAGAAAAAAAATTGGTAGTGATTATACAGAGGGTTAAAAAAATATGGCTGGATAATTTATTGTGGGGAAGTTTTTCAACACCCTGTAATTTTAGAAAATAGGGTTTATTCTTTAAAAAACTGTGGTTTACTGGTACAAACACATGGCCAAAGAATGAATAAAATCTATCAGATTTTTCGACTTAATTGAAATTTTTTTAAAAAGTTAATAGTTTTTAAAGCCCTCTAGCGGTTAAACTAAGCAACTTTGTATATAGGTAAGTTTAGTTAAATGGTCATATTTTTGCTCAAGTAATATGTGGTTAACGGATTGACCTCCTTTTCACGGACATCCTGTATACAGGGTGTTTCAGAATAACTGTTCCTAATTCTCAGAATTGAGAGAGGGCATGTTATTCAACACTTTTTAATAATAAACTAGTGTTCGGAAATACGTCCGTTTCGAGATAATACGACATTAATGAATTGAGTACTTGAAATAATGTCAATGTGAAAAGTAACGATTTTATTGATTTCCAGTGGTTGAAATTTTTATTAATATTTAAAAAATGGTATTACACAAAAATTATAAGAATTGTTCAAAATTATGGCGGCCATTGTCGACACACAAGGTCTAACGATGTGTGATTGACCGACGAATTCTTGGAAATATCTGTGGACGATCACGAATGTGATCAAAAGCAAGAATCATTCGAGCCACTAACTCCTCTGCTGTGTCCGCAGGTGTCGCATAGACAAGTGATTTAATATGACCCCAAATACAACAATCAATTGGAGTCATATCTGGCGAACGTGCAGACCAAAGAATAGGACCTTGTCTCCCAATCCATCGGTTTCGAAATTGTGCATTTAAATAATCTCGAACATTTAAACCGAAATGCGCTGGTGCACCATCATGTTGAAAGACTCAATTCCTTAATGTCGTATTATCTCGAAACGGAAGTATTTCCGAACACTAGTTTGTTATTAAAAAGTGTTGAATAACATGCCCTCTCTCAATTCTGAGAATTAGGAACAGTTATTCTGAAACACCCTGTACAATTATGGCCCATCCATATATTATTTGATGCTTTATATAAATTTCCATGAAGAGTGCATATAAGTAAACAAGTTTGACATAAAAATAAAAAACGAGATTTGGATGGTCAAACTATAATTATTTATTTTATCATTGCATATTCAAGGTTAATACCACAAGTAGTGGATATATTTTTGACAAATATTTTGCCGTTTCCATGTAAATTATTGCGTTTAAATTTCACGAAACAAAATCATATCAAAAATGTCACGAGCCGAAGGCGAGTGACATTTAAGTGTGATTTTGTTGAGTGAAATTTGCAATAATTTCTATGGAAACGGCAAAATATTTTAAAAAAATATATCCACATCGAGTGGTATTTGGGACGACTAACAATATTAATACATAACGATTAACTTTTTTGAAAAATAATCCAACAATTAATATTCATCCTCAATTCAATTCAGCGGAATACTTGCTAAACACAAAATTTTAACATTTTTAACGCAAGCGAAACTTTGTTCACACAGTTTGTTGGTGTTTAGTTTTACATAACCTAGCAATATCGGTAAGGACAGAACATCGTTGCTAAGCGATATTTCGCAACAAGGCTGTTTAGTTTTTGAGTACGTACATTGTTTTGTGAATATTTTGCATGGTGCCCAATATTCAGTGATATATTGCTGTTATTGGTTGAAAAAAGCAAATGTCTGCAATATGATTGGTTTATATGTTATAGCGTTGAATAGTCTTTATTCATTCGTGACCAGAATTTATTTTGTTTGAAGGTGAATTGTTTAATAAACAAATTAATTAAAATAGTGTTTAGGACATGTCATACTGCGTTATACCTGGGGTGAAAATAAACCTGCGCTTCCTTTCCCAGTTAACCATTTCTCCATCTGCTAAGGTTTCTATATACCTTATGTGACAATGAGAAAAATTCACTTCGTACATTGTTATTACAGCTCACTATTAGAACTTAAATGGGTTATTTATAGACCAATCAGATGTTTAAAATACAAGCAAGAGAATTTGTAGACATACTCCTTTCAACATTCTGATTACAATTGTATAAATAAAAAAAAATAAGTTGTGCTCAAACCGTCAACTTGGAAAAGATCAAAATGCGTTTTTAATGTTTCCTTTCAAAACCACCCACCCATTAAAAAAATGTTGAGCATGTAATTATCACAACTTTTGTTGAGTACGTTTGTCCCACATCTTATAAAGGTGACTGGTATGTTACTAGCGAGTGATTGAAACAATAATTGGCAAGTAACACTGTTGTAGAAAATAAAATCACTAGTACTATAAGTTTTTTATTAGCGGAGAATGAACTCAAAACTAAAATTTACTAAAACAAAATTTAATTCTGAAAATGTCTGTTCACATATATTAAATCTGAGGCGGTCAATTGTAAATATTATTTAAATTGTCTCATCAACGTAATCTTCAAAATCATTATTAAAATCTTCTATACTGTTTTCATAAGACAGTCCTTGACAAGTAGTGCACAATGGTGAACATATCAGTTTTGCTTACATGCATTCATAGTGCTGGTGAGAAGCTGATCTTGTGAAAGTGCAGGAGTTTTAATAATTCTGGCGGTGCAAGATTTTTATTAGTTCGCCTCAATAATATTGGTGCAACATATGTCCATTTTACTTTACCTTGATTGTAGAGAACCCCTAAATATGATTGGCAGAGAATTTCCACATTCTTATAGTCACAAATCTGTCGACTGGTGCTCTCGTCTTTATGTTGCTCAGTTAATGTGAAAGTCTTCTTCATAAATCCTTTGCCCTTTCGGGCATCAGATTGGGTTCCATAATTCACTTCTTCCGGTTTAATTTAATTTGGGGTTTTCATCATTTTGTTCCACTTCCTCTATTCCTTCCGTCCAAGTTTGCTTCCCTGGCCTGCCTCCATCGCTCTCCTCGGTATCCTTTCTAGATCCATTCTTGTTATGTAATCATACCAGTTCGATTGTTTGTTATCTAGTTTCATCATAATATGTTGCTGTTTAATCATATTTCTTACTTGTGAGTTCCTTACTCTTATAAAATTTTGTTTTTTCCGTTATTTTCCTCAAATATTGAATTTCTATTGCGTTAATTTGGTATCCATGCCTTTTCAGTGGTACCCATGATTTACTAGCATATAGTATCATTGGTACATCAATTATACAATACAGAGTGTGATGGAAATGAGTGCAAATATTTTAATCAGTAATAGAGCTCATTTAATCGCATATTTTTTCAATCATTTATTTTCCTTAAATTTGACGAGCCGTTAGGTAAGCAAATCTAAGTTAAAGGTGAACGACACAAGTCTATTAAAACTGCCAAGTTCTTGCACAAAAAAAATGCGGTCAATAACTTACCTACCTCAATTGATAAGGTACGTTGGTGCCCAGATGTGAACTAAAGGTTTTATCAGTACCTATGCAGTTTTTGTTGGTTTGCATATCAAAGAAATGTGTTTTGTGCCATTAAAATAAAATGTTATTCCATAGGCGGGTATGCATTTTTAGAGTAAAATTGTTTTGAATTTTAACTGTTTTGAGGGCGTTTTCGAAAAAATAATTGGAGAAGTTGTTAATTTTAGCAAGTTTTATTACGGGATAAAATATTTGCACTCATTTCCATAACACCCTGTATACTCGCGTCTTTGTGATCATGTCTATTTCATTTTTCTGCAATATAGTTCTATTTATTGCATGATATATGCTCACTGTCGTTGTCTTCTCTTTGCTATTTCCAGATCTAAGTTTCCGTTTGCTATCACAGTTTCCATGTTACTACGATGTGTAGCACGTAAAAGATCCCTTGCTAGGGTTGGAACTACGTAGTCTCGGCAAAATTCTAAGTAGGACTTTCACCTATGACTAAAGCGGTCGGTGTCTAAGATACCTGGTACTTCGCATGCCTAGTCCATTGACAAACAAACAAGAATTCGTAGATTGTTACTTCTTTCAAAATTTTTTGTTTGTAATTTTCCTTTCTTCTTCAGTTTTATTTTGGTCGTTGATTATCATTACTTTTATCTGTGTTTATTTTCATTTTCTTGTGCACATCTACCATTAATTGCATTTTCCTCTGTCTTAGCTATTAGTATAATATCGTCCGCATAGAGTAGGCGTTTAGTGGGTGTGAGGTGTCTATAGCCAATTATTGATAGTAGTAGACTTAAATCCCCTTACTTCACTCTTCTTTTCATTTCATAGGCTTCTGATCTTTGTCCATTTATCTGCACTTTTGCTATTAAGTTTTGATATACACTTTTTATTACTAGTTCTCTATCTATTTTGAGTTCTATTAAGCTTCTCCAAATTACTTCCTTTTCTATGTTACCAAATGCGGCTCCTAGATCGATAAATATCAAGTATAGCAGCTCTCTACTCTTTTTCCTAGATTTCTCACTATGCTGATATTGTCGTTTGTCTGTCTGTTAGCTCTGAATATGGCTTGTTTGTCTTTCAATTTCTTTTCTACTTGTTTTCCCAATTGTTTTTATACTATTCTTGTATCGAGTTTAAATCTTACTGAAGATACGCAGATCGCTCCATAATTCTTGCAAACTGTATGATCCCCGTTTTTATGGATTGGTAGTATTAAGTGGTTATCCCACTCTTGAGGAATTCTTTCCATTTCCTTCTTCTTTTCTTAACCCTTATGCCATCGGCTGCCATTCTCTTTAGTTGTGCTAAACTCTTACCTGTGCCATTTTCTCCATTCTTTCCATCCATGTTTCCCTGGGTCTTCCCACATATCTTCTTCCTTCTGGTCTTGCTTCCAATATCCTTTTCGGGTCTCTCCTGTTCCCCATTCTCATATGTCTAAACCATACGAACTGCTTTCTCTCTATTATTTCTACTAATGGTTCTACTTGTAGTTCTTCTCTAGTCACTGCCTTCCATATTGTTTCGTTTTGTCCATTTCCTGTGATTCTTATTCTATATTAAGTATAGCCACCTTTTTCCTGCTTCGCCTTTGAACTTATCTTCAATTCGATGTGGACTACTCCTCCTATTTTTCCTACTTTAATGTTTCGTACTGGGTTTTCTACCTTTACCATGTTATTTCATTCCTCATAGTCTATTTCTTCATTTCTTTATTTTCTCCCGTTTAGCTGTTCGACTACTTTTTTCAATTTTTTTCAACTCGTTTTTGTTAAATGGACAGTTTAAAAAAAAAACGTGAAAAATCACATTTGAGCCTCCACTTCCAGGATGGCAGCTTGAGCACAACTTTTTTTGATGAATTTATAAAACACCAATCAGAAGGCTACACTATTCCATTTTCTACATAAAACAAAAACTCAAAATAAAAACTCAGAACTACACAAAACTGAAATTTATTAATTACGTGAAAGTTAACATTAATTTCTAAAAACTAATGCGGCATCTAAATTGAATAAATCATACATACAAAGTTAAATACTGAAGTAATAATTTATTAATAATAGTTGAACTCATAAGTGCCATTTTTCTTCACACAGACTACAAATGGACCCAAGTAACTAAAAAATATAAATAACAAAAATATATAACAACTCTGGTAGATTTATAAATAAGTCTTAACAATGGTATTACAAGCCCCAAAGAAGTTCACTTACCCACATCTACTTTTTATTGTTTCAACAAAGTGTTAAAATATAGATATATGATTGACTATATTTTTGTTTTAAGTATTTTACAGCTTACAAGTACCGGTATATATTGTTATATACTACATACAGGCTCATTTGCAGCACTTATATACATTTTTGGTTAATTAAATGTGGACAACTTTTGAATATTCTGAGGACTACAGATTTGTCAGCTAGGAATTTCAGTTATCTAATAACAGCAAGGGGTATCAGCCTTATCTCTTTGACGACGGTCTAAATTTAAAATTAAGCTTTAACTATGCGTTTAAAACCTAGGAGGGTAATGATAGAGAACATTTCCAAGCGATTTTACAATAGTTAGACATTGGAACTATACATTTCATTTTCTACCATGACACTCCCAAGTTTCCATAAGAACCAAGATCTAGAAGAACTACAAAGTACATGCTTTACTAACGACTAACAAATATCTAGCACAGATAATTTTAATGCACTTTTACTTATATTTACACATAGGTAGTATTTAAAAAAGCTAGTAATTAAGTGCACAGTGGTTATTCCTAAGTTATTGTGAATTAGAGCTGACATTTGTACCACTCAATTATGGACTACTCTAATTACCTTTTGTGTTATAAAATTGCAAAAATTTTACGCTACCCAGCTCTTTGGTTTAAAATCCAAGGCTACATACAGCGTAACTGCTGCAAAACGCGTGTTTTGCAAAACAACTTAAAAACCAGAATTTGATAATATAAAAAATGAACAAAATAAGTAACACAACACAGAGGAAACTAATTAAACATTAAACAGTAAAGTTACCCCGCTTTTCCATATTAGTTGCACGAACTTGAAAAATAAACAACTCCAAAATCACAGTTAACATATACAAATTACCAGCATTTCCGAGTGGCGACTCAGTTCATCAATTAACACCCTAGCCTTAATCTCTCGATGCCCCAATAATAGTCAAAATGTAAATGAAGATATTAATGATGTCCAAATACAAATTCAACGCAGCAAAGATATATTCCTCGGGGGAAATCGAGTACTTATGCGATCCACCCATCATCATTTGCGTGTCGTAAATGAGGTAAATTGAAAATAGTAAAGCGCCAATGGACGCGTAAACCAGGCTGAGCACTTTACCGCCGTTTCCCGTCATCGCCAAAATAGACGCTACAAAGCCAAAGATCACGAAGATAATAAGGACAACGAACAAAAATCCTCCGCACATGGTAAAATCCCACTTGGTTTGGAACGCAAATAAGGTGAGACCGAGACAGATGGCAGCTGTGATGCCGACTGCCATTAAAACCTCGGTGGACTCGAACCGTGATGATGTTACTGCCAGCATGAAGGATTCCGCTAAAGTGAATACCGCAAGCAGGATGAAGTTGGCGGGCGCTTTTCGTCGCACTTCCCCGCAGCATGCTAAGGCAATCATTGACACTAACAAAACTGCGAGAGCTACGAAAAACAGCCATGGGTTGGCCTGCACAAATCTCTGTGTTCCTTTATGGAATAGAAAGAGTGATATAAATGCCGTGGTTATGAGCAGCTGAACCATCAGAATGGAGTACACTTTGCGTATGAAGCCTTTTCGGATGGACTCTTCCGAAAAGCCAAAGCCCTTCACTTCAGGGTCATCCGAGAAACTTGCTCCGTACATATCTAAAACATAATAAAAATGTAATTTAAGCGAGGCTCTCGCACCAACAAATACCTAGTCACACCCGTGATTAAAAAGTAATACTAAAAGCTGCAGATTTAGCAGAATGCCAAAAAGCAGGACACACATGAAAATATTTAGTAATTTCAATGATTGATGCCAGATTAATTACGTATCTGTTGGTGCAATTTATTCGGATTGGATTGAACATGGCTACCATTACCTACTGGCTATAGCAGTTGTACTACAAGTTGAAGCTTTTCCAAAACATTAAATTGTTAACACACCACAACAATATTGGTTCTTAGCGTTAGTAAGATTATGACTGCTTAAATCACAGTGAAACTGAAGTAGACGTTATACATTTTTGTAGCACTAGACCCACCCTGGTGATTGCGTTAGTAACTGTATATTATCTACATCACATAAACTTGTGTAAATAGAAGTACTTCAAGAAATGCAAATAAGATTATTATATTAGTTAACTAGCATTGAAGCCTGGTCCATATTTCTGCTGTGCTCCAGTATCTAGTAAGTAAAATGTACTCTTACACTCGTATGCATAGTCGTTCGCCAGCGACTCGCCGGAGTCTCGTTATGAATAATATGTTGGTGGCATTGTAAGACTATGTCAAATTTGAAATTATCAGGTTTTCCGTCAGTTTTGACAGAAACTGACACAAAACCTAACCTGCTAACCTCGAATTTGACATAGGCTTACAGTGCCACCAACATATTATTCATAACGAGACTCCGGCGAGTCGCTGGCGAACGACTATGCATACGGGTGTAAGTGTTCATTGTATACACACGATGTTTGATAAAAAAAAGTACCTGGACTGTGCAAGTATCACAATATTTAATTATTGACGAGGAAAAGTAGTGACATGCTATGGTAAAGCCATTATTTATGAGTTGACTGCCATTCAGTTTCTATTAATAATAATTTATTTTCAAACTCATACAGTTTTCTTCTAAAACCAAGGAAAACGTCAAAGTTTGTGCATTTATATGTGACAATTGGTGACTGGCTGTTGACAGAGGTTGGATATGAGTCGTATTGCTACAAAGTTTGTTCCTCTTCTCTGATCCGAACTTAATAAAATATGAGTTTTGACACAAAAAAGTTCAACAACCAGTACCCAAAAACCACAAAAAAATAAAGACTTTTTCATGAGTTTTTAAAACTGTATAAAATAAATGACATCCTCAACATTTTATAAAGCGGAATTCTGATTATTTTGATGTCTTGCTCTTAAAATTAGAAGAGGCAAATAGAATCAAATGGTTTTATAACTGTTGATGCTACTAAATAATTTAAGTATCTTATCACGATTTAACAAACAATCCACAATGCATCCATTCAAAATTCCTAAAACTTTAAAAAACTAAAACTATAAAGAAACAAGCACATGTCAAGTGTTCAAATCGTTCACTATTAGTGCTAATTTCCATGTCGATATTCAAATTTCTCCGCTAAGCAAAGAAAGTTGAGATCTTGACAGGAGCACATACTTAAAAGTACTGTCAAGTTCTGTAATATCATTTTTAATTCCTTTCGTTTTGCTAATTTTATTAAGCCCGGTCCTGTGCTCCTAGTTATAATTGAGTTCATTGAGTTGGAAGGGCCCGCAACTCGCATATTTCTCCGGTAAGCGATTCTTTAAAGTGCTGCATGCGCAGATTGCTTGTGCGAGGCCAAGCGAGGTTCTTTCTTCTTCAAAACATGCATTCTTACTTGTTGTATTGTGTACCGCGGATGTGCCCGAATGTACAGTGTGCATCGCCCTTTTCTTTGGAACTTTGCACGGGCTAATTCTTAGAGGAAATCTTGTTGTATTATTTGTGAATTGTTGGGAAACATCCCTGTCACTTAATTTTGGTTGTAATCGAGTTGTTAAGATAACCTTTTGGTTGAGGTCCCCATACCTTTTGGTTGAGGTCCCCATATTTTCAGTTAGGATGTATTAAATAACCATTTGTTTTGTACTTAACTCGGACTGACTTCTTTGTTTTGCCAATAAATGTAAATATGTCAATTAATTCGAGTTTCTTTGGGGTATTAGGAAACCACTGGTTGTCAACAAGTGACGAGTGTTAAAGTTAAATTCATTGTAAAGCCAAAACATGTTCCTCGGTTGAACAAGCCTTAAGAATATCGGCTTGAATTAAGTTTTAAACCTTTCAGAAGGGTGGCCATCACAGGTGAGCCACTTGATTTTAAGGCCACCCTGTGTGTACCCGCAGGCCTGGTGGAGCTTGGTGAACGGCGCCGAGGCGAGGTGCAGCAGGCCAGTGGACTTTTGCATAGCTTCCGTGACCTTTCTCACTTTTGTCACAAAAGCAATTCTTCCCCAAAGCAAGTGGCGCCTTAAGCAATATTTTTGAGCAAAGGTGTAGGGTAAGTTCTCATCGGTTTCTTTGAGCTATCGAACCACCCCTTCCTGATTGAACTAGACTGAGGGTAAAAGAAACACTTCCATCTGTTTCGAGACATTTTAAGATCTGTGTCATTACGAAAATCGGCGAACCCTTCACTTTTTTTTCCCGAATTTGTATTTTAGTATGATTAATGTCGATAGAATTAAATAATTATGTAACAGTTCAACAAAGAGAACTTATTATGAAAGAAAAGGCCTTTGACCACCTTGATAGAGAACATATCTGGAACGCACTGAGAAAGAAAAAGGAGTAAACGAAGAACTTATCCAGGCAAGCATCTACAAGAAAGTGTAAACTTTGTAAAAGCTTACAACTATATTGCTGAAGAATAAAGAAAACAAATGAACTCACAATTAACATGGGGTATTACAGATTGCAGGAGTTAAATATAAGTGAATTAGCTAATGGAGATGATATAGTGTTTATTAGTTACAAAGAAGGCTCGCAAATAAATTTGAATATTTGGGACAGGGTAAAGTTCATTTTAAAAAACCGTTATCAAGTGGCCTTATGTCAAACAGTAACTTTTGAAAGTTATGTCGTAACTTATTTCATGGATTGTGTATGCACACAACCTCACTTTGACAACTGACAACTCAAGTGATCGAGTGTGTTGAATTCTGGGTCGAGTGATGTAATAATTTGCGTTTAAACACATAACCTCACTTTGACAACTGACAACTCAAGTGACTCAACAGGCTGAATTCTGGGTAGAGCGATGTAATAATCACCGACATGCAGTCGTAAGACGAAATCTAGTTCAAAGCCCTCTCGATAAGGTTTTTTTTAACGCACATTATTACAGAAGTATGGAATGACAATGAACGAAGAAAGGGCTGATGAGTACTGGAAGAAGGTCAAAACGAGTAGAACTGATATTGTGCGATAACGTACTGGAGCAGGTTGACACACTTCAATACTTGAGGGCTACTATTGTGATTGATGGTCATGTGAAGAGCCAGGATGATTAATTTGGCTGCATAAAACCTTTTCTAGGTTCAAGTAATTTGCTTATCGATGGTGAAATTTTTGCATTTTTTGTAAATATTTCTTTTGTATTTATGTAAAAGGGTACTGAAGCAGCTGTACCCTCGTAACCATTACGAACAAGACACATGTTACAGGTACTTTTCTTATAACGCCTATCAGTTCCCTAAATTCTTTCTGAATCACTCTGCATGTACACCCCAAAATATCTGAGAATGAAGGTGCATATGGTAACGGCAGATGCTGGACAACAACTGAAGAGCAGGCCTACACACAAACAGTACAGAATAAACGTTCAACAATCATTTAAATTTACTTAAAACCACGGTACATGTAATTGCAATTGGCAAACCCCATAGGGAAGAGAAAAAAATGTTATCCTACTGCTACCAGCTTGCTGCATAACCCACCCGTACCATCTCAAAACAATTCTGACCCTACACATAATGATCTGAGTAAAACTGAAATGTTTTGGCTTTGCTTATGCTGCATCTATTTTTTTTTCCACAAATAATATATCGAGAGATCAGCGAGCTGTGGAAATTCAAACGTATAAATAATATGTTGGTCGCACTGTCAAATGCGAGGTTATCAGGTTAGGTTTTGCGTCCGTTTTGACACACACTGATGTAAAACCTAACCTAATAACCTCCACAGCCCACTGAGGATAAGTTTTTTTTGGATCTCTCTATACCTCGGCTATTCTAGACAACCTTTAAAACTTATTTTAATAAAAATACATTTCTTCCACTTTAGAAACATTTAACAGAAGCATAATAATAATATCTTTCTCATGATCAACGAGCATGTGTCTCCCACTTGGATAATGTTTGGAGCGGGAGGAAATATCAGTTGTTAAAGCTTGTGGATTTTCTCATGAACAGTTGCGTGCAGTCAGAACACCCAGAACGACAGCTAAAGACCATCCTACAAATTCCGTGATTGTTTTACTTCGCATTGGTTTGAAGTTAGCAGACGTATTTGTAATTTTTATTGTTTATTCTTGATTTTCAGTGATTTCTTTGCCAAAAATACGTTTATTATTAACTTTCATCACTGCTATGGTTTCCAAAGCTGCTGTAAGTAAAGATGTATTTTATTTGTACCAACTGGATGATGTATTTGTTATTTACTATGACCTGCTAATATAATCACTACTTGCTCGTGAGCTCAAATTCTTTTCATGAATAAACGTATGTTTAATTCACTTGGTGCATAATAATTATTGAAGTGTTCTACAGGGTGAGTCAATATTCACTCCCCAGCCCTCGGATATCTGTTCTACAATTAAAATTTAGACAAAGATGAAGAATACTAAAATTCCGAAAGTGCAGCCGTTTTGAAGTAAAATTGAAATAAACAAGTTTCGCTTAATCTCAATAAATTCAAAGACAAGAGAAAACTTAAAATATTAAAAAAAAACTATCGGGGTCGTGATAAACATCAGCAAAACATCTAATTCCTTAAGAAACCCTCAAAAATGTTACCATTTTCGTTAATACACATATGTAACCTATGACTAAAGTTCCTGGCAACAGAATTGAAATTATCATCATTTAATGCTGCTATTGGGGCAATAAAGTCATCCACTCCGGCAGGCACAGTAAATTCAACCTTTTCTTTTATGTATCCCCTCAGCCAAAAATCTATTGGAGTTAAGATGGGAAACCGGGGTGGCCACGCTATTGGTCCACCCCGTCCAATCCATTTAATAAACAAAACTTTAAAAAAAAATTTCAAAACGGCTTTGCCTTCGAAATTTTTGTATTCTTCTTCTTCTTTCACTATGCCCTTTCAGGCGTCGGGTTTGGACTCCCTTATCCATTTTTTCCATTGCTGTCTGGATTCGGCTAGTCTTCTATCGGTTTTCCTCTTCTTGCGCCTATCTCATTTATCCTTCCTATCCATGTTTTCTTGCATCTTCCTCTCCTTTTCATATTATTTGATTTTGCTGACGCCTGAAAAGCCATAAGGGCATAGTGAAAGAAGAAGATTTTGCTGATATCACTTTTTTGGTTAATCTGTTCTGGTCTATTATTGATATATGACCATACCAGCCCAGTTGTCTGTTCTCTATTTTCTTCAATATTGGTTCCAGGTCCAGGGTATTTCTGATGTCCTCGCTTTCGTTTCTGTCGAATTTTGTGACGTCTGCTATTTTTCTAAGGTACTTCATTTCGACAGCTTCCTTTGGAGTGTCCATGATTCACAGTCGTATGTAATTATTGGTCGTGTAATGGTGTTATAAACTCTCAATTTAGTTTTCTTGTCTATGTCTTTCTTTCCCAGTATCGTTCTATTATTACTGTAATATACTCTTGTTGCCTTCTTTAGTTTGTTATTTATGTCCATATCTACATTCCCATTACTGGTTATTATGTTGCCCAGGTATTCGAAACAGTTAACTTCTTCCACTTTTTCCCCGTTTATCTCTATACTTAAGTTTTCATTTTCTACCCTCTATTTATGATCATGTGTTTTGTTTTCTCTGTATTTATGGTCATTTTTAATTTCTCAATTTCTTGATGCCATATCCATGTCAGTGATGCATTTTTTCTTGGTTATTTGCTATTAGGACAATGTCGTCCGTGTAGAGAAGGGAGTCTACTGTTACTGGTATTAGTTTCCAGAATCCTATCATTGTTTGATGTTCCTCTGATCTTTTTCTTGTGTTTTTAATTAGTCTGTCCATTATAATTATAAATAATAGGGGGCTCAGGCTATCTTCCTGTTTTATTCCTTGATCTAACTTGAACTTTTCTGATCTTTTCCCTTCTACTTTGACTTCTATAACTTCTGAGTAAATCTATTTTATCACTTTAATGATTTTTTTTTTGGAGTTTTGTATTGTTCTATTATTTCCCATAATATATCTTGGTTGATCGAGTCAAAAGCAGCCTTCAGATCGATGACGATAATGTATAATTCGTCTCCACTTTGAATTTTCCTTTTGATTATGTTTCTAATATGTGTACATTATCATTTGTACTTCTTTCCCTCCTGAAGGCGGCTTGTTCTTCTTCTAAAATGCTTTCAAAATAGGCTCTCAAACGTTTTTCTACTATACGTGTGTATAGTTTAAAGCAGACTGCTGATAAGCATATTGTCCTATAATTGTCACAGTCTGTCTGGTCACCTTTTTTATAAATGGGTAGTATTAGGTTTTTCTTCCACTCTTCCGGTACTATTTCTCATTTCCATGCTTCATTACAAATATTCCGTATCCAGTCTTTTCCTTTTGCTCCCAACCATTTAACCATTTCTGGGGCTATTTCATCTTCACCTGCAGCTTTCCCTCTCGTGAGTCTTGATTTTAATTTTCTTCCTGTTCATTTGTCTTTGTTAAAACTTTTCCCTGTAGTATCTCTAGATTGTTAGTTTTTTCTCCGGTTCAAAATGCAGTTGGTTATTCTCGTCCCTGATTGCATATTCAAATTGATCTCTTGTCTTTCTTAGTGATTTTATTTTGGACCAGAAAATCCTGGTGTTTGTTCGGAAGTCGTTATTTAGTTCCTTACCAAATTTTTCCCAGCTTTTCTTTTTTGCTTCTTTTGCTGAACTTTTCACTATGATTCTTTTCCCGAGGTAGTTTAACCTGGTCTCTTCATCTTTCTTTGCTTGGTATTCTCTCCATACTTCCTTTTTCTCTTTTTTTTTTCGCTTTTAACTCTACACTCCACCAATCTGTTCTTTTGTGATTTATATTTGTATTACCACCAGTGTTGGGTAAGTTATTCTAAAAAAAGTAGCTAAGTAAGTTAATCAGTTACTCGGCAAAAAAAGTAACTGAGTAAGTTACTAAGTTACCATAAAGTAACTCGTTATTTTTTAAGTTACATTTTTTTATGAGAGGTTACTAATCTACATGAAATTACTATCAACTTAATATCAACCGAAACACATATTTATAAACAATTGTTTATTAGCAAATATTCTATAAGATATCATCCTTGTTACTAGTAAATTAGATTCCTAGTTCTACATTTCTGTCTGATTGCTTATGCATAAAATTTATTGGTTTTTAATAACTGCATTTCAAAATTTTTATGAGTTAATTTTGTACGTTTAAAGTGGAGAACGTCTTTTGCAGGGCTGAACAGTCGTTCTACTGGAGCTCTGGAAGGGAGGGCAGTATTATATTTAATAAATATTTCCCTAATCGGTGAAAATGTATCTAAAGTTGTTAAATTAGATGAATCGCACTTCATATATGTTTCAGTTTCGTCCATATTTTACAATTTTGAAGAAAAAAAATGGTGTTCTCCTTTGTCTCCATCATTATTTTGTGGACTGGGAAGTGGACGAACTGATGAAGTAGAAGCAAGATATTTTATTTCATTTTCTAATAATGTAACAGCGTTTTGTGTCTTTTAAGCCGTTGAGCGTCATAAAAATATAAATGCGGCAATTCAAGTCTCCAGTTATGCCGTTACGGTTATTGTTAAATAACTCGATTAATAGTTTTGTCTTCAATTCTGTCATTTTAAACTGGCATTATTATTATTATCTCTATAGTAGCAACCATAAGTAACTGTTTATGTTTATATGCTAGCAAGTTGTTCTTAAATCGCTCGTGAATTAATAGTAGATTGTTCTACAAATTAAGAAAAGTGAGAGTTTTCCAGCGCATGTAAAAGTTTTACGTGAGCATGGAAGAATCACTTTTCCAATGTGTTGAACATGCAATTTTTTCGTGTAGTTGACAAAAATTTCTTTTTAAGTCATTTTGGTCAAAGTATGGAAGTGCAATGTTTACTGTACTGTAAAATATAAATAACCATTATACATTATAGACCTAACTTGAAAATGAATGAATCTGTTATTAATTCATGTAGTTTAAATTTCAACTGCAGTATCCTATAGCAGCTACATATTCGGTTACTTATTTCAATTTTTTGTTAAAATATTGTTTCGTTATTATTGAAATACTAGCAACCAGTGAGACACATGTCTCATTTAATAAAACAAAAAAGACCGTCCTGGATGGACCAGCGTCCCGGACAAACGGAAATCACGTGATTTCTCGAAAACCGGAAGTGTCACGTGACTGAAATTCGGTTCCTGACCTGACATGACCATTCCAAACATATAATTTTAATAACTTTTTTCTGTATCTCTTACGGTTTGGCTGCTGAAACAGCGTCCCAGACAGGCAAAACAGCGTCCCAGACAGACACGTCTATTAGATAAAGGATCGAAACGGTAAATGCATTTTCGTCTGAATTAGACACCCTCAACCTGCGCACAGGTGTTAGGAATGTACTTCCCAGCAATCCACATACCTGCTCAGAGAGCTTCTAGTTGTTAAAGGATTAAAGATTACTGGAAAAAGCTGTCACCACCCAAATAGAAACCGCCAAATATTATTTATTATCGACTAAGTACAAGAAGGTATTCCTGTGGTCGGTATTAGCATTTGCATACTAAAGCATTCGAAATTTCCACAAATTCTTCAGCTTCAGGTACAATTTCTTAAATATTACGCATTAAAAACCGAACATTTTAAAATATTTTACATTTGTAGCATAAAAATGTACCTTGTCATATTCAGTTACTTAAGTTACTAAATAATTGTAACGTGTTATAGTTACAATTACTGAAAACACAAAAGTAATTAAGTTACTATTAAGTTACTGAAGAGTAACTAGTTACCAGTAACGAGTTACTTTTACTTAGTTACTACCCAACACTGATTACCACATACATCTGTAGCTGCTTGTAGGATGGCATTTTTAAAGTTATTCCATAGGCCATTTAGGTTCCTATTTGTCTTTTCATTTTCTGCTACTCCTAACAGGTTATCTATTTTATCTCGGTATTCCGTTCGTAATATCGGGTCCTTTAGTTTTTTCGTGTTTATTCTTTCATATATTAACTGTTTTCTGTCTTTAAAAATATGTTTCGTACGTAGATCTACTTGGACCAAGTTGTGTTGTGTTCCTAGCTCTCCTTTTTTTTCAGTTCTGATATCCCTTATTTCTTTCAGATCGGCATTATGTACTACATAGTCAATTAGGCTCTTTGCATTTCCTTCCGGTGCTTCGAAAGTGAATATATGCTGTGGTTTTTGTTTCTAGAAGGTGTTTTCAATATTAGGTCATTTATCTGGCAAAACTGAATCATTTTGTTTCCATTTCTATTCTTTATATTTTCACCATATTTTTTAGTATTCTTCATCTTTGTCTTATTTTTAATTGTAGAACACATATCCGAGGGCTAGGGAGTGAATATTGACTTACCCTGTATATTCGAATTGTGTATGGAACATCTCTAATTTATTAAACAAGGTCTCATTCCAGGTTAGGTTTAGCGTCAGTTTATGTCAAAACCGACGCAAAACCTAACCTGATAACCTTGAATTTGACATAGACTTACAGTGCTACCAACATATTATTCTGTATAACCATGACCATTCAAAAACGTACAATCATTTCTGAAGGCACTGTACAATATTCATATAAAATGTATTCCCAATTGGTCATTTTTTGCTTCACAAAAGCTTTAAAAGAAGTAAATTTATAATGGTGGCATCAGTTAACATAATAAATAGTATATTACACAACAAGTTTAGAAAAATAAAGTTTTACTAAATGAATATAGCTTGATTGAGTACGAGCGAGCGAGCGAGGTTAGGTTTTCCATCAGTTTTGACACACACTGACACAAAACCTAACCTGCTAACCTAGAATTTGACAGTGACATTTCTATTCACAAAAGTGCCACTTTATTAAGCGATTTCGAATTTAGTAAAATAGCACATTATTATACAAAATGCGAAAAAGCTTGTTTAAGGCTTCTTTAATAAATAAATATACGTACAAATAATTATTACTTATTGCTTCTCTGTTTAAACTAAGCATTTTACCATTCATGAGCAAAGCCACAAGCTCTACTAATCAAACAGGTCATGAAAATGACTTGTCAGTGTCAATAGCACTCCTATTTTTAAAGCACAATCTAGTTTAAAGCTATTTGCTTCAAAATATGGCTACATACCCTCAAAACAGTGCCAGTAACTTCAGCTATTTCAAGGTAGAATTTAGTAAAAAAACTATACTCATACACTTGCAGACAATATATAGATTCCAGATTACTTCATTATCAAGATTACAATGAAAAAAATTGTAAACACTGTTACTAGCAACTTACTTTTCATAAAACTTATAGAATCAAATTGGTTGTTCAATCAATTCACAGAACTCCTTTCTGCAGATAACCTTAGCTTACAAATGATAAGTCCCATCTAAATTTAACAAAAGCAACACATTTCTGTTCCACTCGCCTGATTTTCAAACAACCAAAAATCCAAACGACATATGCAAGAATGTTCTCATAACCAATTACACACCCATTCACCTCAACTATACTTCGGATTTTAAACTCCAACATCTACCCCGCCACCCACGACACTTCCTAACCCAAACAAACCAAACTAGCTACAAACAGACGAAACTAACAGATGAACCCGAGATCATCAACAACTGCATGCTAAAAGCGATAAATGCAGTAACGCGATTGTATCGAAAAATAATCCAAACCAACCGGCTCTATTAGACAGAGGTGTTCCTTCACCTGGTTGATGAGGGGGTCCTCCAACTGGCTGTCCGTAAGGGTCTCCGCCGTAAGGTCCTCCTTGTTGTCCGTACGGAGCTCCGTATGGGGCGCCTGAACCAGGTGGCATTCCACCTGGGTACATGGGGGGAGGCGCATTGGGATAACCACTTCCGGGGTATGGCTGTTGAGGAGGGGGCGGGTAGCCGCCCCCTTGTTGTCCATAATAGCCCTGATTGGGATCTGGAGAGTGTTATTAAAATGTAATTCAGAGAGTGTAAGTGTATTTAACTTACCAGGTGGAGGATAAGGGCCACTGTTCCAAGTTGTCATCTTCGTGTATTATACGGTTGTCAGCTGTAAAAAATATATAAATGTTAAAAGCAGTACAAAAATATGGCAAGCAGGAAACTGCTCTTCCAAGAAAAGGAGGTTCTAGATTGGAATAGAAATAACATAGAATCATAATCACGTGGTGAATCACATGCAGTTTTCAATGTTCAAATACAGCTACTTTGATAAGATAAAAATTGAATAGTCTGTTGGTTTACATTTGCTCTACAAAAATAATTTGTGAAGCACAATCGAACAAACACAGCTGCTGAATGTTTAAACAAATCTTGTACTACTAAAATATTATTTGCATAACAATATGATGACTAAACGCAGCCACCGCCGTCTAGACACATATTATCTGTTTTGTTCATTTACTGAACTGTTTTATCAACAAATTTAACAATGTTAACAAGCATTTTTGTTTTATTACTATAATAAAATAACTTACAAATAAACATTTTTTTGTTCTATTGCATCGAAATGCTATAATTTCTCAAATAAGAATAATTCATTTGGCCATAAACTGAGGATCGTTAAAAAAAGTACTTTTTCTACAGCCGTGATTTTAAACTGTTTCCAAGGGTCATATGCGGCGTGCTTTATGTTGTCTATAAAACACGCCATTCCATTTAAAGCACGGAGTACTTTAAGAGTTTATAAAACCTTATTTGTGAAGATTAAAAGTACAGTTATTATATCGGACCGATTTGTATGCGGAGCCCCGGGTGCTCGATTGGAGAGGGGCGGAGCCCGATGGCCCCCTTGGAGAGGGGGGGAGCCCCGATGGCCCCCTTGGAGAGGGGTGAAGCTCCAAGAGCCCCCTTGGAGAGGGGCCGAGCCCTGAGGGCCCCCTTGGAAAAGAGCCGAGTCCCGAGGGCCCCCTTGGAGAGGGGCGGAGCCCCGATGGCCCCCTTGGAGAGGGGCGGAGCCCCGAAGGCACCCTTGGAGAGGGGTGGAGCTTCAAGAGCCCCCTTGGAGAGGGGCCGAGCCCTGAGGGCCCCCTTGGAGAGGGGCCGAGCCCCGAGGGCCCCCGTGGAGAGGAGCGGAGTCCCGAGGGCCCCCTTGGAGAGGGGTGAAGCCCCGAGGGCCGCTTTGGAGAGGGGCGAAGCCCCGAGGGCATTTAAGCTAACAAACTCCTCGGCTGTAGAAAAAATATTGAAGCCAACTCGTGTTTTACAGTTTAAAAATCTCGGTCGATCATAAAATTCTCGCTTCGCTCGAATTTTAACATGATCGACCTCGATTTTTAAACCCTTTGTAAAACACTAGTTGCCTTAATAGCTATAATTTCATACTTGTAACATAAATAGTTATTAAACTCATCCCATTGACTATTTTTTTTAAATATTTTAATAGATTTTATTGCCTCCTTATATACTTTTATTATATCAAGATGTCAAGTTATATCAGCTAAATTAAAAAGGAATTCAAAATATAAAACCAACTTACACTAGCTGATATAAAGTATTATTGCCAATTAGGGCCGAAACCTGTCAATCTTAACGCCTTCAGAGTTTTTCTTCTAGGGATACATAAAAGAGAAGGTTTATCACATTGAATTACCAACTATGCGAGTTCAACTTCAAAGAATTCAGACTGCAGTTGCAGAACTTCACCAAAGTCTAGAAACAATGAACCGTCTACCGTCTGCATAGGTCAATTACACATTGATATGAAGAGCCGAAGATTGACATTTTGAGCATCTATTGTAAAATAAATAAAGCTTCTCTTTAATTCATCATACTATGCAATATGCATGTATTTTTTGTTTTTTTCTTTAGCAAGCAAGCCTGTATGAGCGCATGTTCATACAACACTTTTGTCATTTTGGTTGTCTGAAGGATCACAAACTTTGCAACTCCAATAAGTGATAACAAAAATATGTTTAAATAGTTTTATGGAAAACCGTTAATATTACAATAAAAAACAGAGTGTTGTTTTTGTGTATTTTTAACGTAGTCAGATTCCAAATGGCATGAAACTTCATATTAAAAAATACGAAATGCAAGTGACCCCCAACTCTGGTTTAAATCATTTTGGTTGGATCCTGTTGACTTGTAGCACTTTCTAGTACTAAATTGTATGCCAAATTTTAGTACTTATAGTAAAAAGGTCTTGAGGTATTGATTAAAAACAGTACTCCTTTACAAAGCATTTGCAGGCCCAAGTTATGAATTTTTTTCTTACTTTGGGAGGCTCTACACCAGGGATGAGCAACCCGCGACCCGCCACACTTTCTTGTGCGGCCCTTCAAAGATTTTACATTTTGCCTTTTAAAAATTCCTACACTGTCCCGCAGCCTCATTGTACCCTATTATTATTCCATAGGCGGGTATGCATTTTTAGAGTAAAACTGTTTTGAATTTTAACTCAGTTTTGGGGGCGTTTTCGAAAAAATTATAAAAGAAGTTGTTCAGTTTAGCGAGTTCTATTACGGGTTAAAATATTTGCACGGATTTCCATAACACCCTGTATATTTCATCGTTTTTTAAATAGTATTTCTATTAATGAGTGTTCTATTTCTGTAATTTTTTATAGTACTAGGTTTATTTTGTTAACAAAGAGAAATTTGAGTTCGTCATTCAGTCTTTATAGTATCATAAGTTTCTTACATGGGGCATTTTTAAATTTGTAGCTGGCCCGTTGTAAAAAAATGTTGCTCATCTCTGCTCTACACGTTCCCAACTTTTGGCTGTTGCCAATTGAATCATCCTGTAATCTGTACATTCAAGGACAACCACTTTTTCACAATGTGCAATCTTATACTGTAGATTGATTGAAAAAGCTTTGAATTTCATTTTTTGTAGGATTATATTATTTGGAGTATTATGTTTCATTAATTAAAAATCTGGTGTGACACTCACACAACTTCATTTTACAGTGTTCTTATAATTAGATAAAAATTTGATTTTTAATTTTTAAGCATTTGTCAAAAATTTTCAAAAATTGCAAATTCTACAAAAACGGTACAAAATAGAGAGTTGAAGAGACAAATTTTATCTAGAATTTGAAGCTAAATTCAAAAATGTAATAATATACCGAGTGTTGTATTTAAAAAAGGAGTTAATATAAAAAATTTAAAAAAAAAGGAAACCCATTTTAGAGGTATTAAACTGGAAAATCTCACATCAATACACATTAAAAATTTTATAAAAATATAAAATTTGAAAAAAATCCAAAACACCTGAAAAATCACAAGAGTAAACACCTACTTCCGGTTATGCGATTTTCTTCAAAAGCTTGCTGTCTCATCTACATAGTACACAAAACTTATATATGAAGTTTCAACGCCATACCTCTTTCCGTTTTTGAGATATTCTGTTCACAGGCAGACACACACACAGACAGACAGACCAATAAACAAAACATGCTTTTTGGGTTCAGGGGACTCTCAAATGTGAATATCTGTTGACAACTCAATTTCGAATTTTTGGGGTGAATCCAATATGTACTTCCTTTACCGTAAAAGGAAGTAAAAATTTGGAGATTAAAGCCAAAATGAAATATTCTATTTAAAGCAACTTTTTAATTTTTTTGAAGCAAATAAAGTCAAATTGTCATTGCATTTTTAATTTACTAATACGTTTCGCCATTTTGTAGTGGCGTCTTCGGTTATATTTAAAAAATTATTAATATTATAATTCTGAAATGGAAAGAAGTAGGTAAGAAAACTTAAAATTTAAACCCTTAAACTTGCAAAACACCCAATTATTTTTGTTACTTTCAACTTGATGTCAATTTGACGTATTTGTCCTTTCCAGGGTACGGACAAATCGTTGTTCGCTCTCATTCTAAAGTACTTGAGAATGAGAGGGGGCAACGATAAGGGTATATGGATAAACCGGACAACGAACTGTCCGTACCCTGGAAAGGACAAATATGTCAAATTGACATCAAGGCACCCAATAAATTCGACATTAAATAATAAAATTCTAAATTACAAATATTGAAAAAGTATTTTCAGTCTTGAATTTAAAATCAATTAAATAATTAATTCATATCATTTTCATGGTAAAAGTTTGAGCAATAATTTTACAACACAAAGAACAAATTTGAATCTGCAATTGAAGTCTGTTGATAAATGCAAGGTTACTTTCATATGCACGTCTATGACTACATTTACACAGTAATTTAACGCTGATGTTATTTAAACCGTTGTTATTAAAACTCGTGTAAAACGTGCGTTTACACAAGGGGCGTTGTACAGGCGTTAAAGTGTACGCCGGTGTTAGTGTGGTGTTAGCTAAAACCTCTTCGCATTGTGACCAACTGCTTACAGATTTTCCATCTGTCACTCTGTCAGATGCTGTTTGTTATTATAAAATTATAAACATAACCTACAAGATTAATACATCACATCTATTTCTCAGGTAACATTTTATCTTGATTTATTAAATGTTCATGTTTTATAACAACCAACCATCTTTACAATTATGTTGGTAGCCCTGTTTCAAAATCAGTGTAAGTCAAAAGTATCTATTTACAGGTACATTTTACACCCGCTTACTAACATCACGCCTCTTGGCGAAGTGGTGTAGCGTTAGTAAAGCGGTTCTAGTAAAACCAGCGTTGAACCCCATTTACACTACTATTTACACCGGTGTTAACAACAATCAATGTGTTAACGGATCGTGTAAATGTAGTCTATAATGCGCAATGTGTAAGAATTTGAAGCATTGATATTAAAATGGGAAGAGTTAAAGAAAGGTTTCAAAAGAGGGATCGATTAAGAACAATTTCTTAAATACAATTCATATCATAAAAGATTGTGGTAAATTAAGCTTAGGTTATCCATGCCGGTTCTGTAGTTTATTGCTACAAGGCTTTTTTGTATTTCTATCATTTCCAAAAATTTTTACTTCCTTTTAAAATAAAGTATTTGATTCACCCCAAAAATTCGAAATCGAGTTTTTAACAGACCTTCACGTTTTAGAGTCTCCTGAACAAAAATAGTATATTATACATCAAGCTAGCGAAGCGCAGTATTATAACCTGAGCGCATATTAGATACTGAGCGTGCAGCGCAAAGTATCTAAAACACGAAGGCGATAAGACGATTTGCTACCGTGGTGTATACAGGATGTTTACGGTCTTGTGATTTTATTTTCAAGGGGTGATTAAACATCTTAAAAGAAGGTCATTAACGTTAAAATGTCTTAATAAAAGTTTTATCATAAGAGAGATATATGCCTTAATTTTTTTTATATTTTGCTTTTTTTTATTTTTAAGGGGTGGTTAAACACTTTAAAAGAAGGTTATTAATGCTAGAATGATTGTCGATAACACTAAAACGATTAACGCAAAAACAATTGATCAAAAAATTAAAGCTAAGACGATTATTCAAAAAATTGTTCAAAGTAAACATAAATTCAAACGATAAGCTATCACTGTATTCATTACTAAGTAGGCTGATGCACTGCACTGTTTGTTTGGCATAAATTCTTCCAAATAAACCCTAATAAGAAACGTAAAAATGGTCTATCGCACTAATAGTGAATACGTTGACATGTTGTTAATTTATGGGGAAGTAACTTAACAGGCTAAATCCGATTCCACAAAAATTCACTGCTCTAGTATTCCGTGCACGAGAAACTGGTGTACTGTAAACACGTCAAGGTCGGGATGGTGGACCTGGCCGATACCAACGAATATTGGTTGCCGAAGAAGAAATATTAAACCTTGTTGACGAAGCTCCTTCCAGTAGTACTCGAGAAATATCTCGGCAAGTAGGCGTCTCAAATCGAACTGTTTAGCGAACACTGCGCGAAAATCAATTGTATCCTTTCCATATACAAAAAGTACAAGCATTACAACCTGCAGATCATCCTTTACGTTTGCATTTTTGCCAATGGTTTCTGCAAAAACATGCTGAAATTCCAAACTTTTCTTCCATTGTGTTAGCAACTGATGAAGCAACGTTTACACGTAAAGGCATCAACAACTGTCACAATACTCATATCTGGGCAGTTGAAAATCCACATGCTGTTCGTTGTAATCATTTCCAGCACAGATTCGCGATAAACGTTTGGGCCGGACTGGTCAACGCACAACTTATTGGCCCTTTTGTGTTGCCAAACCGATTGACTGGAATTGATTATATTTTTGGCAAAATCATTTGCTAGAACTGCTAGAAGTACCTTTGAATGTACGTCAACAGATGTGGTTTCTTCAAGATGGTGCACCGCCGCATTTTAATCGTTTAATTCGCAAACATCTGGAGAATGTATTTGAAAATAAATGGATTGGTTGAGGGATCCTGTTCCATGGCCTCCTCGGTCACCCGACCTTAACCCCCTAGATTGTTATTTATGGGGTCTTATGAAGGCCATGGTATGCACCAACGAAAAAATTTATTTAGATTATTTTCGTAACCGTGTTGAGCAGCTGCGATAACAATTCGACAGCAAGATCTAGGCCTTGTAAGTTATGCCAATCTATGGATACATCGAGCGATAACTTCAAACATCTAGTGTAAGGTGTTTTTTATAAAATGTGTATTTGTTTAATAATAGTAATGGTGAGGCACTAACACCCCATGAAGGAGCTTGGCCTGCAAGGCGGAAGGTTAGAGCTTCCGTCTCCTCGCTCTCACACCCGGCTGTCGCGTGTCAAATTCATGACACATTTAATTTAATTAAACATATTAAATTCACCCCTTAAAAATAAGACAATAAAATCTAAAAGAAAATTTAAAAAAGTCATATCTCTCTTATTATACAACTTTTGTTAAGGCATTTTAGCGTTAATGATCTTTTAACGTGTTTAATCATCCCTTCAAAATAAAATCACAAGACCGTAAACACCCTGTATACTATTTTTTGCACTACCAAACGGCTTAATACCTAAATTTCGAAAATATTTTAACTGTCAACCTGACAATACAGCTCTTTAAAACGTCAAAATTAAAATAGTCATATTTGGTAACTTAGCAATTTATTAGTTTATCTACTAGCAACATGATATTGTACATTTTCGTCATAGAAACAAAATATGAAAAGCTACTCATAACTCCCAAGGGACTTGTGTATTTCTCCCTCAAACTCATGGTAACGATGCAACTACAATTAACGTCTTAGCAACCATACAATGAGGCAATCCTTGATGTTACTTACATATTCTAATTTTAAATGTCATTATGACATTTTGAAATTTCACACAATTTTTACGAATATGCTAGTAGATAAAATATTGCATGCACCACGGGAGATATTCATGTTCTTTACCTTCGGTTGACTTACAGACCTCGGGCCGGAGGCCCTCGATCTGTAACACATGTCAACCTCAGGGAAAAAACATATTCATATCTCCCTTAATGCATAAATATCTATATCACGGTGAAAATTGTTTATTTTACTTTCTCTCCCTTGGTGGAGAAAATCAACTTCACGACCTAAAGATAGGACAATAACGGTGCGTTCTGAGACTAGTAGTGCAAAAAAACATGTTTTTGTTCATTGGTCTGTCTGTCGGTCTGTGAACAGAATATCTCAAAAACGACAAGAGGTATGGTGTAAGCTTTTGAAGAAAATCGCATAACCGGAAGTATAATGTTTACTATTGTAATTTTTCAGTTTTGTTAGATTTTTTCAAAAACGGCTCAATCGAATTTTTTTAAACTTTAAATTTTTATTATGTTACTAATGTGTATTGATGTGAGATAGGTGACTTTGCAGTCAAATACCTCCTGTTTTAAATAGAACACCCGGTATATTATTACATTTTTGAATTCGGCTTAAAATTTTAGAAAAAATTCGTCTCTTCAACTAACGCTCTATTTTGTACGGTTTCTGTAGAATTTGTAATTTTTGACAAATGCTTAAAAATTTAAAATCAAATTTTTGACTAATTATAAGATCAATGTAAAAGGAAGTTGTGTGCGTGTAGCCATTCATACACTTTTTATTGACTTCCGGTAAGCACATGATAGTTTGGATTGAGAAAAACTAGCGCAATCAATGAAGGAATTGCGTTTCCCAAAAGATCTAATCGAGTTGGTAATAATGACGTCGAAAGAGACCTGGAGCCAGGTAAAGATCCAAGAAGAAATTTCGTTTAAAGCAAAGAGAGGCCTGCGTCAAGGAAACCCCCTGTTAGCCACAGTGTTCAATGTAGCTTTAAGATCTACAAGAAATAGGAGTGGAGAGATGAGAAGGACTAGCAGCAAGAAGAGATGAGTGGAGCAAAACGGTAGTTGAGAAATCCAAAAATCAGTTGAATTTCTTCATTGTTATGAGAGATAGAAGAAACTTTTACATAGAAAAGTTATACCATTTTATGTGACAAGTATATCAAGGGTACAAAAGGAAATGTCCAACTTCGGTTAAACTCGAAGTTTAATTATTTTTAATTTTTCTTGTAAAACATTTATTTTTTAAATTAATTTGATAGTTTAGGATACTACCTTTAAAAAATTGTTAACCAACTATAGCCTAAAATTAATAATTAAAGAGATATTAATATTAAAAGTATTCTATGTAACAAGTATTACTAATTAAAGTGAAACTGATCGCAGAAGGCCATAAAAATAATGACAAACAAAAAAACAAACAAATGCTCAATATCTGTCGAAATACAATTGTGTTGAACAAATCTGTTACAAATAAATTAGTGTTCCAATCACGAACGTGTGAATATGTGTCAGAAAAATTCCCAATGAGCTACTGAAATGTATCGAAATTGTTACACAAATACATTTGCTCAACTGGAAATAAAATTACAAACTTGCGGAAGATTTTCTACAAATCCAGTAAATGCAAAACGGAAGCAAAAAAATTAGGGAGTTTTTTCTAATGAAGATAATACGTTGGCCTGTTTCAGAGACAATCAGCATATTTGAATAAGGCAGCTGAATGGATCATTCAAACTAATACAAAGTTTTAAGACTAACATAACTTACATGTTTATTTGGAGGTTGTAATTTTTTCGTAGCCTCGTAAGGATGTATTCAACTTAAAGTGCTATTAGCTACATAACTTTAAATGCTAATAGCTGGAGAATTATTAACCCCATGCCTATAGCTGGTTATTAGTTTCTTAAAGATCAATTTATAAACAATCAAATTCATTTAACACATACAGGGTGTCCCATAAGAAAATCCAAAAATATTAAGCTTGCGGTGTGTTCGTACTTTTAAAATATGTGTTACATAAAGTTCTACGTAAAAGCTTTTTCTATCTGCCATAACAATAGAGAAATTCAACTGGCCCTTAATTTACAATCAACCTGTATACAGGGTCCGGCAACGATGGGGACAGGTAGATATTTCTAAAACTATGAAAATTACATAAATATTGTGTATATAAAAGTTGTAGGTACGAAGGGGGTGCACATTACTAAAGTAGTTTTGATTATAGAGGGTGGCTCAAAAAAGTGTGGGGAATCAAATTTACTTTTCTTTTTAATGGAATGCCCTATACTTAGGTAGCTTACAAATTTTACACTGAAATATTAATCATTTTGATATAAAGTTGTATGTATGGGTCTAACGTCAACTGTTGAACTTCAGGCAGCTGATGAAAGCAACAGAAAACAATTGAATGAAGGAAAACGTTACCAAAAAATTACGTTTTTGTGAACTATCTTTCGAGTGCAAAATAGTGGATCTGGGTACCTATTAATGGTATACAGGGTGCTCAACATTTGCAAATTTAATAATTTCGGACATTTTTCAAATCGAACACCCTGTATGTTTTTGTATCTTTGCAAAGCCCTTTTAATGAGCTTTCTTTTGATATGTAACTTCATACTTCCAAATTAATTTGTTTTTTACATATGTATGTGCATTTAAACATTAAAAAAAAAATTTAACATTTGAGCTCTCCAAATAAAACATAAAACCAGGTTTTAAAAATATAAATCCAGTTAGTGTTGATAAAATAAATAATAAACATGAAATGCATTAATCCAGGATCAAATGAAATCAGATTTAAAAAAAAGCAAATACGCCCAATTCCTGTACATAATTAAGTAAGAGTTTAAATGTTTCTCCTTTCATGCTCTGGGTATTAAAGCTATACAGAGGGCTCATAATTTGCAAATATAATTATTTTGGTTTGTTTGAACGGAACACTCTGTATAGCTCTGTATTTTTGAAAAGTACTTTTAGTGAGCTCTCTTCTTAGTGATGTCAAAAAAGTAACTATTCGGTACACGAGTACTCGTTACCCAACAACATCCGAAGTAACGGATATCAACTTGCAAAAGTATTCGTTACATTTTTAATACAGTTACTATAGTAGTTGAGTGAACAACAGTATTTGGTTTAACATTGATTTTTATTTTATCGCCATCTTACGATGCGAAGCTTAAGTTTGAAATTGTGTTGAAAATTAGAATGTTCTCTGAAAAAGTAGGGATTTCATGAAAATATTTTTACGCACATTCAAACAGCGATTGGCGTTCTTTTTCTTAGCTAGGACTTTTTAATGCTCTAAAATGAAATAGGTATTTTCCCGAAAAAATGCTTAATGTGCACATAAACGAGGCTTTACGGATGTTTACTTACATTTATAATTCTCCTAAAAAATGTATTAGCTATGACTTTAATGCTCTAAAATGAAATAGGTACCTTCCCGAAGAAATGCTTAATATGTGTTAACATAGTAGTTTTAGGAAGCTTTTTAATACCGTGAAATAAGATAGGTAGTTTCCCGAAGAAACTATTATTAACAGATGTTAAAAAACGTGATCAGGTAGGTTGTTATCACATGTTTTTCCATAAGTTCCTTTGAACACAAAATAAAAGCAGGCCTCTTAATCAGGTTGTTTTAAAGGCCTCTTAATCAGGTTGTTTTAACACATCTTTTATATATTAAATGCGTAACAAATCGCAACTCCTGATGTTACATGTGCATAAGCCCTTAGCGCAATGCTTAATTCTGAGAAATAAATAAGTAAGCATTCAGTTTTGTTTGTTTACGTCAGCTTTCGCAGCTCCTCCGTGTACGTAGAGTACTCGCCACTCCATCTGAAACCTACGGATATTCTCGATCCGACCTGGTTGCGACGCACAATGGCTTTTAGAATAAACGAGTACTCGGTAACGAATACAAAGTAAGGGATACTACAACGAAAAGTAACGAATAGTTACAAGTACCGAAGAGTAACGAAAGTTGAAATCACTATCTCTTCTGATATTTCACTTCAGAGCCTTAAATTCAATCGCTTTTCAGATTTAATTTTGTCCTGCTTTTTTGGTTTTTTGTATTTGTTATTTCTGGTTTTAGTAGTGGCTGAATTTCTATTTTCTGAACCTGGCTTTTGTTATGCTCGAAGAGTTGCAAGTGTTTAAATTCGCATTCTAATGGCGTTTGTTATCCATTGAAATAAAGCATCAAAAGGAGGTTAAATAGTTTTTTCAATGTTCAAAATCGCATATCTGAAAAACAGTTGAATTTAGAGGTATGAAGTATCATAATTAAGACAACTAATTAAAAGGGCTTTTCGAATATACAAAAATATAGTGTTCGATTTTAAAATATTCATAAATTATTTAATTTGCAATTGTTGAGCACCCTGTATAGCATTAATATCCAGATTCACCACTTTACACTCGAAAGGTAGTTCAGGAAAAACGAAATTTTTTGGTAATGTTTTCCTTCATTCAATTGTTTTCTGTTACTTACAGCAGCTGCAAGTTCAGCATTTTTTTACATAAAATCGTTAATATCTCCAAAACAGATGACGTTAGACCCATACAACTTTATATCAAAATGATTGGTATTTCAGTCTAAAACGTTTAAGCTACCCTATGTAAACCAAACTATTTTAATAATATGCACCACCTTTATACCTACAACTTTTATATACACGATATTTATATAACTCAGAGTTTTAGAAATACCTTCCACCGCTCCCACCCCCCATCGTTGCCGAACCCTGTATATTTATTTTACCAATAGAAAGTTAACTAAAAAAAGCAACTTTTAATTTATAATTAGTCGCCTGTGATTCGTGTTATACATTTGGCAGTACTGAAGTGTATGGTTAGTCTATGTCAAATTCGAGATTTTCAGGTTAAGTTTTGCGTCAGTTTGTGTCAAACAACAAACAAAACCTAACCTACTAATCTCGAATTTGACATATACTGACAATACACTTCAGTACTGCCAAACGTATAACACGAATCAAAGGCAACTCTGATTATAAATTTATTTGATCTCTTGATGTGTTTATATAAAATCAAAGTCCACTACAATTGCTACTTCAAAAAAAATCATGGCGAGCCCTATTAAAACATAAATTTCAACCAAGATTCACGAATGTTTGAAAACTATTTAAAAATTAGTTTGGTGTAAAATTCCTTTATCTCTTCATACAACAAATAGTGCGATAGTTAAAAAAACATCAATTATTATCTAAAATAGCACGTGTCTAATATATAAGTTCCACAAACAAGTCTAATTTTCAGGAGACATAATTGGTGGCCCTCATCCAACTAGTCTCAGGCCACACTCCTTCATGGGAAGTATCTTCCCAAAGTTTAATATCAAAATACAAGCAAAATTACACCATAGAACGATTTGCGTGCGAACACTGACCATGAACGGACGTTCTAATGGTGAGCGAGCGATATCAGTGCAATCAAACGCGTTATCACATATTAGTAAAAATATCACTTCAAAATGAACTCTAGTTAACCACAATCCGTGAATATCTCAGCACATCAAACAAACCCCCGCGGGGGGGGGGGGGTCTTTATTGCAACAAAATGGGTAAGAGGAATAATAACGATTATTCAGCTGCCCCTCTCCCACTAAATAAAAAGTATTACTTCGAACCCGCCACACTAATTGCAGTTAACAAATACTACTTATCAAACAACAACATTCAGAGTGCTTCAAACATAATCCATCGAGATAAATACGCTGCAGCTGTACAGCAAATGAATATCGACGAACCAAATACTTCGTCTATCTCATCGCAAGAAACTAAAATAAAAATTCCACCGATATTTCTCCATTACTTTCACATATAAAACACCAAGAAATTATAAAAGATCTTAAAAAAAAACGTTAAAGGAGAATTTGAGACAGCAGAAAAAGGGGATAAAATCAGAATTAATCTAAGCACTATTTGAGATTATAGCAAAGGCACCACACTTTATAATGACAACAAATTAAATTACCACACATTTAAAGACCCTGAAAAGAACAATTTTTCAGTTATTATCCGAAACCTTCTGGTTTCAATCACTGATAACGAAGTATTAGAAGAGTTAATAAACCTGAAATACCTTGTAACTAAAGTTACTCGTCTTTATAACAAAGACAGAAAGCCCATACCGCTATGTGCTGTGGACCTGGAAGACTCCGCAACGGCAAAGTAAATTATCAACTTAAAGAAAATCCATTATAGTATCATTGAAGCGGAAGAAGAAAATCAAAAGAAATACCCCAATGTAAGAAATGCCAACTGTACGGACATACACGGAATTATTGCCAAATGGAGCCACGATGCGCCAAGTGCACAAATAATCATGAGTATAATAAATGCTCTTCCAACCTACCGATCCCCTCAATGCGTGAATTACAAGGAACTGCATCCTGTGAACTTCAAAAGATGCAATTATTACCAGAAAGTTAGTGGTCAATACAACGCCCCAAATCTACGTCAAACTAGAGCACGAGAGTGGATTTCACCAGCCACAACAAAAGTAGCTGACAGTCAAAATATCCAACGAATTCCCATGAACAACAAGACTACAACAGATCTTTTCCCAAACTACCAACAAAACCTAACAGAAATCACGAAACCAAACAGGAATGCTCAACTTGTTCCGGATTCAGGATACAGAGTTGGATCGCGCCTTTGGTGCTTGCGCAGCAACCATTATGTGAGTTGTGTGTCTTGGTGATGTGTTGACCTTGTTACTCTATCTCTATATATATATTAGGGATGTCGGCGGGTACCCGGGTAATAGTCGACCCGGGTGTAGTTTCAGGACCCGGGTACCCGACTAGTAAATTATGTAATTTCCAAGAAGTCAGCCTTTTTCGGAGAAGATGATAAAAATAATAGCAATAAGCGCTAGAAAAACATAACCATGCAGTAATAACACGAATGGGATGGGGTGATCCCATACCACATGTTTTTTGTTTAATATAAGGAAGGCAATAAATCCGCTTCACGGAAATATTCAACCCGTCAATAGTACCATTAAATTGCTTCAGTATGGGATGAAATGTGCGATGTTGATTGATGCTGCTACCAATTTCGGACAAAAAGTCACATACTTGAATTTGATAACAATTGGAAGTGCGAAAATACTTAGGAATAACAGACGACTTGCAGTTTGAATTGGCGAGTAGGTACTATTTCAATTTAGTTCAATTTAAAACTCGCGGTGTAAAAGAAAGCAATTTGTAGTTACTTCAGATGTTCAGATGTACACTAACATTTTTGTTATACATTTCGGGTACCCGGGGGTACCCGGGTACTGCTTTTGGGTACCCGGGTTTGATTTTAGACCGGGTACGACATCCCTAATATATATATATAATTCTTCTGTACGTGTGTACGTGACTGAACTCCTCCTAAACGGCTGGACCGATTTTGATGAAATTTTGTGTGTGTGTTTAAGTGGGTCCCTGGTTGGACCTGGTAGGTGGCGCTGTAATCGGGTTCTAGGATTTAAAAAAAATTTTTTTTAAAGATTTCTCACATATCCGAACATATAACCCCCAAAATTTCACCCCCTCACCACCCCCCAATATTTTTTAAAATGACAAAAATCGAAAATTTCAATATCGGAAAAACCTTGGCTGAACCTGCTAATAGCAGGCAAACCAACGTTCGGGCAGGACGTCTGTCGGGTCCCCCAAAATTTCACCCCCCCCCCTATATTTTTTAAAATGAAAATCTATATATATAATTCTTCTGTACGTGTGTACGTGACCGAACTCCTCCTAAACGGCTGGACCGATTTTGATGAAATTTTGTGTGTGTGTTTAAGTGGGTCCCTGGTTGGACCTGGTAGGTGGCGCTGTAATCGGGTTCTAAGATTTTTTTTTAATTTTCAAAGATTTCTCGCATATCAGAAAATATAACCCCAAAATTTCATCCTCTCACCACCTCCCAATATTTTTTAAAACTCGAAAAAATCTTTGCTGAACCTGAAAATCTATATATATAATTCTTCTGTACACGTGTATGTGACTGAACTCCTAAATGATTGGATGATTTTGATGAAATTTTTTGTGTTTGAGTGGGCCGCTGGATGGTTTAGATTCACAATTGGACCTGGTAGGTGATGCTGCAATCTGGTTCTAGGATGTTTTTAAAAATTTTTTGACGATTTTTTTAAAATTTCTTTTAAGATTTCTCGCATATCAGAACATATAACCCCAAAACCAACGTTAGGGCAGGGCAACGTCTGTCGGGACCGCTACCCCTTAGGGGGTAAAATGGGGTAAATAATCCTAAACATCGATATGGGTGTCGTTATTGAGGTTATTTGGGACGTTGATTGCGAAAATGGCATTTATTTTTAAGTCCACTACAATGGACATGACAAAATTAAAACTCTTATAGTCGTGAAACAGGGTTCAGAAACTAATTATTTTTTTATAACATTATATAATAGTCCTAAATTGGAATGCTGATGGCATAAAGAGACAGCGCAGTATATTTATCGAGTTTTTGTTTAGACATAACGTTGACGTGGCTTGCATCACCGAGACACATCTTATAAATACAGAAACCTTCAAGTTACCAGGGTATAATGTATATAGGAAGAATAGAGAAACGCAGACAGCATCGAGAAGAATGGCAATTGCAATCAAACAAAAATTAGCTCACTACCAGTTACCTGATCTAAACCTTGAAAACCTAGAAACAGCAGCTATTAACCTGATATTAGAAAATAAAACTGAAATCTTATTTTACGCAGTTTATAAACAACCCAATAAATGGATTCTAGAAGAAATTTCCAAAATTGTCCGCATAAATATCATCAAATAGGATTTTAAAAAAAAGCACTAAGCAACACACCAGTTAATGAGAATTACCGAATTGGTAGAGACGAGCTTTGAGAATAAGAAATATACTGTAGCAGCATTTATGGACCTACAAAATGCATTTGACAAAGTCTGGCACTAATAGGAAGGTGATCCGTCATGCTTTTAGCGGAGATGCCTTGATATGAAGCAATAAAACTCAATAGTCTTCTCTACGAACATTTATTTAAAGTTAAAAGTGGCGACATGTTTCGAAACCAAATTGGTTTCATCCTCGGGCCATAATGATCATAATAGTAGAAACAGATGTTAAAATTAGGTTAGATTTTCAACGTTGAAGACGAGGTAGAAATAATATTAAAAATACACCACATTGGAGAAGAAAAATTAATTAACCAGCAAACTACGTTATAAAATTTAAAATTAAGAAAGTAAAAGAGAAGCTCTCATTGAAGACGTACAGCTCTCAGGCACTTAGGACTTAGGTACAAAATAATAAGACTGGGATTCCCAGACTACCTGATTAGCATAATTCCGTCCTTAAAAGACAGAACTTTATCGGTGAGAGTGAATACTATCATATCAAATAAAAGACCAATATTGGCGGGAGTACCACAAGGTAGTATATTGGGACCACTCTTGTTCAATATTTACATGCACGACTTGCAAACAACTGACCATACCACCTTGGCTATGTTCGCGGATGACACTGCTGTCTTAACACAAAGTGAAAACCTCCAAGTAGCAGTGAATCATCTACAAAGTGCCCTAGATGAGATGTACAACTGGTATAACAACTGGAAAATTAAAATCAACGTAACAAACGCACACATAATTACCCTAAAACAAATAAAGAACTTACCAATCAAAAAATTAAACAAAAATAAGAATGAGTGGAACAAGGATTCAGCAATTAAATATTTGGGCGTCTACCTAGACACCAGACTAGGATGGGGCATCCATGTGAACAAAAAACTAAGTGAGTGCTATGCCAGGCTGGGTATCCTATACTCACTGATAAATAAAAAAAAACAATTTGCGTGGTGAGTGCATTATGCTAATATATAAAACAATACTAAGACATATGCGTACCCTGTACGAAGAAATGCATCTAACACACACCACAGATAATTACAAGTTCTACAAAACAAAGTTGCTCGAATTTCAGTGAATGTGCTGTGGTTTGTGCGGAATGACCAAATTCACAAAGAACTAAATTTTCCGCCACTACTCGATCACATAAATAAACAGAGCAACAAATTCTTTGATAATATAAGTGAATGCAACAGTGCAGTGAAACCATTTTTCGCGCCGCTTAATTGTTTTCTCCATTTATCCAATTATTTCTGGCCTAACCTGTATATCTTAATTTGAATTATAATTAATTCTATTTCGAATTACTTCAATTTATTAGTTCGCTCATTTCGTACAGATTCTGGAAAACCCAAAAACTTCCACGTGCTTATCGCGGGGTCGCAGCGTTCAGCTGTTTTTCGTTAGTGGCCGATGCGCTAGGATTCTTTTCCTGCACCTCGACAAAGCAACTTGTTTCTAAAAAGTCCCGTTCGTGCTTTATTAAGCTACGATGATTAATTTTTGAAGGGCTGATGGTTTTGATTCAGGTACGATTGAGATTTTCTGCTTGCTATTCTTGTATTAATTATGTTTCTTTAGCTCTTAACTGACAGTTTTACCGGACTTAATTTTCAACACCGGCTAATGTCCTACCTAGCTTCTGCAATTTGAGAGTGGCTCTGCTTCAATTACGGGCGCATCCTACGTGCTTTTAACCACAGGGTATAGCAACCCCCGACCAGCATTTGCTTGTCAGCAACTTATGGGCATTAGAGGTTCGAGGTTAGTGTTACTTTTGTGGTGAATACCGCAATAAAAGTGGATCGTCTCCCTGCTTTCAAGCTGATTCGAACTGGCTATTCCGGGATTAATATTATATTAAATTATCTTCGATTCTTGAAATTTAAATTCGTACATTCCATAACTGAGTATTTAAAGTTTAAATTTATACTCTCCGTTATTACTAACATGTAAAGTTTAGACGCATACGTTCAATGAGTTTTAATATTTGAAGTTTAAATGCGTATACTTAATTACAATTAATATTGAAAGCTACAATTTATATGTGTAATCAAACCTTTGTAAAAGGAGCATTCACGTTTCTTGCCTTAAATAGCCTGAACAGAAAGGTTTTTTTAAATGACAGCGATATGCATATCACTCGATTTATTTGTGGTTACAATTAATTTAATAACCTGAAAGGGGTTCTTGATCTTGGTGCGTGTCGCAACCTTCAATTAATTTGCACATTTCTATCATTATTACATTCTTTATGACCAAATTATTCTATTTATTTAATATTGAATTACCATTATAGACTGCAAGATTATTTAGCGTTAATAAATACATGCTAGTCACTTGTAGTTAGTTATATTATTCGAAACCATTTGGTTTCCGGCGCCCATTTGTTTTTTTGCCTTTGAAGCATTTCCAGGATGGTACAGTTGATAAGAATCTACGATCCAAGGCCGCCGAAATTGAGCTAGTTCGGCCTGCGCGGTAAGTTAAAATTTTTAGAGCTTCCATGTAGCGCGTACTTTAAGGAGGTTAATCTGCGAGTTTTTACTACCACTGATTATTTTAATTAATCCGCAGGTCAGCTTCTTTATTGTAACAATAGGAAACTTGTTTCATTAACGCCTAGCACGTGTATCCAAATGAAATGATGCAGACAGGTGTTTCTAAAACAGGAGAGCAAAAATTGTTGCGAATTCAAGTTTCATGTAACAGGACATGCTCTGTTTCATGATATTTGTTTCAGAAATTATTTGAGTGTTGATGCTTATTAATAGTGGCTAGTAGTATGAACAGGCAAAAGTTTTTCTGGCTGGTCCTTAAAAATTCTTTGAACTTCTCTGAATGTTGTAGCAGTCTGTTACCAACAACAGAAGCAGTAAGTTGGGACTTGATTTGATTGACAGGATGCATCCAAAATCGTCTTTGTTTTCATCCATTATTCTGACAGTTTACCCACCATAACAAAATCACATCCTCAGCGGAAGACATATTTGCATATACAAGCTACAAGTTTCAAGAAGTTTGTTTCTCCAGTGTGTTTCAGCTACAAGTTTCACGAAATTTGTTTCTCCAGTGTGTAATCGGCCTTACAAGAAACAAAGTTTCATGCGACTCGTTTCAGCTACAAATTTCGTGAAACTTGTAGCTGAAACGTATCGCATGAAACTTTGTTTCTTGTACAATTCACACCAGTGACACTTGTTAGATTGATTTGTTTTCGCCGATTCGACATTGTAGTATGCAAATATGTCTTGCGATGAGGATGTGGTTTTGTTATGGTGGGTAAACCGTCGAAATAATGGATTAAGAAAAAGAAGACGATTTTAGATGCATCCAGCCAATCTAATCAATTTTCAACATGGTGCTGTTGTTGGTAGCGTATTGCTGCCACATTCTGAGAAGTTCAAAAAATTTTTAAGGATAAGCCAGCCAAACTTTTGCCTGTTCATTCTGCTAATAGTATTAAGAACCATCAAAACTCAAATAATTTTCAAAACAAATATCATGAAGCAGAGCATGTTCTGTTACGTGAAACCTGTATACGCAACAATTTTTGCTCTCCCGTTTCAGAAACATCTGTCTGCATCATGTCATTTGGATACATGTGTTATGCGTTAGGCCGATTACACACTGGAGAAACAAATTTCGTGAAGCTTCTAGCTGAAACAAATCGCATGAAACTTTGTTTCTTGTACAATCCACACCAGTGAAACTTGTTACATTGAATTGTTTCGCCGATTTGACATAATAGTATGCAAATATGTCTTCCGATGAGAATGTGGTTTTGTTATGGTTATTTATTAAGAAAAAAGACGATTTTGAGTTCATCCTGTTAATGTAATCAATTTGCAACATTGTGCAGAGAAGTTTAAAGAATTTTACAGAATGAGCCAGCAAAACGTTTACTGGAATTGGTGTAAAAAAAGAAACTCACTGGAGACCATACTTTTATTAGTATTAAATTATGCTCCATAAATATAGAGAGTCTAATTACTTATTCCTGTATGTACTTACAAATTATTGTATTTGTACCTCAACTCAACTAATTTGCGAAGCAAATTTCATGAAATAGAGCATGTCCTGTTTTGCTTTCCTGCTTCAGAAACGCCTGTCTGCATCATCTCATTTGGATACACGTGCTATGCGTTAATGAAACAAGTTTCCTGTTTCATGTAACAAGTTTCACGAAATTTGTTTCTCCAGTGTGTAATCGGCCTTAATGAAACAAGTTTCCTGTTTCATGAAACGAATTTCGTAAAACCAGTTGCACGAAACAGTAAACTTGTTTCACTTAGGCCGATTACACACTGAAGAAACAAATTTCGTGAAACTCGTTGCATGAAATAGCAAACTTGTTTCATTAACGCATAGCACGTGTATCCAAATGAGACGATGCAGTTGAGTTGAGTTTTGATGCTTATTAATAGTGGTGGCTAGTAGTATGAACAAGCAAAGGTTTAGCTGGCTTGTCCTTAAAAATTCTTTGAACTTCTCAGAATGTTGCAGCAGTCTGCTACCAACAACAGAAGCACTATGTTGAAAATTGATTAGATTGACAGGATGCATCCAATATCGTTTTTTTTTCTTAATCCATTATTCTGACGGTTTATCCACCATAACAAAACCACATCCTTATCGAAAAACATATTTGCATACCACAATGTCGAATCGGCGAAACAGTTCAGTGTAACAAGTTTCACTAGTGTGAATTGTACAAGAAACAAAGTTTCATGCGATTCGTTTCAGCTACAAGTTTCATTAAATTTGTTTCTCCAGTGTGAAATCAATCTAACATATGGCAGTGTATCCAAATGAGATGATGCAGACAGGCGTTTCTGAAACAGGAGAGCAAAAATTGTTGCGTATACGGCCGATCACACACTGGGGAAACAAATCTCGTGAAACTTGTAACTGAAACAAATCGCATGAAACTTTTGTTTCTTGTACAATTCACACCAGTGAAACTTATTATACATTGAACAGTTTCACTGATTTGACATTGTAGTATGCAAATATGTCTTCCGATGAGGATATGGTTTTGTTATGGTGGGTAAACCGCCGAAAAAAAGTTATTTAAGGAAAAAAGACGATTTTGGGTGCATCCTGTTAATGTAATCAATTTGCAACATAGTGCTTCTGTCGTTGGTAGGAACTACAGCAACATCCTGAAAAGTTTAAAGAATTTTACAGAATGAGACAGCAACACTTTTACCGTTTACTATTATAAGAAGCAGCAAAACTCACATGAAACAGAGCATGTCCTGTTACATGAAACTTGTATTTGCAACAATTTTTGCTCTCCTGTTTCAGAAACACCTGTCCGCATCATCTCATTTGGATACACATGCTATGCGTTAATGAAACAAGTTCCATGTAACGAGTTTCACGAAATTTGTTTCTCCAGTGTGTAATTAGCCTACAAGTTTCATGAAATTTGCTTCACAAATTAGTTGAGTTTTGCTGCTTCTTATAGTAAACAGTAATAGTATTGCTGGCTCATTCTGTAAAATTCTTTAAACATCTCAGGATGTCGCTACAGTTCCCTACCAACGACAGAAGCACTATGTTGCAAACTGATTACATTAACAGGATGCACCCAAATTCGTCTTTTTTCCTTAATCAATTTTTTTCGGCGGTTTACCCACCATAAAACCATATCCTCATCGGTAGACATATTTTTATTTTATTTTATTCCCAAACAGGCGTTGCCTCATTACAAGGGAATTTACAAATCAAACATAAAAAAACAGTAGCCATGTAAATTGCATTTGCATACTACAATGTCGCATCAGCAAAACTGTTCAATGTAACAAGTTTCACTGGTGTGAATTGTACAAGAAACCAAGTTTCAGTTACAAGTTTCACGAGATTTGTTTCCTCAGTGTGTAATCGGCCTAAAAAGAAGACTCTCACAGGACTTATTACATAACTTTCATTAACTGGCAAAATTATATGTATTGAATCGAATAAATGTACAATGTAATATATGAGGAATCTAACCCTCACTATGTTAGTATAAGTTAATAATTAAGACTCACAACCAAATCATGTACAGCAAAATCAATGTTGAGCTGATTAAACTAATGTAAAAAAAAAACAATATAGAACAATGATTATACAGTGAAGGTTTACGTATTTTTAGCTATGACCTATGATGTCATTAATATATTTTGTTTAAATAGAACCTACACTTTTTATGGCGGCGATTAGTTTGTCTGTTTTATTCACCCAAAAGCTAGTTGCGATAGTGGATTGCGAGTAATTTAAAAATCTGTGCTTCTGTCTAATGGCAATCTTCCTGTTTCTGCTCCTATAATGCCAAATATTAACAATATGCAATAGGAGGCAAAAAATTATGATCCAATTCGCACTTTTAAATCATTTTATTAGGTTAAGTACTTGCACTACCACTAGAATTGGACGCACCGTCGATACATGGAGTAATTTTGTTGATTCAATACACCTGCCACATTATACGAAAGTACATTAATTACAATAATTGGATGTCCAATGTATTTGAGTGATTGCACAAAAACATGTTAAAAGACAGCTTCAAGTACAAGACAGCTTCAAGTACACACCAAACGAAGAAAACTTCATAAATTTACACACACATCCGCACAACTTGGCTTTTAAATCAATAATTAATTACAGTTGTTCACTTTACTTTATTTGCTTCTAATAATACACAAATGATTGGTAATGATGAGGAAAAGTTATTATTGTTATTATAGCCAGTAACTAGAAGCAGCAGCAGTTATAAATGTGGGTGTAGGATACGCTACAACGTACAAAAATTACGATCACAGCTAATTAGGCCATAAATTCAATTAAACACTCGTTACTTTCTTATGATAGAAAAAATCAACTGAAACAAGATTTTACCACACAGTACAGCGAGTACCTCAGCCAACGATTGTTATAGAGTTGATACGTGGTTAAAACTTAAGTTATTGTAACTTAACAAAAATTATTGGCAACTAGACAATGCGACGACTACTTTACATCTAGCAAATATGCTGATCTCATCATGCTCATCATAGATTAATAGCTGTTCAGACATACCTACACAATTCTAATTCTCACGAACACCTCTAATTACAAATATGAAGACAAAACTGAATATTTTTTAAATGAAATAAATACATTGTAATTACATCTCTCATCTTGAGTTTGAGCAATATGTACCTGTAACGTTATACAAACTGAGTTAGGTACTTAAAATCAGAATAATTTACATCAATTTTGCTTACCAAAATACTAACAAGGTCACTTTTTTATTTAGAAGCTAAGTAACAGCTATTATTGGAGCTACTGCAACATACAAAACTGGTGCGAGGGAATCCCAGTTATTGCACTTCGCAGTAGATTTGTCATTATCTAATCAGCCCAATTAGCAAACAAAAAATATATAATACAGCAACAGTGGATGCGTTAGCAACCTGCTTAATAAATCGGAATTAGGTTAAAAAGGAAGTTTTTATGTGTAATTAGGCATGTTACCGCGACCTTGTCCCTATTCGACGTTTGCGCAATGTAAGAAGGTACAAGATGAATGACTCATTTGCTTACATCCATTTCAATCAATAACTTTTTCCGCGTAAATGCTGATAGGCTAGTATGTAAATCAAATGCGGTACGAAAATAAACACCGTTTAGAGTAAACGTTTACACTCCCAAGGCGGGCAAAATGGCTGATAAGAATTGTCAACAATCTGATAAGAAATTTAGCGGTTACGTGTAAACATCCTGTGAAAAATGCTAAATTATTTAGGTTGCTAACAGATACGCATACAAAAAATACAACTTCAACGTCCAACCAAAACCCCGTGTAAATTAATATTTTTATTAGTGCGTTAAATCAGTGTAATCAACTGCATTGCTGCAGTTAAACCGGCATTTCATAAAAGGCCGGCGTTGATTCTAACGTATCGTACCAAAACATAATACGAGGTAATTACCTGCAAGTTTTGGAGACACAATTAACCTTCACAGTTCACACTTAAGAGTTTAAAAGCCACAAATATTATTACTGGTTGTTCTGTATTCTGTATCCAAATTTCAAGATGTCTGGAATTTACCAAGATGATGTCACATCATGTATTCGTAAGCGCATGCGCTAGGCAAATTCTAACGTCCCTCTATACCAACCAGGGTAAATTATTATTGATATCGGTTACCGCGATAAGGTCTAGACTTTTCGAGAGAAATCTTGAACGGTGCGCAAAAAATATTCAGTTTCATTATTATTAAATCTATTTTATGTCCGAAATTAAACACATAACATTACACGGTGTCCCATTTTCGATGGGATGTAATGGAAAGCTCTGTTACTATTAGTAGTACACGGAAATTAGCAAACGTAGAAGAAAAAATTTACAATAAGCTGATATTTTCTGAATCGACAGTTAATGGGGGTAGCAATACAGGAGCGAAAAGTTCCCATGCGTAACTGGTGAGCTTCATCCCTTTTTCACCCCTAAAATGACACCGGGCTGGTTTTTCTATAATATCTTGTAAATGTGATGTTCTACGACAAAAATAGAGGCATTGAAAAATATTCAGAATTAAATTTTCTATAAAACATGTCCTATGGGTCATTTGCAGATTAACAAGGGTTTTTACTTTAATCGACCGCAAACTTAGGGGTAGGTAACAAAAACGCTTTTGGATGGCAACACAATATTTCTCCTAGTAATATTCTGTTTTGTAGCATTCGGTTAAATTATATAGAACAGGTATTAAAATATCACGTGATTTGTTCCATCCCCATTCTTCTAGATGTAAAACATTTTCATGCCAAGCTTGAAGCTGCAATCGTCGGGGGTAGCCTTGCCAAAGTACTTAATCGTTTGACTAGAATTGCCAACCGAGGTGTTAAACAGAACATACCTCTGATGATTTATTCATTTTTTTCTGCTTTATATATAAAGTTACACTATAGTGTAAGAGTAAATATGTCCCCAGCCTTAGTAATATCCTGTTTTGTAGCATTTGGTTTGTTAAATGTTTTAACAACTTCTTGTAAATTTGTTTTCGAGTTTAGTAACTTTGAAATATTATCGGGTTGCGTTTTATTCGATTAAGTACCGTGTTCAATATAATGACACTTTCATTTTTGTTTAACCCTGCAGTTTATGATTTAATAACATAAAAAGTAATAAAAATATCGATACATACCATAGAACCTTTTTTGTAGAGAATTTGATGACAACACTTTTTCTATACTTATGTTTTTTCCCTAATATACAGTGTTTAAAATAGTGATGGGCTTATTCGAATCAAAAATAACCGGTTATCCGGTTATTGAAATAACCTGTGTAACTCGGTTTTCGTTCCAAGTATTCGGATGAAAAATAACCTCATCCTGATACGTACTACGTGCCTCGTCTCAGCGACCTGCGAGTGATCGAAATTCTGTAAATAATACGTCATTCATTGACCCAAGTGAGGCTCGCTGCTGCTTGTTGATGTTATTAAGACATTTGAGACTCCCAGTCGACGAGTTAAATTTATGGGGCCGTTCCTATTAAAGATAACGTTCTGCTGAGTATGAGATTTATCGAAGCTGTGTTGGTATTAATTTATAACGGCCTAAATTTTTGCTTCGAAACGCGGTTGATTATGCCTAATAAGGGATAAACAGAAAGCGAAATAAGATTTTCCAATATCGTAAAAGATTTGTATTTAATTTTTAATAACGGAGCAGTCGGGACAAGAAGTTGATTTTGATGTTGAAAATTTTAAGTGTGCGTCCTTAGAACCGCGGAAGGCTAAACGTAGATAAATTATGGATTCTAAAATATACCGGTATGATGTGCAAGCGAAAAGGGAAGGGTGGCTACTAGAGAATTTTAAGAACTAAAAATAGATTCAATAGATACTTTGTATTCGCATATTTATAATTTCTTTATGATTAAGTAGTATTGATATAGCTATTCTCAATGGTTTAAACTCCTTAGAAATCAAATAAAAATCATTTATACAATTATTATGATTAACGATTAACTGAGTTCCTCTGCTATCTGCAAGTTACGATGCCGATGCAGATGACGGTAAACCGCCAACCGGCAAACCGGAATCGAAACGAATCGAGAGCCGAAATTGATTCGAATGATTATTCAAATAATTAATCGGTTATTAATATGATTCGAATGCAAATAATTCGGTTATGAAAATTGTCCTGTTATGCCCATCACTAGTTTAAAAGATATTGTAAAAAAACGAGTGCGGTGTCCCTAAAGGGAGTGAGAGAGGGATGAAGCTTACCCCTTGGGGGTGGGAACTTTTTTGATATGTATTCCTACACACATAATCTAACTATCCCAGAAATTTTAGCTTATTATAATTTTTTCTTCTATTCCACATAAATTTGACTAATTTCCGTGTACTATAGCGCTATATGAAAACGGTTTGCACATTATGGGATCAACTTTTCGAAGACAACACGATCGTGAAAGCAAAATTCGAATATCCCTTGATTTCCGAGCTACAACCGAAAATGGAAAACTCAACATTTTTATTCGACGCCACAGTTCATTTGTTTTTCAAACTATCAACAAACAGCGTAGGAATTCCTAATCAACCTTTTTACGTAGATTAATACGCTTTTTCATAAAGTTGTCTTTGAAATATTTGTCGTATGAATAATATGTTGGTGGCACTGTAAGTCATATATGTAATACTTACTATATTGCTAGCGGCTATGAGTGGGAAACTCACGAGGAAGTGAGACAGACAACCAACTCTTGAATGTAAAATGGTAAGCTGTGCGCAAGCGCGGCGGCGTCGTCCGCCCAATGGGGAAGTGATCACGTTTAAAATTCGCTTCTAAAGGCGGAGTTCGAATTCTCACACATGCGCACGAGACGCGTTATACTCTAAGTGAAACTATGTCGGCGCCGTAATGTTTTCGGGCGTTCCGAGGCCCTGCTAGCAATATATGTATAATACATATATGCTGTAAGTCTATGTCACATTCGAGGTTAGCAGGTCAGGTTTTGCGTCAGTTTTGACACAGACTAACTCAAAACCTAACCTGCTAACCTCGAATTTAACATAAACTGATAGTGCCACCAACATATTATTCATACAACAAATATTTCAAAAGCAACTTGATGGAAAAAAATTTATAATCACCCGCTATAACCTTGCCTATAGTTTTCTAGTTATTACCTAAAACTCTGTTTTTTAAACAAGTTGTAATTGGATTTGACTCCATAAAATTGCATATGTTTTTACCTTTTTAAATATACATGCACTTTATCATAGTTAACTTTAATAATACAAAAATTATGACAATTTTTCCTATACAGGGCCATTCATAAGTAGTTGAACAAAAATATACGAGTGAATCCTTGATACAATATGAGAAGATTAAACCAAACATATAATCTATTCGGGAAACTCCCGTGAAGTAAAATTCACTATCAGTTGGTTAATATGAAAATCCGTAGTTGGGTGTTAGTAATTTTTGCATATTATGTTGGCGCCATTTTCAATTTAATTTCAAGTTTTTGTTTTTTATTTCCACTTTGACATTTGAATTATTCAAGAACATTTTGATTAATTTAGTTGCATATATAATATAAGACTACTTACTAAAGTTATTAATAAATTATGTTTTTACTTTGTTTCACTAAAACTAAGATTCATATTTAAGTTTAGCAAAATCACAAATAATTTGCCATAACCTTACAAGTTTGACTCTACTGACCGTTAAGTACAATCAGCTGAAATAGTATCTAGTTACTTAGTACTTATCATTTACACTCAAAATTTTGCATTTGACACTGTAAATGTCACGGAAATTTCCTAAATGGATTATATTTTAGTTCAAAGTTGTACTCCTTATGACTTACAGCCCCTTAAAAATCAAACAGAAAAAGCATTTTTAAATTGATTATTCAAGTATACCTGGATACAGAGTATTGGTATTTGGCATATATGAGTATCTATTGTTGAATAATACACTTAGGGCCGGTTGCAGAAAGCAATGTTAAGTCTGGTGTTAGCTAACGTCGCGTCAAAGTGAACAAAATCGCATCAAATTTTGTTTACTAATGTATTAGTTATCATAAACATTTGAGATTTGATTCGTTTTTGTTCACTTTGACGCGACGTTAGCTAACACCAGACTTAACGTTGCTTTCTGCAACCGGCCCTTAATAGTTTGGAAATCGATGCACAGGGGATGCTGTTGCAGCTGGTCATTGGTATATTTTTTGCCACAAAATTATGCCTGACCTCCTGACCATGTAGCATCAAAATGTTTAGAAATTACGATAGACCAATTTCATCTACAGATTTTTTTGTCTGTTTAATTTTTTGTTATTGGAGTTTTCGTTTTCAGGATAAGCGGGCATTTGACTTCTCCCCAAAGAGAGAAAATTCTCAAAAATCAGCTTATCCATGAATCCAATGTTAGTTATTAGCGCTTTCGTTTTTAAAAAAACTATTTAGTGGTCAAATTCCATTAAACATTAAAACATTTGTTAATAAACTGTTGTTTGATTAATGCCTAACTAACACTATATCAGTGGCTATCAGGTCACTATTATCACGTTAGCTACGCTAACACAGGTACGAAAACAACATTTGACAGGTTCAAAAAACGAGTTTTTTTGAAATCGGCAGTGAAGAACGTCGAAATCGTCATTAAAATACGAGAAATTGGCAGTGAAGTAATCCATTGTTTTACGACTTTTTGTAGGCGACGAGGCGATAGGTAAACGTCAACCGATGTCAACATAACCTACACAAGTTGGTTAAATTGTTGTAATTTGGCAATTTCTGGATTTAAAAAATAACATAATGTACCCCTCGGCACTGAAGTTCCTTTTTATCCCTCATGCGGTTAATTTGCCTCGGCAACTAAATCCACATTCGTGATAAAAAGCTAAACTTCATTGCCTTGGTATACAAACTACTATTTTCAATCTCAAACTTACCACAAGCGCTACTAGTAAGTAAATAAATATTTTTTTCTATTATTAATATATTGTTCAAATGCTATGCCACCATCCTTTCTCTAGGTTGTAGGATACGCAGTTGATCGTTTTTAGCCGTAATTTAAAATGTCTAGTAATACTTGGACATTTAAAGTGAACATGTTCATATAAAAATCTGTACAGAGCCTTACTCAGAACTTCGCTCGCACGTGGACGTTGTAATATTAAAAATGTTGGCAAAGGAATTTAATAGAATCTCGGTGAAGAATCAAAATACAAGCTCGCGTTGTGACAGCCAAAGTGTTGGAATGCGGCGAGCAGTACAAAATATTCAACAGTAATTACATAAGTGGTGATATTTTTTTGAAAATCGTACGACACTCATTAATGGCCAATAGAAAAATTAGTTCACGAGCCTTATCCAAGACAACAACAAAATTTCTTGGAAATTTTTTGTAGGTAGACATGACTTCTTTTTAGGGTTTGTGTCGTTACGATTTTCTTACCGAATCTGCATTCGAGCATTAATTCATATCCGCAAATTATTTTTCGTGCATGCAACAACGTCCTAATTTACCCTCGCGTACCGCTCGGGTAAATTAATACGACGTTGTTGAAACGCACTCAAAAAAATTTCCGGAAAGAATTAATGCTCTTATGAGATTATATGTGATAATTTTAACTAGACTCACAAATCTTTGTTGCTCAACAAAGATGAGTGCTAATCTAGTTAAAATTATAAAAAATAATTATTACCACGAATGTAATTCGGCGTGATTATTTTTTAAACAGTTCAAGTTGTAGATTAAGTTTGATGGAGCCACCAGATGAGTGTCCTGTTATTTTAACAACTGCTGCTCACCTACTCCACTTTTAGCTAGTTGTGTTACATCGGAAGAATGATTTGAATGGTTTATGAAAAAATAGTCGCTGTAATTTTCTACTAGCAAATAGTCAGTGTAATTTTGATGCTACTGGTCGATTTAATTTTTTTTTCTCATTACTATTGTCTGATGGGACTGTTTAAAAAATAATCGATACAAATTGATATTTGTAATAATTGATTTTTTAAGCAGGAAAACGTTGTCACTAAATCACGTTAGCTACGCTAACACAGGTACAAAAACATCATTTGGCAGGTTCAAAAAACGAGTTTGTCAATGTCAAATTTACCATAGGTGGTAGGTCTACACATAACCCTTTTTCTGTGACGTCACAATTTTCTCTCTTTATAACAAAAAAGAACTGGCCGAAACAAAAAATCTGCAGTTTTTGGCCAAGTTCGCTTTAAGTATGGCTTGTTTTATAATACTGTCAATGTGACATTTGTCCGAAATGACAGTAAAATAACACGCAATAACAAGCAAGAGAGTAAGCTTAAAATCTTCGAGGAGGAGAAACGTTGGATTACATAGGTCAATAATGTCTTGGTTTGAATAATGTACTATTAAGAGCATCCCTTACATTAAGTGTTAGGTATATGTCAATTTTTTTCTGAAGTCTACTCACTGTAATGTAAGACCTACGTTTTAACCGCTATGTTTTGCTATTTCTGACGTCACAGCAAAAGGGTAATTGTAGAGTATACTAGCAAGTGCATAAATATTTTTTCTTATTATTAGTTTAGTCTTCGAATGGGATGTCACCATCCTTTCTCTAGGTCTAGGTTGTCCGTTAGGCAGATGATCGTTTTTAACCGTAATTTAAAATGTCTATGTTAGTTATAACTGACACAACAGTTTACTTCATTTAGAAAAAGTCACAATTGTGAGTTCAGCTGACAGCAATCAGTCAGAAGCAGCAGCTCTCGCCCTCATTGGGGAAGTTGTGTCAAATTCTACCCAACTTTCTCAGGGCAGCACACAACCAGCTTTGCCAACGATTGTTATTAATGTTCTCGACTAATCGGGTGCCATGCATAACTGCGTAGCATTACTTGGTGCTGGATCCCAAGCAAATGTTATGACTGTTGACACATGTCAGCGATTAGGTATACATATATCAAAGGTAAATACTTCAATTATAGGTCTGGGAGGTTCCGTTTACAAATCGCTCGAGGTCACTATTAAATCAAAATACAATAATTATAATTCACGCTTGCATTTTTCTCTTTTGACCAACATTAAGCAAAATGTACTTCATTCTCTATGTGATATAACTGAATTAAATTTACCTACTAATATAATTTTGGATGACCCTAATTTTAACATGCCGAAACGAACTGATCTGCACATTGGTATTGATATTTTTTGGTCAATTCTGCTTCCCAATCCCACTTCTTGTCCCAATTTGAACAATGCAGTCTTCGGATATGTAATTTCTGATAGAATTCAACAATATCAACATTTATCAGATTCTTTAGTTTGTAACATTAGTTTTTATGATATGGCGAATTAAGTTTTGGGAAGTCAAACCTTTTTCAAATGCAAAATTACATTTATAAGAAGAAAGAGCCTGCGAGGATCATTTTTAAAGAACACATACCCACGACCACAACAGCAGATGTATCCTACAAATCCTTTTGTTGTTATTTCCAAAAAACTTAGGAGAATCACGAGATCGAGTGGAGGCAAGGCTGCGCTCCTTAAAAAATACATTTTCGCAGTTCAAAATTTGGTACTCTAATTTCTTAGGGGAATACGAACGATTAGGATACATGACGAAAATAGATTGCATCAATAATAACGCACCTGTGTTTCACTTGCCGCATCATGGTGTCATGAAAAAACACAAGTTCTACAACAAAACTACGCGTAGTATTTGACGCGTCGGCACCTTTCACTTCCGGTATTTCATTAAATGATATTCAAATGGTTGGACCTACTATTCAATCCGACCTGCTTGCTATACTCATTTAAATTCCGCACATACCCATATGCAATTTCAAGAGACACTGGTAAAATGTACAGGCAAATTTTAGTTACTCCATCTCAGCGCAGTCTCCAAAGAATTTTACACCGCTCAGACTCAACAAAATCTATTGAAGTGTACGAATTAAATACCGTCACGGATGGAACCGCAGCTGCCTCATTCCTTGCTATTCGATGTCTGTTTCAATTAGCAAACAAATCCATAGATTCGCATCCGAAAATTGCACAAATAATAAAGGAATGCATGTATGTTGACAATCTTTTTAGTGGCACTGATGCGATACACGAAGCTATCTACATTTGTAAATCCATTTCCACAATCCTCAATTCTGGAGGTTTCGGCTCCGGAAATGGCTGTCAAATGAGCCAAAATTCTGGGCGGTTTGCAATTCATTGCATTTAACCAAATACTCGAGTTGGTGCATGACGAAAACCAAAATACTCTTGGCGTATCTTGGTTTTCCACCAGTATACATTAATTTTTCAAATTTCCACTTTTCAGTTTGGCGGAACCCCTACCAAACGAATTATTTTATCTATAATTGCTAGAATTTTGACCCTCTCAGAATATTAAGTCCCTGTATTATAACCACCAACATCATTTTTAAATGTGTTAACGCAGCAAAATTTTATGGGATGATCCCTTCCTTACCCATTCAAATTCATCAAGAATTTGATAAAGTTTTCAATAAACTTTCTTGTATTAATGATCTCAAAATACCAAGACATATTTGCTAAGAATCTACAATGGCTATAGAGCTCCATGGATTTTCAGATGCAAGCAAATTTTCATATGACGCTTATATCTACGTTCACCATGTGGATTCCAACGGATACGTAATCAGCAATCTGTTGTGTTCCAATAATAAAGTAACTCCTGTAAAGCAAATTACCATAACTCGGCTAGAGCTTCAATGAGTTCAGATTTTAGTAAAACTAATGTAAAATAGAGGACGAGGTAATTAAAATTGTTGATAAATATACCTACCTAGGTCACGAAATCAAAATTAGTAAAGACAACCAGACATGCGAACTCTCCAGAAAAATAGCTTTAGGCTGGGCAGCTTACGGGAAACTCAGAAACATATTCAAAACTGACATTCCCATAAGACTAAAACGAAGAGCCTTCAACCAATGTGTATTACCGGTTTTGACATACGGGGCAGAAACACTAACTCTTACAAAAACAACTGTTAAGAAACTGCAAATAACACAACGTAAAATGGAGAGATCAATGCTGGGGTTGACTCTAAGAGATCGAATCCGAAACGAAGAAATAAGGAGGAGAACGGGTGTAGAAGACATTATAATACGCATAACAAAATTAAAATGGAGATGGGCCGGCCACGTGGCCAGATTACACGACAACAGATGGACGAAGAAAATTTTGGAATGGCGACCGAGAGCCGACAAGCGTAGCCGTGGAAGACCGCCAACAAGATGGTCAGACGACCTTAAAAGAATCACAACCAACTGGATCGCAATGTCCCAGAATAGAGAAGATTGGAAACGTCTAGAGGAGGCTTACGTCCAACAATGGACAGAAGGAGGCTGAAAGATGAGATGAATGTAAAATAACAAAATGTTATTCATGTATATTTATCTGCCTCGCAAGTAAAACAGTTTATATAGAATTGGTATCCAACCTGTTAACGGAAGCGTTTATACTATCCCTTCGACCTTTTGCCTCTCGACGCAACATGCCAATTGAAATTCTGTATGACAATGGAACAAAATTTATTAGTACCAGTACAGTTAAATGAATTAGGATCTTTTGATTTTCAGTAAGCAAAGTAAACGTAAGTCAAAATTAACACAAAATAGTTTCAATTGGAAATGCATACCGCCGTATTCACCCCACATTGGAGGGATCTGGGAAGCGGGAATAAATTTTATAATGTCACATTTTAAAAAGTTTTCTGGAAACGCCATGTTAACCTTTGAGAAGTTGTACAGCTTCATGGTGCAAATCGAGGCAATATTAAATGTCAGACCTCTGTCCTCTCTATCTTCACATCCCTCTGACCTAAAACCTCTGACACCAGCACATTTTTTGGTGGAAAGACTACTTACAATGGTACCAGATCCGGACCTCTAGCACACCCCTGAGGCTAGGCTTTTCACCTACCAGCGGCTTCAGCGTATTTACGGAGCAAAGAGTACGTATTTGAGCTACAAACATGGTCCAAATGGCAAAACAGCACAGGCATAATCACGATTGGAGATCTTGTCATCATCAAGGGCGACCATCTTCCATCGCTCAAGTGGTCACTTGGAGGGATCACTGAGTTGCATCCTGATAGTGACAAAGTGGAGCGAGAGGTATTCGTGAAAACGGTAAAGGAAGTGATTTGTCGTGCAGCAAATAAACTACGTGTTTTACCTATTGCCCCATGAAACTTACTAATACAGTGATTAATTTCATCTTCTTTTCAGCTTATTATATTTGTTTTCGTTATTTATTAGGTTAAGATGTCGAATCACACTCAATATTATTCAAATATTCTTCGTTAATTTTGTAAGAATGTCTCCCTTCGGGGACACCCTCAGCTAAATGTTTAGGTATAAGACAGTGTCCCTCAAGCTTGCATAAGTTGCAGATGTGTTCGTAATAATAAAATCAGTTCAGTTAAAGTGCTTGCGTTTTATTCTCACAAACTATCATATCTCTTATATACAGTCCGCTGAAAATACGCGCATACAGTCTAGTAATACTTACAGCCGTATGCATAGTCGTTCGCCAGCGGCTCGCCGGCGACTCCCCGGAGTTTCGTTATGAATAGTATGTTGGCGGCACTGTACGTCTATGTCAAATTCGAGGTTAGCAGGTTAGATTTTGTGTCAATTTCTGTCAAAACTGACGGAAAACCTAACCTGACAACCTCGAATTTGACATAGACGTACAGTGCCGAAAACATACTATTCATAACGAAACTCCGGGGAGTCGCCGGCGAGCCGCTGGCGAACGACTATGCATACGGGTGTTAGACATTTAAAGTGAACGTGTTCATGTAAAAATCTGTAATGGGCTTTACTCAGAACTTCCCTCACCAGTGGACGTTGTAATACTAAAAACATGTTGGCAAATGTATTTAATAGAATTTTGGTGAAGAACCAAAATACAAGCTCGCCTTGTGATAGCCTAAGTGTTGGAATGCGACGAGCAGTACAAAATATTCGATACAGGTTTACATTTGTAATTATTGGATTTTTAAGCAGGAAAACGTTTAAAAAGATTTGTTATGTAATATTTCTTTATTGCGTACAGACACTTAAATTTATTTCTATTATAATCTATAAACTGATTGTGTACGCCACTGAAAAACGGAGTGTGACCTAAACAACATCGAGTTTCCCTACCTATGTTAGCCTAGCTAACTTGATTTAGTGACCGTATGACCACTGGCCACTGGTATATTTTTTTCCGCAAAGTTATGCCTGACCCTGTATCGTTAAAATGTTTAGAAATTACGACAGACCAATTTCATCCACAGATTTTTTTGTCTCTTTCATTTTTTTATTGGAGTTTTCGATTTCAGAATAAATGAGCATTAGACTTCCCCCCAAAGGTAGAAAATTTCCGAAAAATCATCTTATGAATCCAATGTTTCTTATTAGCTGTTTCATTTTTAGAAAAACTTTTTAGTTGTCAAATCCCATTAAACATTAAAACATTTGTTAACAAATTGTTTTTTGGTTAATGTCTAATCAACGCTCACTAAATCACGTTAGCTACGATAACACAGGTACGGAAATAACATTTGACAGGTCGAAAAACGAGTTTGTCAATGTCAATACCACCATCCTTTCTCTAGGTTGTAGGTTAAGCAGATGATCCTTTTTAGTCGTAATTTAAAATGTCTAGTAATACTTAAACATCTAAAGTGAACGTCTACATATAAAAATCTGTAAAGAGTTTTACTCAAAACTTCCCTCGCAAGTGACCGTTGTGGTACTAAACATTTTGGCAAAGGAATTTAATAGAATCTGGCGATGAAACAAAATACAAGCTCGCGTTGTGTTGGAATGCGGCGAGCAGTACAAAATATTCGGCAAAGGTTTATATTTGCAATAATTATTTTTTTCAGCATCAAAACGTTTAAAAATATTTATTATATAATATTTAGTTATGGCATTCACGGTACAGAAACGTAAATTTATTATAACCTATAAACTGATTGTGTACACCACTGAAAATCCGAGTTTGGTTTGACATAAATAATAACACCGAGTTTATCTACCAATGTCAGCGTAGATAACGTAATTTAGTGACTTTAAGTGGTTATAAGGTTGAGATTCTATTAAATTTCTTCGCCACAACGTTCACTTGAGAGGAAAGTTCTGAGTAAAGTCCTGTACAGATTTTTATATGAACACGTTTACATTAGATATCTAAGTATTACAAGACATTTTAAATCACTGCTAAAAACTATCATTTGCCTGATTACAACTTAGAGAAAGAATTGTTGCATCGCATTCGAAGAATAAATTAATAATAAAAAAATATTTGACATATTCGTTTTTTAACCTGCCAAATGTTGTTTCTCTACTTGTGTTGGCTTAGCTAACGTGACTTAGTGACCTTAAGTGGTTATAAGGTCACTAAATCACGTTAGCTTTGCTAATAGAGGTAGGGAAACTCCGTGTAACCAAACTCTGTTTTGTAGTGACATACAAAATCAGTTTTTATTACGGCTGAAAACGATCATCTGTCTAACTTCTAACCTAGAGAAAGAATTATACCGTCGCATTCCGAAAAGTAAATTAATAATAAAAACTATTATTTATGCATTGACTAGTAGCGCCTATGATAAATTTGACACTGACAAACTCGTTTTTTGAATCTGTCAACTTGTGTTTCCCGACTTGTGTTACCGTAGATAGCCGGGCTCCATAGCTCAGTGGTAAGCATTCTGGCTACTGATCTAAGGGTCGAGAGTTCGCTCCCGGTGAGGTTTTTAAAAATAAAAAAAAATCAGATGAAAACTTCTACAGAATGCCATCATTCGGAAGTGATGTAAAGCCGTGGGTCCAATGTTACTACGATGTGTAGCATGTAAAAGATCCCTTGCTAGGGTTGGAATTCCTTAGTCTCGGCAAAATTCTAAGTAGGATTAAGGTACCTGGTACTCTGCATGCCTAGACCTTGTCCACGGGATTTGCAAAAAGGGCCTATGAAGACCTACTTGCTAGACATGAGTCTCCCCAAAAATACTACTACTACTACTACCGTAGATAACGTGATCTAGTGACCTTAAGTAGTTAGGAGCAACCCCTTTGCATCAACTTTTAATCCACTTGATCTTCAACACATTAACATTTATTTGACATGACATTTATAATTTTATCCTTTCAAGATATAAACAGCCATTTTTTCCTCAAAATTAGAAAAAGTCAGGTATAGCACACGTTAGGAAATGCGATTTTGTGTAACTTGTGTGACTTTGTGGGATCTACACAAAATGAAACATTTCTAAACTGGTTTTATAAATAGCTATTTTTAAATTCCATCTGTCGGTCTGTCTGTCTGGCTCCAAGGTGTGTGCTCCCCTATCCACACACCAAAGAGAGCCCAGTATGCTCATAGGCAGAAGGGCACCCTAGGGGAGCACATACGGGCGCTTACACAGCCCAGTGTTCTCAAGACCGTACTCTTGCCTTCCCATGGCGAAGCTGTTCCAGCTTGTTGAGCAGAAAGGGACGGATCAAAGGGGTAAACGCGGGGCCGCCGTTACAAGATGTCGGACTAGGAGCAGTCCTGGTCTAGTATCCATGCGAGGAAGTGATTTCGAGCTGTCGCTAGAGGTGTCGGTCCGGTAGTCTGTACTAGTATCCGAGAGGGTACAGCAATTATCAGTTTCCTTTCCGTTTTTACAGGAAATTATATCAACTTTTGTTTTTCAAATAGCATCATACGTTTTAATTTAGCTCGTCTTGTAGAGATTTCTTTTTCTATTCAACCATATTAATTTATCGTACTACCCATACATAATGATATTTTTCGACAAAACGTTAAAAACCGTTATTAAGAGAGGGCTGTGAAATTTCAGTTCCACCCAGTGGCGGTTCGTGATAATTGGGGGCTTTTAATTTTTAACAATAACTAAGCAAAAAATAATAATTAGTGACCCACCTAAAATTCGTCGATGTTTTAATGAAAATATAAGAACGAATTTGCATTTCCGAATGGCAAATTGTAACCAGAGAGAGCTCTACTGTATTTCTAATGCGATTCTGTGGTATATGTTAAAGAACATACAATCTCCAAACTGTTATTCAAGCAGCGAATTTATGTATTCTTTATGCGCAACAGTTTAAAAACATCTCGAGTTGTATACTGTTTGAATTTCGACTTAGACCGCGTCGTATTTGTATATGAACACCAGAATTTTCTGGCTTAATGTGCGTTGCACCTTGTGAAGTCAAGCAAAAACACGCGCGATGGTCATGCTCTTTGGTGTTGTTTGAGTATCTTGAGAACGAGGATACTTAGGTAGATTTGGCCGTTTTGCTGTTTGTGCATCCATATTCACTAACGTTTCGCAAGACCTTGCAGCTTGCATCATCAGAGTGAACGTCGTACTAAGAACCGAAGAATGAATTTGAATTTTCAAAGTTTATTCAGCTAGGAGTATACAAAATTATACTAAACCTAGCCTACTACCGTTTAGGGGACTACCCCTCTTCGGCTTTGTACAAAATTATTTGGGCTTAAAAAAAAATTACATTTCATTTTAGTTTTTGCTTAACATATTTCATGTTTGATGTTTACAATATTTTCGTTTTAACTTAGGATATAGTGTTGTATGCTTACAAAAATTAAAAATTAAACTTAAGATATTTCATTTAACAGGATTTAGTCTTAAGATATTGGATTTGACATATATATACAAGAACATTTATACAAGAAAATTTACAAGGCGTCGGGATCATCGGAGGTTGAGGGGAACGTTTTCTAAGAGGTCCTGGAACTCCTCGGAAGATCTTCGGCGTCGCCGAGAAGGATGGCGGGGGAAAACCTCTTCTTCGTCCTGGGTCTCCTGGTTTGGAATGCTGGGGTTCTGAGGATGGTGACTGTGTGCTGATGATCCTGCTCAATCGCTCGTTGCACGAATCGGCCTCGGCGTTCGGAGAGTCTGCCGTCTATAGGGGGGATGCCAGCAAGGTTGCAAACCTCCTGAGAGGGATGAAACCAGTTCAGGTGCAGCATCTTCCTGGCGACGGTCCTCTCCTTTGCCCTTAGCCTCTTCATGCTGGAGCGAGGTAGAGCGCTGAAACAGATAAAGCGGTAATCAATAATGGGTCGAATGAATGTCTTGTAGGTGTGGATGAGGGTGCGAGGGTGGCAGCCTCCAAAGCTGCCTCGGAGTACGGAGAGAATGGCACTCCTTCTCTGAATGGAGTCGAGGTGGAAGTGAAATGGACCCCCAGGTAGATGACTGAAGTGGAGAGCTCTAGCCTAGAGTTCCATAATGTCAAGGCGACGTTGTTGGGGTCCAGTAAAGGTCTGTTGTGATGACGTGGGTTTTTAAACAAGATGGCCTGGGTTTTGTTCGGATTGGGTTTGATTCTCCAACGCTGAAACCCGCGTTCGAGGATGAGAAGTGACGGGGACAGGAGGTTGGAGGCACGGGCGCTGCTGATGGCTTTGACCCAGATGGCGGTGTCATCTGCGTACTGAAAAAGTTAACCTCTTGGGTTGGGCGGAAGTGGAATGCCGGCGCAGAAGGTGATGAAAAGCAGAGGGGCGAGAATCGAACCTTGAGGAACCCCGGCTCTTGGGGAGAACGATCTTGAGGTTTTTCCACGGACTGTGACCTGGTGTTGGCGGAAGGATAGGTAGCTATTAATGATACGGACAAAGAAAGGATGGACGTGAAAGTCCAAAAGCTTTTTCAGCAGACCGGCATGCCAGACTGAGTCAAAAGCTCTCTCAATGTCCAGCATGACGGCGAGGAGGCATTGACCGGAGTTGATGGCGAGAGTGGCGTCAGTTTGGAGCTGAAGCAGAAGGTTGGTGGTGCTTCGTTGAGGGCGAAAACAATATTGGATGTCGGGAATGACGTTGTGAGCCTCTAGAAAAACGCTCGAAGCCTGGAAGCAAGGATCTTTTCGAAAGTTTTGCCCAGAACATTGAGAAGGGCGATTGGGCGATAAGATGATGGAAGGTTGGGATCCTTGCAGGGATTCGGTAGCATCACCACATTGGCTGTTTTCCAAGCCAAGGGAAAGTGGCCGGAACGGAGGCAGCAGTTGAAAATCAAAGTGAGGAGGGTGATAGCTACAGCGGGAAGTTGACGAAGAGTTCGACGGGTGAGCCCGTCGTTCCCGGGGGCGGTGTTTTTTCCAGAGGCCAGGACGTCGAGGACTTCCTGCTCCTCGATGGGAAGAAGAAGGTTAATGTCAGGAATGGCCTGGGCTGGGGGAATGAGACGAAGTGGACGAATACTGGGATTTCCAGCAAGGGTTCGATGAACTTGGACATAGTTGGCTTGAGAGAAGTTGGGGTCGTTCGGAACTTGATGAACCTGTTCCAAGGTGTCGGCAAAGATTTCGGACTGTCGCTGAGGGTCTACCACAACCTCGCCACCATGGTGGAGCGGAACCCCAGAAGAGCGTCGCTGCCCCGTAAGGCCTTTCAACTTTCTCCAGAATCTCGCCCCCTCACGATAGTCGAGGCCAGAGCAGATTGTCCTCCAACGCTGCTCCCGAAATCTGGTGGTTTGGAGACGAACGATGGCGTTGAGGCGATTCCATTGGGTTTTTATTTGGGGATCTCTGGTACGAGTGAAAAGCCGATAAAGACGCCGCTTTTCGCGGATGAGGGCGATGACTTGGGGTGGAAGAGGTGGACGGCTGATGTTGATGGCCTTGGTAGGGACCGATTCATGAACAGCCTCTTGGATGGTAGTGGAAAGAAGGTCGACATTGGCATCAACTTCTTGGGTGTTGGTGGGGGAGGGGATGTTTTGGAGGCGATCTTCTAGAAATTCCAGAAAGTCATCCCAACGAACGTTGTTCCAGTCCCGAATGGTTCTGAAACCCTGGCGAGGAGGTGGAGGAGCCATGATGTCTGTGGATGCTACCAGAGGGAGGTGGTCGCTGGTGATAGAAGTGCCTATGAAGGCGTTGGCAGTGAAGTGAGGTGCCAGTCGATCAGTGACGACGATATGATCGATTATGGAGCATCCGAGATGGGAAATAAATGTCGGGGATTGGTTGGGAATTCTGAAGAGGTCCAGAAGAAGAAGACAATTGGCAAGTTCGGCTCCTTTGTTGTTCGTGGAAGTGTCGCCGAAAGCAGTGTTTCTGGCGTTGAAATCTCCCATGATAATGGATCTACGGTGGGCGGCGGCGAATTCCAGTAGGTTTTCTGGAAGGGGATCATTAGGGTGGACGTACAAACTGAAGACGTGGATAGGGCCTACCGGCGTGTGAAGAATCGCCGCGCAACAATGAAGATTTGAAAATTCCTCTGGAAGATCTAAGGAAGAAGATGGAAGGCGATCATCGATGGCAAGAGCGACGCCTGCTCTTCCTCTGGGGCCATCCTTGCGAAAGATTTGAAATCTGGGAAGAGTTAGAGATTGTGTGGGCTTCAAATGGGTCTCTGTGACGGAGAGGATGTGGATGTTCTCGGCTTGGACCAGGTTTTCGATAAGAGGACGTTTCCTGGACCAGCCGTTGGTGTTAATCGTTGCGATTTGTAGATCCATTAAAGAAATCGATGTGAGAGGTGGACATGAAGAAGAAGCAGTTTAAACCAAGGATACGTGCAGCCAGTTGCCCGCATAAGAGGCCGCAAACTGCAGGCCAAAGAATTGGAAGATGAGAGGCTTCAAGACCTGCTGAATTTGACCACGCAGGTCTGGGAATAGGTAGAACCGAAGGTCGGTGTGGAGCTATTTATAGTTCTCCGTGCCAGGCGCGCGGACTGGCGTAACGTTGGTTGGTTGTCCGAGTGCAACATAATCCGTGGGGCGTGGCCGTATGACGCACAGTGGTTGTAATGCTTTAGATCGTGTATTACAGGGGTCCACGTTTTACTAAGCTTAAAGCCATCTTCCCTGTTGATATTATTTGGATGTTTTTCTATTTCTATGGCTTCACGTATCACTCGCGAGAAGTAGTGAGGTATTCTGGCAAGTACTCTGGCTTGCTCAAATTCTAAAGTGTGCCCATTTGATCTAAGACTTCAAGAACATAAAGGCGATTGCAAACACAAACGCATCACAAAATCAGCCGCAGCTGAGCATACGTTTACAAATGAGCACACTTGGGTGTTAGATTTTCCGAATTTGCCCTTCCGAACGGCAAAATGTAGCCAGACGGAACTTCCGCATATTCGAATGCGTTTCCGGGGAATACGTTAAATAACAGAAAATATCCTGACTGTTTCAAGCTGTGAATATATATATATTTTATAGCCAATAACCGTCAGCGTGGCCGAGCGATTAGGGAGCTCGGCTGCGGTGCCACGGTACGGAGTTCAATCCCCACATCTGGTAACTGAAGGGCGGCTCACCCAGTCGCCTTAAAAGTTGGGTACCAAAACCATTCCTGTGGAAGTAGGGGACGTAAGGCAGTCGTCAAAAGCGTGATGCTAACCACATAACCCAGTACGCCGTTAACGGTGTACCAGATGACTAGATTTCGGAAAGACATATTTCGGCGGCTCTGACCCGCCGAGTCTCAGGCCATATTCCTGCTTGTGAAATGAAGCGCCCTGAACTTTATTTTATATCACACGGTTTAACAACCGTGGTTGTAATGTCACGGAGTTGCTATTAAGTGGTATAATTTTTTATCGGCGCTCATCGACACTGCTCAACTACAATAAGCAATGCTTATGATACCAGGTTGTCCAATTATGCCTTCTCGGAGTGCTTGAAGGTTGCATTTTCCAAATTTGCACTTCTGAATGGCAAAATGTAAACAGAGGGAGATCTCCCGTATTTGTAATGCTGTTCTGTGGTATACAGGGTATAGCAATGCTTTAAGGACCATAAGATTTTTATTAGCAATTTCTTTATATGAAAATATTTGCTTCCCCAAACTTGCAAATAAGTTTTTTGTTGAGAAAAAAGTCTTCATTTATTCGTGCCATAATTTCGGAAAACCAGAGAATTCTAGAAATTCAAATTATGGGCACCGATACAGAATTATGCCATTGACTACCAGTCCCGTGACGTTACAACTACAGTTTTTAGGTCGTTGGTTATATAAAATATATAAATTCTCTTGTTGAAACAGTCCGGAGATTGTGTATTCCTTAACATATATCACAGAATCGCATAACAAATTCAGAAAAACCAGTCCCGTAACGTTGCAACTACGGTTTTTAAATAGTTGGTTATAAAAAATATATTAATTTACAGCTTGTAACAGCCCGAAGACTGTATATATTACAGAACCGCATTGCAAATACAGGAGAGCTCCCTATGATTGTATTGTTTTCTGCTAACACGTCACCTGCAACTTGCACATTTTATCTCTCAACATTCTCAAAATCACGAAGAAGTGTACATTTAGTGTTTTCAAGTGATGTTTCCACTGATATTTTCAGACATGTTGAAAACAGTCGACGTGGAAGCGCATGTTGAAGGCAGGGGATCATTTGGACAGACGGGAACTATTCGATGGGGCATAGCATGGGGTTTGCGGAGCTTTGTTGACCAAGATATGGTAGAGAAGATGATATTAGGTATGCAATAACGAATCTTAAACTGAGATAACGTAATGTATTTACAGCCGAATACGCGCGATTACCGTACCCCTAAAAGGAAAAAGCCTGAACATGAACAGACCAAAAAGAAGTTTACTTGGAAGAAACGATAACTTTTGTAGGTTTCTAGTTGAAATGTATGTTCTGAAATTAAAAAATTATTTTGCTAAACTGTTTGGTTTTATTAAATATATTACAATTTAATAGGGGTTTTAGCCCGAGGATGCTCATGTCTTGACCGAGAATTTCTCGTGCAGTTATGAACAGCAATAGCCTTTCAGAATCGATTTGAGGGGGCTGATCTTTTACTTTCAGGACTTTGAATATTCGGTTGATTTGGTTGCTGTAAAAAGTAAATATACTGTTTGCAGAATCTAGGAAGTGAAATTAACATACCATACCATAATTGTAATTTGATTCCACTATCTCCTTGAACCTAAAACATTAACATTAATTTGTTTTTATTTTTGCAAAGTTACTATACAGAATTTTAGAAAATTTTAAACAAACCAAGAAAATGCCTTTTAGGCGAGTGTAGAACAATAACGGCAATGTATTAACTACAGAGAAGGTGATGAAGAGATGGATGCAACATTTCAGAGAGGTTTTGGGAGAATCAATTGCTATAGAAAAGGTAGAAGAGGCTGGAAAGCATAGTAATGTACAGTTAAATGGTAAATAAAAGAAATAAGAATAAGATGAAGTACGTGAAGCAATTAGATCATTAAATTCAGGAAAAGCAGTTGGACAGGATGGATTGAAACCGGAATTTTTAACACAGTTGTAGTTTTTCTGTGCACACAATTATGAAAATGGCGTGAAATCAAAAAGCAGTACCAAAAGACTGGCAAATAGCAGTGATATCCCATCTCTTTAAAAAAGATGATATTAGATAATGTGACACTGTTGAGTGTTCTTTATACGTGTATGAAGCAATCCCTAAGAAGAGACGCGGGACAACGATAGCGGACTCCCAGAGTGGTTTCAGACTTGGAAGAGGAACGTAGGATGTAATATTCAGTCTCAGAATACTCAGTGAGAAATTGATGCATAACCGAGGACACTACTGCCTATCATATATATACAGAAATCTTTTGACAGAGTTCCTAAGGAAAATATTTGGAAAGCTTTGAAACAGAGGAATATTGATGGGCGTATGTGATAAAAAGCACATATGGAAAAACTATAAACTACGTAAGGTACAGTAACACCCGTACAAAACAGTCTCAGTGTAGTTCTGATAACAGAAAACGCTGCACACCTTCAAGTAAATCTGATAATCTGGAAAAATGGTAGCTGAATTTGGCATGGACATTAATAGGTACTACAAAAACAAAAGCTATGGTAACGGGAAGAACTGAGAATAATTTAGGGATTGTGTTAAACAATACTTCAATTAAGCAAGTGGACAACTTGAAATATTTGGGCTCCATTATACATTTTACAGGCCAGCTAGATTCCGTAATTAAAACAGAGTAGCAGTAGTAAACAAATTACTGTATCGGTGAGATAAAGGGATCATGAAGAAACGGGAAGTGAGCAAAGGAAAAACTAAGAATTTTTCAAAATGTTTCTGTGGCAGCACTTATTTATGGGTGTGAGTCATGGGTTCTGACAAAAAGACTGAAGAATAAGTTTCAAGCTCGTGAGATGAGAATACTAAAAATAATAGAAAGTGTCGTGCAAATTGACAGAACCCGTAATAAAGATATAAAAAAAAATTTTAGGTTTTAAAATCTATAATTGTCAGTGAAACAAAGCTAAAATCAAGTTACTCTCGGATACGGTCGTTGAAAGGGCCTTCTCGAACCCAACGCTTTTATACAAAGAATTAATAATATTTTCGGTCGTTTTCAACACAAAACCTTCGCTATAATCGCCGCATAACGCATGTGGCTGTATATAACCAAGTTAACCCGTTTATTATTTATCTTACAAATGAAAACGTTTTAGATCCGTGTCGAGTAATTTCCACGGGCGTAATCCCGGAAACCAGGAATTTTCCTTCGAAGCTTGAGGTGCGTTGCTAGACACCCAAAAGATTAGAGCAATCGAAAGGTCTGGCCGTGTGGCTACGTTACGTGCTGGAGAAAACCTATCCCAGTGTCAAATTCTTTGTTTAGCGGGTGGTTGCTATTATTGCATGAGTCCACGGACAAATCTCTGGCGTTTCTAACAACAATTCTAAATGCATGCATAAGATTAGGTTATTTTTCAAAAGCCTAGAAACATGCTATATCTTGCCATTTCACAAACCTGGCAAAGACAAAAGTAATCCGAAAAATTATAGCCCTCTTGTCATCGCTTTCAAAATGGTTAGAAAAGGTTATTTACACACGTTTACATTTTTTATTATGGAACACAACGTACTACCAGCTTTTCAATATGGATTCCGTGAAAAACACAGTACCGGACATCAGCTACTTCGTATAACAGAAACCATTGAGAAAGGATTTGAAGCAAAACAGTACACAGCAGCCGCATTTCTAGATCTGCAACAAGCGTTCGAGAAAGTTTGGATACAGGGCCTATTATATAAACTGCTACAGCTTAATGTTCCTCCCTACTGAATAAGAATCTAAGCATCATTTCTTCAACACAGAACATTTGCAGTATGGCTGAATAACACCTTCTTAACAAACAGAGACATATCTGCTAGTGTACCACAGGGGAGCATCTTGGGACCGCTATTGTTCAATATATATTTATTTTATGTAATGACCAGCAGACAAGCACTACGTTGGGCGACCATAATTTATGTAGTGTAAGCTCCACGTTGTGCTAGTCATTAATTATGCAACGGCTCAATGCTTAAGATGCATATCTTATTTAATATTAGCGCTACTATTTCTTTTCAAATCGATTATTGTCAAGTTTACTTTTTAACTAAGTATTACAATTGTGACTCTCAGGGTGGTTCGCCAATCTAGTTATCTTTTAGTTGAAATTCAAATTTTATTATAATTTTTGATTACTGAATGACATTAACTGTCAGCTTGACTTCTAAAATTAATCAAACCAAGAATTGACAAATATTCTTTTTAATAACATATCCTTTAATCAATTCACTCAAGTAAGTACTGTATTTTGTTTATTTCACCCTTTCTTTTATCGTCTGTTATTCAAAATGCTTCTATATGAATAATTAAAACAAACCTGAACACTCCTCAATCTTTCACTGCAAGTATCCAAAACTACAGCTCCCAATGTCCACAGCACCCGATGTTCACAGCCCTTCAAACAATATCCAACCTGTCAAAAACCCTGGCTGTCCGCAGAAACTGGTCCTGTTCCCTTTATCAATGTTACTGTCACCCCAACATATTCCTGGTAAGTTTCAGTATTATAGATGATCCCAAGCTAATTTTCTTTATTCCTCAGCTCGTACTCTGTATCCAGCAACACCTACAGAACTGTCCAAATCATGCAGTTACTTCAACAACTTCCTTCTAAATGATTGACTTGTCTTCCATGTAATCACCAACCTCAGCAACGAACACTAATTATATCTTGCATGTACCAATGAATCCAAATGTATTTAATTATTGTAGTCTTCTTGTTATTTGTATCTAATTAACAGTATTCCACAATATCTTCACCGATTGTATGCTTGTATTACTTCAAAATTACTTTTTCATATATTTACACCACGTAGATTTGTTAAAAGCCTTGTTATTTGTATATCACCAAATATTTATACAAATAAAGGCATAATTTCAAATTTTTATTGTATCAAAAAGGAGTTTTTCAAAAATCTCTATACATTTTTATGAGTTTGTTATTCTTACTGTGTAAACAAATTTTTATATCTCTGGTAGTTACAATTATTCCTGCCCTCTTAAAAAATATTAAATGTCCTAATTATTACGTGCTACAATTCCTTATTATCATAGCAAGCACATTTAACAAATACAACCTTGGCTTTAACTTTATTAATATTGAACACAACCATCCAAATTGAATACTCAATTGTTATTTAAAATTTTCAAATTACATTACTAATTGTCTCAATTTTAATTTTCATCATTCATTTTGAAATTAACACTCAATCTTATTTAAACCCCTCAAAATTTGATTGTATTAATCTTCCAAATTTATCATTTTTACAACTGTCTTAATACAACATTATAACCTAGACGTAGCCATCTTACAACTCCTAGCATCAATTAATGTCCTGTTACGATGGTTCAATAAATGGAGAATTACTATAAATGAAACCAAATGCGAAACAAAGATATTTGCACTTTGAAGAATTAACAATCCCACTAAAATTATAATACACCAAAATACAGTTGATTAGAACCAAAAAGATAGGACAGTCTAATATCTAGGAATGTATTTAGACACACAACTTGTTATATAAATTTCTCAGCCCCACTTGAGGTGCCAAAATTGTTATATATCTTTGGTCGCAGTTCCACTTTGCAAACCAACATTTTTATATAACAAATATTAAATGGATATCTACCTTGTTGCTTATTAAGAAGAAGTAGCATCAAGAATATTTTCTCAAACACTTACCTTTCTACTTATTGAATTATTTTCAGTTGACCTTTCTCACTAATGAAAATATGACATTTGAAATTATGTCATTTGATTCTTATTTAAAATTTACTTCGGCTAGACAGTTATTAAGCAATGAGACTCTCTTTCGTCCTCAGCTGAATGGGTTAATGTTAACTTATTAATCTTCTTATTTTTGAAGACTGAATTATTATAAATTATTATCAAATTCACTTCTTTGGTCAATTACACTCTCTTGTACATTCAATTGAATTTTCTTCTTCAGTTAGTTAGTATTGTAAAGATTGGTCTGACATTACAATAAATCAAAATAAAAATGTTGTCAAATTATTTAATCAAATGTTCTAACTTTTTCCAACTTTGATGTTAAAATTAATTAAGATACCCTAAACCAAAATACGTTAATTTCTAATTATAATGTCCGAAAACGTCGAGTACCCGAATCAATGTAAATTTAGAAATCTAAAAATAAATTACAAATATTTCCACTAATTTTGCCGTAGCAAACTTCTTATTAATTTCTTAATAAAATATAAGAAATACGCACTAACCTTCTTGATGTATCGCTTGTACCTGAGTGTATTTTCTATCAGCTCCTAACTGAATGGCAGCCTGTAAACACCTCCTTTGGGTTGTTCACGACCAAAATAGCTCGTTGCAGCTCTATGACCCCTTAAGATCTGGATATATCGTAGCACAGTATGCCACAAGCACTTGCACCTTTTACTGGTTGAAGCAAAAATTGCCACTTCAAATGGGTTATCTTGCTATTACGTATCAAATATACAATTATTACTTTCACAATTAAAGAAAATCTAGCCCTTTAACGTGATTATTTTAACGTAGATTATTATTTTCAAGATACTTTTCACTTCATGTAAACAGCCACACTGGTTGCCCATTACTACTCCCACCAGTTATCTACACACAACTGTTATCACATGATACCCATTAGATATCTGGATATTATTATTGAATGAAGTAATCATCCACACAACATGCTGCATTACAAACTGAAATGGTGATATCATATAAACAAAAAGCTTAACCAATGCCATGCACGATTAGCCTTGCTGTATCCGATTATGAACAGGAATTCATCGGTGAAAATCGATTGCTCACTTTTACTGTATATATCCATCTTAAGGCCTATTATAACATATTGTTGTCCAGTTTGGTGTAATGCCCTTAAAACGCACAAGTGATACAAAATAAAGTGCTACGAATAACAGTGAATGCCCCGTAGTATACGAGAAATCAACAAATTCACGAAGAACTATCCTTACTATCGAGCAGTTCATTAAGAAACTAACTAAAACGTTCTTTAAAAACATTCAACAATGTAATAGTGTGGTGTATTATAATAAGGGACAAAAAGACATTCACAGTAGACTGGAACGAAAACTGCAACAGGACATGTTCTTATTATCTGACGATAGTGAATAAGTGAACAGAATTACTTAATAAATAGTTTATATAAACTTGTACAAACAGAGCAAATAGTGACCGGACCTCCCACCTCATTAAGACAGTTACTACGTTATTAATTTATATTGCAACAAAAATGTGTAACAATTAGTTTGCTGATCTGGTTGTAAATATTATTTTTTTTAAAACTGCATCTATGGAGATACTACTTTTTAATGTAGATTTACATATGGCGTAAATGAACCGTTATTATTGTAACAGGTGGTGCAAAAGTCCTCACTCGATTTCCTAAGGCAGTAACTTCGTTTGTAAATAAAAAGAATTGGTTCTGTTTGTTGATTATGTTTATTTAGACATTTAATTTTTGTTCCATTAAGTCGCTAAGATAATATCGGTCAAGTGGACAACGCCAGAGTTGATGCACATTCCGACTCGTTTCATAGCATTTTCCATGACTTTTCTCAAAATTTCTGGTGATAAATTCTTCACTTCTAGTCAGATGTTCTCCTTTAGGGCCGCCAAGATCTGTGGCTTGTTCATATAGACCCGTGACTTCAGAATACCCCAAAGAAAGGAGCCTGGAACGGTGAAATTGGGCGATTTTGAGGGACAGTTCAAATATCCAAAACGAGAGATTAAGCGGCAGGGAAAAACTTGCTTCAGAATATCCATTGTCGCTTGTGCTGTGTATGCGGTTGTACTTTGTAGGGGAACATCTTCAAGTCTTTCACCAAAATTCGCTGTAAAGATCGTGTACTTATTGCGTGGCCGGTCGTCTGGTTGATGTTTGAGGGTCCTCTTGGACATCTGCAGCCACAGCAGCGATATTCTCGACTGAACGAATACTCTGGAGCCGGCCACGTCTGCAACTGTCCCGTGTTGAGCCAGTCTCCTCGAGGCAAGCGGTTAACCGCCACAGTGTTTGCCCAATTGATCCCACACGACCAAGAAATCGACGACGAAATTCACGTTGAGCCAAAACTACTGACCAAATATTTGTCAAAAACATTGACACAATTATTCCGCGTTCTTGAGAAATATAGCGATCCATGGTTTGTCTACGAGTATTCTGCTTCTCTTTACTTCACAAATGTGAAAGTCGCAATGACATAAAACGCCATTTGCAAAAATGAGAGCATCTTCCGATAGGGTGATTACTTTTGCGCCACCTGTTACTTCTGGTTGGGTTTGTCCCCCTCCCCCTTTTGGACTGTTGCCTAAAAGACCTATTGTGCTTACCAGTGCTGCACTTTGCCTCACAGAAGTATTCCAATGTCCTCGTTTAATGAGATGTATATCAGAAGTTCGGGTTCGATTGTTGTTTCCCCAAAGTGTTTTTGTCGTAGAGTTTCGAGTTCCTCGCACTCGCATAACCAGTGAATTGGAGTCTCGCTCTTTTCTTCAGAGAATCTGCAATATGTGTCTGTTGCCACCCTTATTGTGTGCACATGTTTGTTCATCTAACACTGTCCAGTAGTTATCCTTGTTATGTGTTTTATTTTCTTCCTTCCATTTTCCAGGAGTACCAATATCGTTTTCTTGGGCGGCTCTGCTATGAAGTTTCTAAAGTGCCTTGCTTTAGGGTAATCGTGCCAAAATTTGCGATGATTATCTCGTAACCAGCTTAAGTTTGCTCCCTTATCACGCTGTAACCTATGTTACAGGTAAGCTGTGGTCCTATCAGCTGGATTGTGCTGGTTGACTTTGCTAATTTATCAGCTATTTTGTTGCCTATTATTTCTTGGTGACCTGGGACCCACAACAAGCTCAGTTTGTTGTGTTCTCCCAGTTGAACCAGTTTTCTGTGGCACTCATGTACCAGTTATAGCTGCTTGACTATCCGTCAGGATATGTGTTCCCCTACCTTTGTAGGATCTTTTCACATGTTAGAATTGCTGTTACCTCGGTTTGGAATACAGTTGCATATTGTCCCAGGTAAGTGCTTATTGTATTTCTTGGTCCCGTGCCATAAATACCCAGACCTGTTCCATTTTCTGTCTTGATCCGTCTGTGTACCAGACTTCTCTCTTTAGTTTGGTTAAGACTTCTTCTTCGTTCCACTCTTTCCTCTTTGGAAGATATGCTTAGAACGGTTTTTGGAACTGGTGGGATGTCTTTATTTTGTCTGACTTCATCTGCAAGATGAGGTTTTTGCGTAACCGATTAAAGATCTCGGTATGGTATCCCCGATATCCAGGATAGCGATCATACCCTTGTGTGCTTCAGCCTTTATGCCCCTAGTCTTGCTTCCGCTTCTAACCTTAGGTGTAATGGGTGAAGCTTCAGCAGGACTTCTAATGCGGCTGTCGGAGTTGTTGACATTGCCCTCGTTATTCCAGGCCATTCTTTGTATTTTGTTGAGCCGGTTTCTATTTTTAATACTACTTGCCTTGTGCCACTATACCAAAGCTGCATATGTTATCGTCGCGTCGGTATGATGACTCTTGTGAAGTGCCAGTATACCATTTTTAGTAACAGTCCCCATTTTTTTCCAAACATTCATCTGCAGGTCCAGAATGCTCTGCAGCCTCTGCTTGTAACATGTTCCATATAGTGTTCGAATGCCAGTTTGGTGTCTAAAATCTCACTCAAATATTTGACTTTCTTCACCATCTGTAATTCCTTCCCGATAGTGTTAAGTTCCTATACTTGATTTTTTTCCATTCGTGTGATTGTCAGAAGCGAGGTTTTTTCCGGGTTTACCGATTGTCCCTTGGCTTCACACCATCTTTCCACAGTGTTGAGAGCCAACTACATTCTTTCGAATACTACGTCCTCAAATTTTCCGTTTGTGTAGATGGTGATGTAGTCGGCGTAGCCCTGTGTGTAAAAGCAAGGGCTCTACTTCCCGTAGAAGGTCATCCACCACGAGGTTCCACAGTAGAGGTGACAGTACCCCTCCTTGTGGGCACTCTCCGGTCACCGACACTTTCAGGTTGTCTTGTAAAGAGAAGTGGTTATGATTCTGCTATTAAGCATATTTAATATCCATCTGCTCAGGCTGTCATTTATTTCCCTGTTATTCAAGGCTAGATGGATTGAATCAAACGAGGTGTAGTCAAAAGCACCTTCGATATCCAGGAAGGCTCCTAGGCTGCTGAAGTCTTTGGATTGTATTGTTTTTTCCCTTTACTGACTAATTCATGTATAGCCAGTTCCCAGGATTTTCCTGTTTGATAGACATATTGGTGTCTGTGTACTAGAGAAATTACCAGTACTTCATCCCTTATATATACCTGTCAATTAACTTTTCTAACGTCTTCAGTATAAATGACGTCAGACTTATTGGTCGGTAAGATTTAGCCTGGGCATATGTTTTCTTTCTCGGCTTTGGTATAAATACGACTCTCACTTTTCTCCAGCTTGTTGGTCTATTACTTAGGGCCAAACTTGCATTAGCTTCGCACATAGACGAATACATAGTTCACCCCACCCCTGAGTGAGCAGAGCTGGGTAAATCCCGTCTCCGCCTGAAGCTTTAAATGGTTCAAAACTGTGTAGTAGCCATTTATGTTAAGTTATGTTTATCACTTGATGTGCAGTCTTCCAGTTCTCTAGTCTGGCCCTGCATAGAGGTATTTATACACTGTGATCACTGGTGTTATCTCTCTGTAATAGTATACTGTCCGAAAAATGTGTTTGTAGTAGTACTGCCAGTGTTTCTTCCCCAATTTTCGTGTATCCTTCTTCAGGTTTTTTCAGTATTCCCACTATCGGTGGTCTGTCTTTCGCTAGCGCTTTGCATATTCTGGTGTCTTGTCGACTCCCTTGCTGTACTCCCTCCATGAGGATTGTTTTGCTTTCCTCACTTTGTTGTTGTATTTTGTAAGCACTTCTTTATAGGGTTCCCACTTCGCGGTCCTTTTGCTTTGTTAAATAGCCTTCTTGTCTCCACCCGCAGCTCTGAAAGTCGACCATTCCACCATGAAACGTCTCTGATCGACCTTCTAGAAGTTGCAGTACAACACGATTCGAAGGTGTTTATCAGTGATTCAATAGCGCGTGGGGGGTCTTCCCCTACTGCGCCTGTCTGTTCTGGGTCTCCATTGCACAAGTTTGCGAGTCCGTTGTCCGTAAGTCTAGCAACATGGCCTACCCATCTCCACTTCAGTCTGGCCACGCGGATGACAACATCCATAACTCCTGTCCTAGCCTTCAGATCTACGTTTCTCATCTTATCTTTGAGAGTAACCCCAAGCATTGACCTTTCCATGCGCCTTTGTGCCACTCTCAGTTTTTCAGCTGACTTCTTTGTGAGTGTCGTTATCTCTGCTTCGTACGTAAACACTGGAAGTACGCATTGATCGAACACCTTTCGCTTCATACTTATCGGAATATTACTTTTGAACGTGTCTCTTAGTGCTCCGTATGCTGCCCAGGTTAAGGTTATTCTTCTCTTCGTCTCGCATGTTTGATTATCCCTACCTATTCTTATTTCATGCCCAAGATACACATATTTGTCTACAAGTTCTACGTTTTCGTCTTGTATTTTTAGTTTTTCGCTAGGGATAAGATTTGTGATATATTTAGTTTTACTGAAATTTATTTTTAGACCAATTTTTGAGCATGTTGTATTAAGTTCATTTAACAGTTGCTTCATTTCTCCAAGTCCGTCAGTTATTAAAACTATATCGTCTGCGAAAGAAAGATGATTGAGCTTCTCCCCATCTATAGTTATGCCTTTGTTGTCCCATTCAAGATGTTTAAACGCGTATTCCAGAGCTGTTATAAGTAACTTTGGCGACCTTGTCTCACGTCACGTTCGATTTGTATGGGATTGTTGATGTCGTGCAGTTTTACAGTTGATGTTGCGTCCCTATAGATGTTATAAATTAGTTTAGAATAGCGACTGTCAATACGGCTTTCATTCAGGGCTTCCAGTATACTTCCCAGTTCTACTGACTCAAAGGCTTTATGAAAGTCTACAAAGGCCAAGACTAGGGTTCTATTATACTCGACAGTTTTCTCTATTAGCAGCTTCACTGTCTGCAGGTGGTCATTTGTTCCGAAGTTTGAACGGAACTCGGCCTGTTCTTTTGGCTGATAAAAATCAAGTTTATTCTATAGTCTAGTCGTTATAATTCTTGTAAAGGTTTGTTTTGTCACCCTTTTTGTGCACCAGGATAGTGAGAGCATTTTTCCATTTTGTAGGGACAGTTTCTTCATGTAGGCATAAGTCGAAGAGATCTTTTATTTTCCTTAAGAGTTCTTTCCCACATTTTTGATAGCCTCTATCGTTATGCCATCCTAACCTGGTGATTTTTGAGGTTTCATTTTTGCCATCGCTTGGTTTATTTCATTTACAGTTATATCCGGGACATTCTCTGAGCCTTGGTTTAGAATTTTCTTTTTGATAGCGTTTTCTCGGTGTGTCGGTTCTTTTCTACTTCTATACAGTTCTTTATAGAACTCTTCCACTATACGTAGCAACTCTTGGGGGGTATACAGATCCAATAATATGAGTTTCCTCTCGTACCCTTCCATAGCCATTTTCGTTTTGACTGCTACAAGATCCCTACAAGAAAGATCTCTTAATGTGATGACTTCATCGGAGCTGTGCAAAGTCTAGCTTTTGGTAATCTCTAGTCCCATTATTTTAATAATAATAATAATAATAATAGGGTTTTATTTTCCATTCCAAAATAATATAAATAAACATACAAATTCAAACTAGAAAACGGGAAAGCAATACATACAGACCAAAAGTTAAATAAGTACATACCAAAAATTAAATAAGTTATATATAACGAGAAATGGAAAATACGATGGTGATCAGATGGCTTCCTAATTATTACCCTTAATCCAATATTCTTGAATGACTATAAATGAACCTTAAAATTAAATCCGTTTTGGTGGAAACTCATGGAATCTGGTTACGTGCCATGCTACAACATACCATTGGTTTTAGTGAGACAAAGCACCGTCATAAACTCTATTCGTCGGTCCAAGGTCCTCATCTTCCACGATTCCGATAAGAGTTTCTCGAAATCGGTGGGCATTCCAGCAAAACCATGTAATTGACGTTAAGCAATAAATTGCCATTAATATTTAGCAGCACAGAGCAGCCGCATTGTTAGCGCAATGAACGTGGGTGGCTAAATTGTGGACGATCCTAGACGCAACCGCAATTTTAAAATTTTCTTTCGAAATTTTTGAGCCTGGCGCCCTGAAAACGACTCTCGGTGTGAAAACTCCAGTTTTCTCCTCTGCTTTTTGTTACAGCAGAACTTTCACTCACACCTAACTACAAAATGGAATGCGTTTGCATTGCCTAATTTCTCCGAAGTTTTTCATTGAAGCAGATTTGAAAGACCTTCGATCTAATCAGATTCAAGTGCGCACTTTGGAACGCGATTATGTGGGAAGCTAAATTTTGCACGATGCTCGCTCAGGATTTTGTTGGTTCAAAGATTAATCCGAGCTGGTATTTTGGTAATTAGTAAATAGTTTTTGGACTGCTTGTGTTGAAGCTCCTATTTTCTAAGAATTTTATTTGACATCTCCATATCACCAGGGCCTAATCCCTCCACACATATTGCGGTCGAAAAGTGTCACGTGCCTTAAACTTTATCTCAATTTGCCTAGTTTATTACAGAGGGATTAGCCCGGCAATAAATCAAGTAGCACCAGGAGAAGCTGCCAACATAAAGCTATTTTTATTTAAATAACAGTCAGAGCCGTAATCAACACTTAATTAGTCGTTGCACCTCGTCAGCACCAACCGACAATGAAACGCCCAGCAGATGAGAAATGCTCTTCATTGATGCAGGATGCACTGTAATAATGCTCGGTGTTTATGTAACTTAATTGCCGGGACCACTTTGTGCTCTCCAACAATAAAATTAAAAATGTTTAATAGAGATGGTCATCGGAAACAAATGAAGCTTTCGGCAAATTTCTAACGCAGGCGGAGGTGACTGGAAGAGCGGTTTTAGATCTGTTTTTCTACTTGGTCGAATAGCGGAAAAGGGGACTGCACGTGCACGTGGCACGAGTATATCTTTCCCCAAATCAGATTGCAACCAAATCTGCAAGTAAGATCTAAGAGACCGTTAGAGTTAAATGAAGAACGACGCTTAAATAACTTTTGTATTTTGAAATTCTCCAGGAACCTATGTAAGTAGAACTAGAAAAGTGCTTTGATTTAAATCAGTTCAACCTTAAACATTGAAATGTATTACATTAATTTTTTTTTTTGAAATCGATTATCTCGATGATAGTTAAAGTTGAATGAAGCAAGAACACATAATGTTTACTATTATAGTAGGCAATCATAAACATTTGCGCACTCGAGACTATAATTGTTTAATAAAAATAAAATTCTGTACAGTTGTCTTCCCTTTTGTTTAAAAAGTTCCAACATTATTTTTTTCAAAAATGTCTTCGAAGTCCAAAAATGAATAATGGGAATATATATTTAGAACAGTGTAATATATAACGTAATTATCTACAACGTTTGTTGTTGGATTTACTTTAACCCTAGGATTAGACAATTAATAATAAAGCTGAAAATGTTAGAGCTTTCAAGGTAAAAATGTTCGACGTTTGCGATTAAAGCAAAAATATAGGTTTATACTTCTAGAATAAATGTAGAGAAATACCTTAATAGTTAAGCTATCTGTTCCTGTCTCTTCATTCTTCTTCGCTTATATCCTTCTCTACTAGTGTTTCCAGTGTTTCCACTATTCCTTGTCTCCAGCTTTTTCACAGCCGTCTTCATCTTAAGCATTGTTGGGGAAACCATTCCTATGTTTTTTCCAAATACAATTTCATCCATGCTCTGGACATGTCCACTGTCCCACTTGGATTTGCTTCACTTCCTCCACTATGGGCTCTTCTACCCCAATTCTGAAATTCTCGTTGAGCTAGCCAAATTCCATTTCTATAACTTTAAGGTCATTTTTTGTTTTTTTAATCAATTGCCACGATTTAACTTACTCTTCAAAACTATAGTTTTTTTCTTGGCTGATCCGCGTTGGTAGCATACGAGTACACACAGCCAATTTATTTGGTACTTATATTTTTCTACAATTTAGTAAACGATATTTCCCAGACAAATGACTTGAGTATATGCATTAAATAAACCATTCATGCATTTACCGTCTCTACAACTGACTGTTAGTGTGTTAGAACTAGACAGTCTTAGTTATTACCCAAGATTATCAATCTGTGTACAGTTTTAACATAAAAAGCAAATAGCATCAGAATCCTTACCAACATTTAAGAGTTATAAGATTTACTATCGTGATATGTTGTACACATTTTTCTTTTTCCCGTCATTATTTTTCCGCTTTTTAGTGCGGGTCGTTATTCTTTTTCCAAATTTGCATGCTACATGATTAGGAAATTAACTTCCTCAATAGCATTGAAGTGACAATGATAAAGCGACCGAAGTAAAACTGTGTTTCGAGTGTCTTCAGTTAACTTTTACGGTTTTATTATAATTTGTCCCGCCCCATTCAACTCTTGGAACAGATTCACAGCCAGCCAGCTCGATATTTTCAGTGATTTTTGCTCGCGACTAGGATTAAAGAAATGGTTCTTATAGCTAATATACAAAAATAAATACGAACTTTAATCTAACCAACAGGAGAAATTCTAGTTACTATTAAGCTCTTTTCTTTCACACAATCCTAATCTTTAAAAATGAAGGTATCGGTTGATCGAATAAAAGAAAATACCAGAAACAAAATTCAAGTACCAGGGCCTTAATAATTGTAATGCCGTACAGGTGCAGTTAGGGAGTTCAAATAAATAGAGTCGACAGTAAGATATAAATGGCACCATACTCATAAATGCAAACGAACTTGGATATAGCGGTACAGTTTAGCTTCCAATTAAGGTCTACATTACTCAGGATTCGTTAAATTCAAAATAAACCCAGTAAGTTTTTATTACTATAAGATATATTCGTATACATTATTAGAAAATATTTAATAAACGAATAGTATACGGGAACTCGGCAAGCGAGAAAAGATAATTAACGAAACATGGCACTGGAGCCGATATAGCGAAGATAGCCGTAATTAATAGGCATTACATCCGGTACTCCGAAAAGTTATTACTTACGCAAGCTGCGGACGCGTACCTATCGTCAAGAGGCCTCTCGGAACGTGACCCATTTACAATTAAATAACGTAACGCTTTATAAAACTGTTCGCTTACCGCGAGAGGGTGCGTTATCATGGAACTTACCCGTCTACTATTTTGACAAGTACTTACAAACACCGACTAAATCCGAAACATACGCCAAATTAATGATACCAGTAGACAGCTGGAGACTGCCTGTTAGACAATAAATTGTTTTATATTAAAATTAATTTTGAATTTAAAGTAGAAGTAACTTCAAGTAACCAACTCGATCCGGCGAGATAAGGGGGTACAGATCGCAGAGGGACACGTCGAGAATTGCAACTGCGGGTACTCTATAGTTGGAATACAAATAACCTGACCTCCTACTATAGATCATCAGCGGTGAAAAGTCGTATCAAGCCGGACAAAATTGATTTTCTAGCTGCGGAGGTTTCCCCCACGCGCTACAAGCGGCTCCAGATAGGAAATCTTTAGGGTTCGTGAAACGCTTTGCTTATCACCAGGTGATGCGCTATTATGGAAGTTACCCGTCTACCATTATGACGAATTAAGTATTCGCTGAATAAATTCGAAAGATACGCTAAACAAATTACAGCAGTAGACAGCTGAAGGTTGTCGACTAGACAGTAAATTGTCAAACGAGTTTTAAGTTAGCATTAATTTAAATTTTGCAAGACGTAACTTCCCGTAACCAACTCGATCCGGCGAAGTAAGCGGGTACAGATTGCATACGGACGCATCGGAGGGTGCAACTGCGACCTCGAGTACTAGATAGATGGAATAAATACAACCTGGCCTCCAACTTTACCTCATCAGCGGCGAAAGGTCGTAGAAACCCCATTCAAGCCGGGTCAAAATTGATTTGCCAATGGTCAAATATCATTGATGAACTAAATCTCCGTGAATTTTCAAAAGCATTTTGTTATTTAGATGTAAATGGAATTTGACTAATAGAACCGGCAGCAATAAAGATCCACTACAGATTAAGAGAAAAAATCAGGACATTTATTAGGCTTCTATAGCAAGTTTTAATCACAACGCTGTACAAATATTTAATACACCTAATAGATAATGTAATATTTTCGTTTTTTCTAGTGTATTTAATTTTTAAAGACTGCTGCTAGTTTACAGCATTCAAGATTATACTTTTGATATATGTTTTATTTTCCCAGTTCTTACATGTTTTAATAAAGCACATAAAAATAGGTGTTAACTATTACAATGGCAATTCATAAAAAATCATCTGATCTTGATAAGTCTTCTGTATTAGAAGCTTAAATCCAATCTATTTGGCATATAAATAGCAGAAAACGTCTAGCCTAGCACACTAAACTTGTTTTACAGCTTCTGGTATGTTATTTAAATTTACCCTTGATTTTTACATTGTTTACAAGCACTTGTACATTTTATAATGCTATTATTTACACATAACTGTTTACATATCCCATCATTTTTTCTCTTTCTTGTTCAGGTTAACGTTTTTGCACTTGTTTCTTTCTTTCAAACAATCCTTACTAATATATGAAGTTGCTTTTAACTTTATATATATTGTTTAATGAAGCTCATCAAGGTTTTGAAAATGTGTCTTCACTCCTTAATCTCTAAATAATAACAAAAAACCTTTGGTCGTATTTAGCAGTTTAAAAAAGTGAATTATTATCTAGCTCTATCGTCGATGCTACATTATTTTATGTTGTAGGTAAATCATAGCAACCCAGAAGCCTATCAAAATGGTGGACAGCTTAAGATTTCGAGATTCTGCAAATTCCCAGAAATTGGGACGCCCTATAAGCGTCAATGCAGAAATGGAAAGCTCCCCGTTGTACAAAAACTACCCCAACAGGTCCATTCTGCAAAGGAAGCGGGGCCCCGTCGATCCGGAGAAAATGCTGAAAGAGAACTACCCCGCGGAGGATTTTGAGTACGTGAAGTGCGGACCTCCGCCCCCATCGGATCACATTTATGAGAACTTCGAAGAATTCACAACCAACAGTGATCTTACAGTGCAGATGTGCCTGGAGACCATCAAAATCAGTCTCATGGAGCACATCTCGTGCTCCGGCCGACACCAGCTCTTGGACGACATTGAAAACAAAACCACTAATCAGGACAACCTGGCGGAAGCTTTCAAAGGAGCTTCCAAAGTTGAAATCAACATTGCATTCCTTTGGTCAGCTCTGATGAAAAGGTGGGATCTCTTGGATGGGCTTCTAAGTATAGGAGCCCAGCTGCTCTATTGCGAGCCCCGCCAGGGATTGAGTGCCTTACATTTGACAGCATTCAGCGGCTGCATAGCTGGTACCCAGTATTTGATATCCCGGGGTGCTGACGTCAATGCTTGCTTCAAGTGCTACAGCCCTTTGCACTGTGCAGCTTTTGGGGATAGTCCCGAGACTACAATGGTGCTGCTCAATAATGGTGCTACAGTTTCTGCTCTTACTTCGAACACGAGCAACTGCCACGAAAGTGTTCTTCATTGTGCCGTTCGAGCCAATGCTGTGGCTTGTGTGAGGCTGCTAATTGCCGAAAGGGCTGATACTGGACAGATTGAGTACGCCGGTCCGTTATCTATGCACTTGGATGCTGACTTGGGGCTCGTACAATGCCCGAAGATACTGATTGATACCAAGGGAATTAATGTGAATGCGAAAACCAAGGACAAAGAGATGACCGCTCTTCATCTGGCAGCTGAAGGGGGCTACGTCGACTGTATAGAGATGCTCTTAGATAAAGGTAATATTAAACAGTTCGCAGTTTGTGATATTTAAGTATTATATTGGTGTTTTTTTACTTTGCCCTTGTAAGATCATTTCATTATACATTCGGAGTAAGTGGAAGGGTTGAACTACAAGTTGATTTGTTTCTACTAATTGAAAATTTAGATATAAACGGACAGACATCAGGTACGAAAAAGGTTCCAGAGGGATGAGAATAAGTCAAGTGAAGAGTCCTCGAAAGACCACGGAGCAAGTCTTAGAACTCATACAGAACAATGACATCACATCATGGCACTTCTGCAGACGTGGAAGGCCCTTTGGCAACCTTTTTCCAGGATCCAAGAGACATTTTCAGGTTATGCCTAATTGTGTGCAAGTGTTTAGGATACAAAGAGATGACAGACAATTTTGATATGAAGATTTTTTCTATTTCATTTAAGATCGTAAATTTCCGGAAACCGGTTTTTGTGAAAATTTCAGTTTTTCTTGATTTTTGAGGATTTCTCACCCGACTACTGGAACAAAAACCATATTTTGAAATTTTTATTTCGGTTAGGTCTCTATCAAAAACCGAGCGATCTTACCGGTTTCTGTTTTTTTCCAACGTTAATTTTCGGTTTTTCCTATATTTCCCAACTTACGGCTCAAGTATTTCATACCATAACAAAAGCTGCTCGATATCGACCCCTCCGTCTAAACAACGTATAAATTATAACGCCGGACTTTTTGACCGTGCCTACTCGAAGTTCAACTTTTGAAAAAATCAAAAAGGAAATGCTATCAATTGCGGTCGAATTGTTACGGTATAAAACGGCATTTACAACAAGCCGAGGGCGTTAGAAAGTCAGCGATAAGCCTCCGGTCGGCTCATGACTAGCTCGGCGTTATGGCGGGGTTCACCTGATCTCGACAGTGCGGTTTTACTAAAAGCCTGTCTTACTTGACTTACTCAATTAAAACTTTAAAACCTTTCGAAGTCAGCTTTTTTTAGAAAACCTCAATTTTCTAATTCAAATTGCTTGAAGAGCACTCTTTTCTTTTATTAAGCACTCAAAATATTTTAAAAATAGTACTACTTCGATTAATCAAACTCAAAATATATAAATTAACAACAAATGCAAGTAAATTTTTAAACAAGAACAATAGTCTGACATTCCAGAGCGAAGTTCGGGTACCACAGCTAACCTCGAATATACCATACTCCAACGTTCATTCATACACGAGTATAAACATACATAAAGTAAGCACAAAATTTCACAACAGTATTCTTACGAGAGAGCAAAAAAAATTGCAAAAATGAAGTTATTTAAAGCCTTCAATTTAATTTTCATCTCAGTTAAGCGGTCTGTACTCCGTTTCATGCACCACTCGAACAAAGCTTTCAGTACGCAACCGGTATTCATTTACACTAGAACCAATGCGTTTAGAAATATGTACTTTAGCAGACCGCTGTCTTCAAGTTATATTTCAAGACCAATTTAATAAAGACCCGCTTAGGTTGTCTGCAATATGCTGACAGAATTCCTTTTCGACTACAAGAGGACAGGAGGTCACGCAGGGTACGGTAGTTCAAGTAGTTACACAATGTTGGGCAGTTGTTGCCTTCTTTAAATTTCTAATTTCGAAATCGGAACTAAGTAAAACGTGAAAGCGCAATGAATTATATTTTGCTTGATTTTAAAGCGGGAACGGTAATGAAATTACAGACGCCGAGAATGGCAGTGAAACTCGATACAGCCCGAAGAACGGTCTAACTTGTACCGGAGACCCGAAATGTAGCCGCTGCGGAAGTGAACAAATAAAGTACGCACAAATGCATTGAACTAAATGCACTGTTTACGATTTTGAATTTCGGTACTTGGCCGAAACTTTAAAGAACGATACGGTAATGGATACTCGGTAGGTTTCTCCTGAAAACGTTAGAAAATTAGCATCACTGCATAATTCTGGGGTCCCGAAGCGATACTTTACAACACGTCTTGACTCTTCAAGATCTGGAGCACGAATTCTTTATTCGGGAACGAATCACGCAATCCTTTAGTGTCAATATGGATGTTCTTCTACCAGAAAGCAATATTTTGAAAAATTCCCGCTTGTTGGGTATTAATACTCACAGTTCCGACAGTTATCTAAGGGAACTCCCCCAGAGACCCACGAGTATCTTCTCCAAACGAAACTCGTGATGGCCTCTACGTGATTCGAGATTGCAGAGGAGATATGTTAAGATTCTCTCATGACACAAGTGTTGCAGAAAACTTCAGATAATTATAGAGGCTCCAAAAGATGCCAACACTGTTTCAAACATGAATTTTTAAATGCACAAGGTCGAAGGAGGGGAATTTTATTTTTTTCGAGTTAAAAATTGTAAAAACGCGCATTTCGACGACCGCGTGGCGCAGTGGTAAGGGTGTCAGGCTTGCAATAAGCAAATCCTCGGTTCGAATCCATGGGCAGGCGGAATTTTTTCGCAGTCCATTGGATAGATATCGGGCTCGGTCACCATTAGCCGTTGGGATAGAATTAACGGCGCTCTTGTGACTGGTCTATGGGAAAGAGTAACCTGACCACACACAACACATGCTACATATAATATACACATGATATGCTGTGACCTGTAATTGGTTTCGTGTAACTGTTGGTCGCAGCTTAAATAAATAAATAAATAAGTGGTTTAGGGAAAAAGTTCCTTTAATGCAAGTTTTAAATTTTTTGAGCAATTTTGGCTTGATTGAAAAGGAAAATTTCGAATAAAACATAACCAGAAAGATAAGAAAAACCAAAGGTCCACGCGGTCAAAGACAAAAACTGATAGAATCCCGCGGTTTCCAGTATAAGACGTCGTGTGCGAACTCAAAATTTCGCAAATTTTTTTAGCTCGATGGTCGTCCGGCAACAACCAACATTTTCAAAAAGGTATATATTCAGAAGGGCTTTATGGTGCAGTCGGAGGGAGAAACTGATTGGCCAGTATGAAAGAATATCAAAATACTACAGATACCAATATTTGCTAGATCGTCTCCTTGTATGCCAAAAAATTGGGCAAAACCTGAAAACCCCTTTTGGACCCCGAGAAAAAGTTACCAAAGAACCTCTGTGTCTGTCAAAATACAGAAGAACATGACCTGTCATCGTTAAGCATCAATAGTGGAGTCATTAGAGAGAAAAAAACATTAAATCCTGAAGTTGTAATTGTTGAATATGTTTTAACACTTTGTCCTAAAGAAAATTCCAAGTATACCAATTTGGGCAGCGTCGCTCGCGACGTCATCTTGGAAAAATAGCGGGCAAATCCGGTTTCTCGGTTGACCCGTTAGTCATTACACCGAAATCCTAGTATCAGTTTTATCAACGACGTCATTTCCAACATTTTTTGTTTAAAGTCAAGTAGATTCTGAGCTAGAGCACTGTAAAGTGCAACGCAAACATTTTTCGGTTTTTAACAGATTTTTCGATGATTATTGATAAGTTGTTGGAAATGGCGTTCTTGATAAGAACGATACGTGTTTTGGTTGTATGACGTGCGGGAACGTAGATATTCCCAAAAAACAGGTTTTGCTCGCAATTTTGCCGTTTTTATTAGAGCACCGAGTGTTAAAACATATCCAAAAATTATAATTCCAGGATTTAATGTTTTTAAAAATTTGCTAATGACTGGACTACAGGCAATTGTTTGGAAAAATAAATTTTGGCGTTTTGCGGAAATGTGCATTTGCACGAACCGAACCATATAAGACGGACTTGCATCTTCTCCCCTTTCCACTTACCCTCGCCCACCTTTCTACCTGCTTATTGTCCATTTTATCCCCGCATTTCCAATTAGAAAAAAATATTAATTTCAACCTTTTGAATGCCCCAAAGGTATAATGTGTTGTAATGACCAGTTGCATCTAGCAATCCAGTATTGGAAAATAATAACCAAGCTACTTTCAGGTGCTGATCCTAATCTTAGAAATCACAGAGGACAAACCCCCTTGCACTTGGCAGCCCGTTCTCAGTCAGTAGAATGCGTGGAGATGCTCCTAAGGAAGGGTCATGCAGATCTAAACGTTGGAGACCTTGACAAGCGGACACCCCTGCATGTAGCTCTTGGAAAAGCAGCCAGATCCTATGATATTATCGAAGTATTAGTAAGCTGGGGCGCAGACGTCAATACACGAGACCAGTATGGATACACTCCTCTGCACATAGCAGCTTTAAACGAGCTGTCGCAGTGCGTTGAAATACTTGTGTTCCACGGAGCCGACGTGACAGCCAAGTCTAATTTCGGCATGACTGCGCTTGGCATCATCACTAGAAAGACACCAGCATCTCTTGCCATGATCCATCAAAAATTGGACAACGCAATTACGCTGCACAATCATTCCGAGTCGTCCAATCGTGAGGTGGAAATGAGGGTCGATTTCAGAAATATCCTGCAGCACTGCCATCCCCGGGAAATTAGTTTTCTCAACACATTTGTCGACGAAGGACACAAGGATATTTTGCTGCACCCGCTATGTGCTGCTTTTTTGCACCTGAAATGGGAAAAGATACGCAAATACTACATAGCTAGGATGCTGTTTTATTTGATCTTTGTCTTGAGTTTGTCTCTGTATGTACTAACAGCTCTGGGCCATAATTGCTTTAACATTGGAAAAAATAGTACCGACCCTGATGACATCATGGAATTGTGCGAGAAGAAGTCCATTATGGGTGATATGTTGCGAAACAACCCGTTTGTAATCGAAATTCAGTATTTTGTGCTGGTAGGCATAACAGCTTGTGAAATCTTGCGAAAAATCTTCGGCTTAGCTGGATATCCTACTCTAAGGCAGTATGTCTCCTGTCCGGAAAACATTATCGAATGGCTCGTTATTGTAAGCGTCTTCGTCATATCGTTTGTTTATACAAACCGAACTTACATGTGGCAGAACCATATAGGAGCTTTCTCAATACTACTTGGTTGGACAAACTTGATGTTGATGATTGGTCAACTTCCAGTTTTTGGTTCATATGTGGCGATGTATACGAAAGTTCTCGGGGAATTTGCCAGGTTACTGCTGTCCTATTCTTGCCTATTCATAGGATTTGGCATAAGTTTCTGTGTAATCTTTCCTGAATCCAACACGTTTGCCAACCCATTCATTGGCTTGATAACCGTTTTAGTAATGATGACAGGGGAAGTAAATTTAGAGCTATTAACCGAGCCGGACGATCCTCCACATTTATTAGAAATTACTGCTCAAGTTGCCTTTGTTTTATTCTTGTTGCTTGTAACTGTAATTCTCATGAACTTGATTGTGGGCTTCGCGGTTCATTATATCCAGGGTTTTCAGAAGACTGCCGGCCTTTCTAAATTAGTTAGACAAACAAAACTCATCTCCTATATGGAACTAGCTTTATTCAACGGGTACCTTCCGAAATATATACTGAATGTGCTACATTTAACAGCCCTGGTCTCCCCACGAGCGTACAGGGTTGTGCTGAACGTCAAGCCCCTTAATCCTCAAGAGAAGCGGCTGCCAAGAGATATTTTAAACAAAGCATACGAGATTGCAAAGCAGAGAAAGAACTATGGCCATACAGTATCTTCCACGGGCACCACCGCTGCGACGTGGCAAAAGTTCTTCAACAACAACCTGGATCAAACCAGTGAGATTGTAGCTGAAAATGCTCAAAACATCAACAACCTACAGAACAAAATATGCGCTGAAGTTAAGGAATTAAAAGAGGCTATTGCTCATACGAATCGTGTTGTAGAGCAATTGCTGATTATATCAACGCAAAAGACTTCTTCCAATTGTTGACCCATTTTAATGTGAAGGGAACTACGTTTTGTCTTCGCGATTTATTTAAATACTACAAAGGACCTAGACAAATAGAATATGTGATAATATTAAGGTACTGAATAATTAGCCATAGCTAAACTGGACTAAATTGAGCACTAATATTCTGTAGGAAATAGGAAAATTAATTTATATAGTTCTAAGTTTTGAGTTTGTAGATTATGTTTATGTATAAAATATTAATTTAAAGCACCCATGGCAGAGTTTTAATCCAGGAACTTGTATAATATATGTTGTTACGTATAATTTTTCATTTAGATATAATTAGGTTACAAGTTCAGGAAATGTCTCGAGTGACCTGCAACCTGTTTGCGAGATTGGCATGCGGAAGTTGCTGAATCAGATAAACTGGAAAATGCTAGGTGGTACACACGATTCTTTCATCGCCCTAACTGCCGTGGCTAAAACTCAAAAACGCTGCTACAATCCAGTCGCAAGCAAATACGAGTAAAATGTAGATTCAATACTTGATAATGATAAACACAACTTCTGAGATGGAATGTAAAAAAATTGCTAAGTTGGTACCCAAGACGGTTAATAACTTTCAAAATATGCGAGAGTCTATCAGCTATCATATCCCAGTCACTCGTGTCTCACCCCCGAGCCTCAGGCAAGTTTTCAACAAATAAAACACAGAATATTTCATAAATGTCTTTATTATATACATCATATGGTATTTCTAAAATATTTTTTCACTCTACAATTAACCCTATTTCTAATCGTCTTTAGCATAGCAGGCGCCTCTTCAAAGTAGTCACAAACACCTTTAGTTTTCATTACGTCTATGCACATTTGTAACATCCTTTGGTCATCATAATCAAACAGTAGTACGTTGGAATCGTAGCGGAATTTATTAAAATGCATTTTATCACTAATACGCGCTTGAATAATTTTATGTGATGAATCGTAGATTTTATTATCGACCTCAATCCATACGTGAAATGTAGGTCTTGCACCGTCATGAGCCATAGTACCCCATTTCAGTTCTGGTTTTAAAGGTTTGAATTTTAGTAGTTGTTCGAATAACATCAAACTTGCCGGTAAACACACCCCATACATATTTTCACTTATGAACTCTTGGGATATCACATCACAAATCAGACCTTGTATAGACACCATGATGACGCTACTGAGACATATTTGGTTGAATTTCGATTTATACTATTAGACCACAATGACTTCATACAATTAATCCGGTTTATTTTTTTATCAACCTTGCACATTTCTCAAACAATGGCTTCAGTTAATTAAATTTTAGATTAATATTACTGGCTGTTTACAAAATTTTATTATTATGTAATTTATGATTCAATTTTTATTAACTCTGTAAGTAAGAGGTATATTTTATATTACTACTACTCTCTTTTAATATGTGTGTTGTTTTAAGTTGACAGTTGCACATTTCTCAAACAAGTCTGGACAAGTCTGAAGCTCTAGACAATAACATCCGGTTTATCTGATAATGGAGGTCATTAACTGTATCAGCAAAAATTCCTCCAGACAACAAAGACTCCATTTTTTGCAGTCGTGCAGATTTCTCAAACAATGACCGTCATTGTTCAATTGGTAGACAATAACATTCGGCATCTGCAAGTCTCAACAAGTTTTCATGCCCAGACGATGACTCACATCCTGTTGGGCCTGGGAAAATGTTGATAAGCGTAGAAATATTGTAAAATTTCAAAATTAGACATTTAGCCCCAAAATTCATCGTGGGAACCGGAAGTGGCCGAGGCCAATAACCCCGGCTAGGTCAATGACCTTGGCACCGGCTACGCCCGCGACCTTGACCCCGGCTAGGCCAACGACCGTGACAAACCTGCGCAAAAACTCCGCGCAGACCTGCGCAGTGACACATTTTGGTCCAGAACAACCCTAGGTACACTACTAGAATCCTAACCGAAAAGTGCACAGAGTATAATATTCCGATGTGGGTGGCCTTTATCGACTTCAAGAAGGCTTTTGACACGGTTGAAATTTGGGCCATAGAGCGAACCCTAATAAAGAACGCAAGAATAGACAGCCGATACATTAACATAGTCAACAACATATACAAAAACGCAACTCTCCAAATTCAGATGCACGAAACATCTAAGAAAATTGATGTTAAAAGAGGAGTGCGGTAAGGTGATCCTATGTCGTCCAAACTGTTTGCCCTCGCTTTAGAGGATGCAATGAGACATATAGACTGGGGCAATAGAGGCTACAACATCAATGGGGAAAAACTAGCACACCTAAGGTTCGCCAATGACATTATAGTGTTCGGAAAAATAAGAAACGAACTTGAAAGTATGGTTAAGGACATCTACAGAGCAACTAAGAGTATAGGATTAGACATGAACATTCATAAGACAAAATATATAACAAGTGAACAAAACTTAGAAGGAACAATCATTCTCGATGCGAAACAAATAGAACGAGTAAGTACGTATAAATACCTAGGGCAGACAATAACAACGGGGAAAGCCAACCAGGAACTAGAAGTTAATGAAAGAATTAGATTAACGTGGGCGGCATATGCGAAGATAAAAGATGTACTCAAATTAGATATACCGCTCGGCCTTAAAACACAAATCTACAACTAGTGCTTATAACCGATAACTACCTACGGCTCCGTTTAAAAGTGAATCAAAGAGCTATAGAACGAAAAATATTGGGTATTATTCTGAGAGACCGAAAGACCAATATTTGCATACTTAAAAAAACAAAGCTGGAAGATGTAACTAGGAGAATAGCCGCATTGAAGTGGAGCTGGGCTGGTCATGTTGCTAGAAACGAGAATGATTGGAGTGGCAGACTGCTCAGATGGAGGCCATAGACACAGAAACGAAGCGTAGGTAGACCACAAGCAAGATGGTCTGACGCTTTAAAAAGGACAGCTGGTTCCAATTGGTATCGAGTAGCACAACACCGACAAAATTGAAAAAGCATAGAGGAGGCTTATATTCAACAAGTAGAGAACGGCTGAGAGAAGAAGAAGAAGGTTAAAGTTTGTTTGTTATTTGACACAGAATGATGCAAAACTTAACCTGAAAAACTCGAATTTGACATAGCTTAACACCTTGGCTGCCGACAACGCAAGGTTGCGTTGACTGAGTAGTCATCCTGAGTGACGCCGACGCCAGGTGTGCTGTCTGCGCATGTTGTAATATAAATGTATATTTTTTAATCGGTTTTGCAGTTGGAGGTTTGCAATCGTAGAGGTGTGTTCTATGAGTATTAATCTGTGTTTGTGCGTTTGCAGTTTTGGAATATTGCAATATGGCGGACAGTGAGCAAGCCGGGCCTTCGGGCTTTAATCTGCAGCGTTCTACAGTAGGTATTCGGGGCAAGTGAAATCTGATAGGCAGCCAACGTGTTAACAACAATGCAGTAGTAAGCGACATAAATAGAAAAAACTTCAGTTTATACTTCTCAAATGAATAGTGAATTGATGAATAAAAACATTTTATTGGTTTCAGAATATTAAGCCTTGGTTTACATATACAAAAGTAGGCTGGTAACTAAGTCATAACTGTATCTGTACGATAATTGTCCTTTATTGTACATAGCAACCATTACTATACTGAAACAGCTGTATCTATACCTCGTGGTACGGCTGCCACTGAAAAAAGTTGGTCCCGGTTGTCATAATAACATCATGACAGTCGTTAGTGGGGTTGGAAGTCCCCATAAAATGTACAGTGACACCTATAATTGGCCTAACGGCTGTTGGCGGAGTGCGGAATAAAAATAAATTAAATAAAATAAAAATAAAATAATATTCCTTTACCGTACATGGCAACCATTACCATACTGCAACCGATCAACTATTGAACATACCATGTTGATGTTATGAATCATAACAGCCTTAGATAACATTCCTAGATATGTTAATAGCTATTATCTTCATCGGTGTTGTTATATAGACTATTAACCAAATTAATTTTAGTATCGTTAAGAGCTTCATTACTGCACTCAGTGCGGTAATAAATAGATATTACTGCAATTAGTGCGATAATGGATATTACCGCACTCTTTTCATATATAAAAATATATTGAATCAGCATTTATTAATGAAGATAATAGTAATTTACAATTAAAGTAACGTTATAAAGCTTTTTACATTACGAGCGATGTTAGGAGCGAGTTCTTTAAAATTCTTGAGTAATCTAGAAAGCAGATAGCTGAGATAACGCTACATATATCGTAACATGGTTTATTTTATCCTAAAATACTAATCTCTTTCAAAAAATAGGAAAAATTGTTATTAATGACACTTGCAACAGCGAGACATACCGGGTGTCCGTTCTCAAAGTCGAACATAGGCGATTAACATTGTATTCAACGTTTTTGCAGATTCCTGCTCGCCAATTCAACTTACAGGGAAGGTAATGGTATCAATGGAAAGATAAAATTATTACGCATCGAATGGTACCAATAATAATATTCAAGATGCGATTTTTATTTTAAAATACTAATTTAAAACTTGGGAATTTTTAAATATGCCATGCCTTGCTTTTCAAGTTCGATAGCATTTGTCAAAAAAATTGGTAATTATTTGGCGAAAAAACAGGTATTTTCTGTCAACGTCTGTTAAAATTATCTACAGAAAACTGAACTATTTCAATAAAGAACGAGTGAATGCACTAATGTTAATTGCCTATGTTCGACTTTGAGAATGGACACCCGGTATATCTGCTATGACTGTGGTGGTGTCACTAGTAAGATAAAAACCATAAGTCACTCAATACTGTATTGTTGGTAGCACTGTCAGGTTATATCAAATTTGAGATTAGCAGGTTAAATTTTGCATCAGTCTGTGTCAAATAACAAACAAAACCTAACCTACTAACATCAAATTTGACATAGACTGACAATATTACCAACAATACACGTCAGTACTGTCAACAAGTGATTAAATGCTAATAAAGAATCAGCAAAGAGCATATTCTTTGGTATCGGTATGTTATTTTTCTTAACAACACTAGTGTTGTTAAATGCATCATAATGTAACCCGTTGCTAAGGCATTATTATCATAGTAACACAATAGGATAAAATAAAATATTGAACAATACACGTTTGCTTATGGCACTTAACGAGACTCGTTTGATTGCCACAAAACTCGGCTCACCGCCTCGTTTTGGCAAACTCATATCGTTAAGATGCTCATAATCAAACTTGTATCGTTAATATCTATAACATTTATTGATTCAAGATATACTACATACTCCCCTGAAACCTTTACTTCATGTGGGTCTCTGGTGGCCTGATAAACATAAAGGGTTTGACAACGCCGAATGAATCAATACAGCGAATTTATTTTAATGCGCAATGTGGTATTCCCGTTTCCATGAGAACTCGATTGTTACTATTAGTACTGTTTGAGGCTTTCGCGGTTACTCGAATGATTCTCCTTAGCATAGAATTTCGGCTTAGACCGCGTAGTATTTGTATATGAACACCCAGCATTTTCTGGCTTAATGTGCCTTGCACCTTGCACCAGCAAGCTGCAAGGTCTTGTAAAACGTTAGTGAATATGGATGCACAAACAGCAAAACGGCCAAATCTGCCTAAGTATCCTCGTTCTCAAGATACTCAAACAACACGAGCCACCAAAGAGCATGGCCATCACACGGGTTTTTGCGCGACTTCACAAGGTGCAAGGCACATTAATCCCGAAAATGCTGGGTGTTCATATACAAATACTACGCGGTCTAAGCCGAAATTCTATGCTAAGGAGAATAATATTGTTACTATTAGTTTCTAAGGATACACCACGCCATGTGTAAATGCGTTTATTTTAAAATGCAATATATGAACTGTAATTTTCTCAAAAAAGAAGCATTACAAATAACAACAGGGAATGTAACATGTAATATCCCACATACTTGCTGTAAACTGAAGTCTTTATACCATTCCATCAACAGAATTTCCTCCTCTAGAATATATTATGTTTTTACATACGCAGTAACGTTTCCATATTGCATTTTAAAATAAACGCAATTACACATTGCGCATTATAATAAACTCTCTGTATATATATTTGCAACATTTATTTACTATCAGCATTACACATAAATACAATTTTTTATAAATAAATAAATAAATTAGAACTGTACAAGCTAATACTAATAAGTTAACAGGTTATCAAATCTATTATTACACTTTCGGCCGGTCTTATAAAGGCCACTAATCTGACGTTAACTTTAATTCGCTGTTAAAATAAACAAAAGCGCATCAAAACGTTAGCTTATAACATTTTATTCATTAGTAAACAAATTTTGATGCGCTTTTGTTTATTTTAACAGTGAATTAAAGTTAACGTCAGATTAGTGGCCTTTATAAGACTGGCTGTTTATGTTTTGTTTCTTAAACGTTAAATTAAGTACCTATTATTATAACTCGATTCTAATAAATTTAAATATTAAATTACATTTACAGCTTAATTGAACTGTTAAAAGGTCTGTGCTATGTTATGTAATAGGCAATAAGGCTGTGATTTAAAATTTGAAGATCTAAAAGAGGGTCATGAAAAAATTAATAATATATAGTGTACATTGCATGGAAATACCAAATTTTTATGTCTTATATTCTGAATCATACGGTGCTGAGCGAGACTAAATTGCTGGTATTTCCGGAAATGAAGCTGCTGAAATTAGGTGTTTGGGTTCATGGACTTCTTTGTCTTTTCTCCGCAGTTAACGTCATTTTATAACACGCAATAACCACTATGCGGTTGTTCCAAGATAAGCATTCTATGCACAAAATGGCTTTGTATTATAGCTGGTAATAATCAAATTATACATAATAGGTGAAAATTTGAAGAAAAAACAGAAATTATAACATTTTTGTAAGTAGTTTTTGAAAAAATTGCAGAGAAAGAAAGTACTGTGGTGACCACCCCTCATTTTTTTCCTGTGTGAATGCAGCACCAAAATATGTGCACCAGAAATTTGGACCGATAACATGAAACATTGTCAGACATTATAAATTTGGCAGAAGACTCAGACTGTAATTTAGACAGTAATGAATGACGATGACAAATGATGAAAAGTAATGTTTATTTAGATATGCTATAATTGATAAATATATTGGGCCGTATTTGCATTTCAAGATTAAAGCTGTGTTTAACTAAAGTTACTAATTTCCATGACAACATTTTTGTATTTGTTTTACACATTGCTATTTAAATAAAAGCATCTCTCTCCTTGTCTATTTACAGTTGAACATGAGGTAAGAATACTGACCATACGTGTTTACTTTACTTTCAAAATTTGTATGTATAATACACATTAAATTTCCAATGAGAATTATTTTTCAAAGACAAATCAATTAAGTTATACCTAACGTAACTTCTACGGAGAAACAGATTAAACTAATCGAAAATGTCTAAATTTGAGATAAAAAAACATATTTACAATAATAAAGTTACAAAGTTTGTTTATTTAGTATGGAAAATGCTTTTAGCAAGAGTTTTTGAATTTATGAAGCCTGTATTACAGGAATGTGCATATTCAAAATAGTTTTGATCGAGAAGTGCATTTACCAAAACAAAACTTTTCATACTGGATGTAATAAACTTTCTATACAGTCGCGGTAAAAAAAACACTTTTTTTGACCTAATTCTCAAAATTCGAAAAAATTGCCGACACTGACAATTCTAATTAATAAATGTCATCAATAGTATATTACATACCGAGGTGGAAAGTGTTTCATTCCTGTCGAGAGATTAAGTAGTTAACCGAGACGTGTAGCGTCGAGGTGAACTTTATCTCGCGACAGGAATGAAACTTTTTACCGTGGTATGTATACTATTTTATTCACAACCACTTTATTCTAAACAATAATTGGAAAAATTATTATATTATGATACGACAGGTTGTGACGCGCATGAATGGATCAACGATTTCCCAGTGTCCCTACCTACTCAGCGGTCGGGAATGGATCGCGCATGAATGAATCAACGAGATTTCCATTGTCCCTACCTACACAGCGGTCGGGAGTGGATTCATTTCCAACCGGCAATCACTTTTCCGACCGGTTGGAAAGTTACAGGTTGGGAATAGCTCATTTTCCAACTTTTTAAAAGTCAGTAATAATCTTAGTACATATATGGTTGCGAATAAAAGTCATTATTCAATTCAGAAAAATGCCGGTACATATTGGAAATATAGATAAAGCGAGAACCGAGAACAATTGCTCATTGCGACACATTTTGAGAATTGGGTCAAAAAAGTGTTCTGGTTTTTTTGGTCACGACTGTACGTGTAAAATTCTATAACTTTACAGTTTAAATCATTATTATGAAAAAAAAATACTACGAGACACGTTATACTGAGAAATAACAATTTAAAATAAACCAGTAAATAGAAAAATTAGCTTACATATACAGTGTGGTCTACTTTTTTCCATAGTTTGCAGCAAATGGGAATTTTGTATCATTAGTTTCCTGAGAGTGTTATGAATGGTATATGTTGATACATTAATCTGAGCCATAGAAACTTTTATAATGTATGTCCCTATTGAGTGCAGCAAACAATCAGAATCAGCTCAAGACTACTTTATTTTCCAATCGAAACTTTATGAACAGTTGATAAAAATTTAGAAAAATGAGATACAATTTATTGCCTAAGTGCAAATATGGTGAGAATGCTATAAAATGACACTTAATAAATAATACCGGGTGACTATAAATGATTGTGATTTTTTTTCTTAGGTTGGCACTGTTTATGTTGGTGGCACTGTAAGTCTATGTCAAAGTCAATGTTCGCAGGTTAGGTTTTGCGTCATTCTGTGTCAAAACTGACGCAAAACCTAGCCTGTTAACCTCAAATTTGACATAGACTTCCAGTGCCACTAACATAAACTGTGCCAACCTAAGAAAAAAAATCACAATCATTTATAGTCACCCGGTATTATTTTCTACTAAACATTTAGTTTTTTTAAAGTGGATAACAATCAATAAATTTTATACAGTGTGGAAATAAAGTAACGGGTAAACTCATTAATTTCGTTGATATTCATTTTTATGAAAAAATCTCGAAGGGGTGTAGCGATTTTGACCATAGGGAATATTTTCAGCTGATTTTCAGCTTCTTATGTAATTTGTTTTTCATGATCGACCTTTTTTTTAATAACAACCTATATTTTTTATTATTGATTTCGGTAGTACTTTCTATCCCGTTTCGAACGGTAGATATAAAATTTTCAATATGTTCCATTTGAAAAAAATCAAGAAAAATGGCATTAAAATTTAAATATTAAAAACCACTAAAATGAACAAAATAAATCTAGTTACTGGTGGATAAAACAAAAAAGATTAGTTACATGTCAGAATTAAACAATTTGTAAATGTCATAACAAAATAAGCGTCCTTTGTTTTTTCTAAATTAGAATTTACCTTTAACAAACTACTTTATTAATAGAAATGTTTTTTAATAAAGTAGATTTTTTTCAGATGTAACATATTGAAAATTTTATATCATTAAAAACAACATAAAAAGTACTACAAAAAATAAGAGGTTGTTATTTAAAAAAAGGTCGATGACGTCATAACTTTTAAAACAAATGACGTAGCAACATAAAGGTGTTTGTAGTGTATGTCCTATAATTAAAATCGTTATACCCCTTCGAGATTTTTTCAGAAAAAATAATATTAACAAAGTTAATGAATTTATCCGTTACTTTATTTCCACACTGTATATAAAAAATCACGAATTAAATCATCAAACTATATTTTGATATATTTTAATTTCTTAACATTTTCCTACTTTTTTGCTCTACCCTGTACAATATGGAAGTTTTTGTAGTTTTCGTTGGTGCTACTTCAATTTGCAAACATGCCTATTTTCTATGATAATAAAGTTGAAAACGTTCTGGACCATACTGTACATAGAACCAATTTACAACTGGTACTATTAAAATGATAATTTTGTTTTTGATTTTGAATGAAGAACACATGGCTGATTGCTGCATTTTATCATTAAGTACAGCTATAAATTATTTAAATACCTTTACTTTTAGCAATTGTGCTGCAATTTAAGAAATTAATCTACTAAATACGCAATTCTTTTGCTAAGCATTACTTTTTGTACTTTGTCCATAAAAAAATATTTCGTACTACTAAAATGAACACATTTAATTTGCACAAAGAACAATTAGTCAGTTTGACATACTTTTTTCGAACAGTCATATCACACACTAGTAACTTACTCTTTAATCACGATCTCTCACTAAATTTTTTGCAGAGTTTAGTTTTTTTATGCATTTCGAGCTTGTCTTTCCGACTAAAAGTCTTATTGCAAGCATCGCAAACAAAAGGCCGGTCCCCACTGTGAACCTTTAAGTGCCTATTCAAGTTGGAAGTGTGTGCAAATCTCCTCTTGCACACATGGCATGTATAGGGCTGTTCCCCAGTGTGTTTGCGTACATGCTTATTAAGGTCCCCACGATGCGTAAAACTCTTGCTACAGTGAGGACACACCATTGTTTTAAGGTTGGAAGACGCTGCAGGTTTCAGGTGGGCAGAACTGGTGGAAGGTTCTGGCTCACAAGTAGCGCTTGTGGAACCGGCAGTGGAGCTCTCGAGACTAGACTTTTCTTGGCATTCGATCACTTGCACCAGAAGCGGGAGGCTTCCAAACTTGACCTGGCACTCGTGGCAATCGCAGTTGTACTGATGGGGCTGCTCAGCAGCCCCATTATTCGTTCCTTTACCTTCTTTCGGATCATGTGGGTTGGTTTGCATGTTGCCATTCAAGTGTCGTTGGAGTAGCACGAGGCCGCAGCTACTGGCCGACTCAATTTCTAACAAGCACAGTTCACAGGCCTTTCGGGCAAAATATTCGCCATGGTTTGTGGCCTAAAAAAACGGAGTTCAACAAACAGTCGAAGTAACGACCCCGAGTGGGTATTACCGAAAAAAAACTCACCTGCGTCCCCAACACCTGATATAATTTGCCAATTAAGCGTCGGCGACGACCGGAGAGCGACGCGACTTTCAGATTTGGAGCACAGACGTCGCACTTGCCGAAGATACTCCAAGTCATCGTGTTGCAGAGTCAGAAAAACTTATGAATAACTTTTTCCCGGGTTTTGGGCGCTCCGAACGCGCTCGCAGGCGCGCAATCTCACGGGGAAACCCGCGTACTAGACGGGTGCAGGCAGCGAGACGCGAGGGGACTCCGGGATGCCCCAATTCCTCCGTGCGCGGTGACGTCAGCGGGGCTTCTGAATCGGTTGGTTTTGCTGTGATTTTAAACTATGACGAGCGCCAGATGATCGCAGGGCTAATTCGCTCTCGGCGCTCTGTGGGTCAACGTCTTTGAAAATCCCATTGCTCATTATTACATAAAAACGTGGAAAACACATACAAAAGTTGTTTAGATAGCTAATGAAAGTTTTTAGCTGGAACTGAAAGTGGGAAGCGCAAGTATTACCAAACTGCCTTTCCCCGTCTGCAGCAATATTTGAAAATTGTTTCGATTGCATCTGTCTGCAACTGTTAACAAGAATAGACAGCCATTAATTCGAGATCATTCTCACCTGAGATTTTAGTTTCCACATTCCAGAATTAACTACACACTCATGCATTATTTATCAACGCCGGGAAAGACGTAATCTGCATATGCGCAATTGCAATTCGGTTACAGACGATTTGTAGAATTAAAAAACGGAATACCTACCTTAAAAAACATTTGGTAAATCCACTTCTGGCTTTAATGCGCAAAACGGTTTAAACGAATTTTTTTAATAATACAGTGACGTAGATAATAAATTGTACCCCCCTACAAATCATAAGCATAAGTGAGCCCCCAATATACTCATTTTTTTTAACTCGAAATTTTTGCGGGAATATTCATTTTCGTGTCTCCTAATTCAGAAAAAGTTGTTTTCGAAGTGATGTTTGACAGTCTGTCTGTGTTCTTTCTACAGCACATAGTTTAATCAACCAACCGAAAATTTAAATCTTCGTTTTTAATATGAATTCGAAGACCCCAGTATTTTTTGGTTAAAATCGGTCAACCGAAAGTGGCATTTCAAAACTTTTCAGTTTTTCGGAACATTTTTATAATTGTTTAATAAAATTAATATTCTTTGGAATGAGGTCATATATTATGTAATTATCTACAACTTTTGTTTAAAAAGCTTTTGTACCAGTATGGCTTAAAAAATGTAAATATTAAATTTTTACAAAAATTTCTCGAAGTTCAAAAATTAATAATGGAAATAGGTATTTGTTTTACACCTATTATACAAAGTGTTTTCTAAGTACATGTAGAAAATGAACTGGCATGTTCCTTGGCTTATTCCAAGATGCAAATTTCCTATCAACATGGGTCCGCAAGTTCTTCGTTTTTGAAATACAGGGTGTTCAATTTGAGAAAAAAATTGTAAATGTTAATTTTTGAAAACGCGTTGAAATATAGATTACAAATTTGGCGTGTGTATATGCAGCGCGAGAAACAATCTTTTGTGTCGGTAAAACATCTTTCAGTTCACCAGTGACGTACGTATGAGTCCACTTTGCATGATTGAATAAGAAAAAGGAAACGCCACTGATTTTTTCAGTTTCAATAAGTTTTTTTGAATTCCTTGATGGAAACTACAAAATGCTTCTAGGGTTTTTGTTACAATGCTCTGTTTATGTAACAATTTGAAAAGTAAAACCAGGTGCTACCAATTTTTCTTGTTTATTATATCAGAGGTTTTTCAGCGTGTGCGTAATTCAATATATCGAAGAGCTGATACGTACATTATGTAGGAAGGTGGTCATTTACAAAAGCTTTTGCTTTACTTTGAAAACTTTGTTTCCTCTTAATTTTAATGTAGGTATTGATGTTTCAATAAACAAACGAAATTGGTAACACTTGGATTCAGTTTTCTAAGTTTTACAAAAGAAGCGGCACATTTTAACCAAACAAAACAAAACAAAAAGCATTTTTTGTAGAGTTTTAATCAAGGAATTCAATAATTTTATCAGAACTGAAAAAAATCAGTAGCGTTCTCTTATTCAATCGTGCAAAAGGGACTCATACGCACGTCACTGGTGAAATGAAAGATGGTTTACTGACACATAAAATTTTCCTTTACGCCGCATGCACACACTAAAATTGAACAGAAATTAACACAATTCTGTATCTCAAATTTACCACCTTGTATTTCGAAAATGAAGAACTTGCGGACCCATGTAGATATGAACTGTTTGTTTTATAATAAACCAAAGAACATGCCAGCCAATTTTCCACGCATATTTAAGAAAACGCCCTGTATATTGTGTAATTGTCTATAACTTTTGTTAAAAACGGTTATATGTTGCGTAATTATCTATTAACTTTTGCCAAAGGTTTTTTTAAAGAATTATAGTTTTTGAAAAAGTCGCACAGTTAAATTTTTACAAGCAGTAAACGAAAGTCGTGCGGTGACCACAGCTCATTTTTTCGTACGGGCAGTGGCGTAGCTACCGGGGTTCCGCGGGTTCCACGGAACCAGGGCCCGCGCGTTTTGGGGGCCCGCATTTCTTATAAGTTTTATAAAAATAATCACCTTTTATTCTTTATTCTGAGGGGACTTCATGATTAAGAATGAAAAAATCCATTTTGAGCATAGTTTTGTAATGTTATATATTTGTAGTCGTTTCGAAATGTGATACCGTGAGCGTTGGTGTGGAAGGCCGTATATGTTGATAATAAAGCACGTTTCATGAAAGCCTATAAAATATAGGCCCAATAATTCGGGGAATTACTCAGAAAAAGAGGTAATAAGCATGATATAAATACAAGGGTATGCTCAAGAGGTGGTAACCCACTGCGCACGTGAACCACATGACGTCACATTCGTAAGGTCTCGGGCATTATTATCATGGTCTCGGGTATATCAGGAGGGCTTCGGCATGTTGGACGATGGTTGCACGCATTACACGTCGATAACCCTAACCTCATTTATATTATGCCTAACCTCATAACCTGAAATGCGCGCGAGTACATACATAGTACATTATCAAGTAGACAGTGAATAGTTTCCTCAGATTATTAAACACCACCAAACACGACAAAAAAACTACGACAGCGTGTAAGAATGGTAGTGTGCAGTGTAAAGGGCTGCAGGCATAACACCAGGAATGATAGAAAAGTGAGTTACTTCAGGTTTCCAAAGAATGAAGTAATTTCTGAACAATGGCTTGCAGTATGCAAAGAAAACACAAATGCGTCTACATGTAAGTAAATGAAATTCTTGTTTCTGTGCTGTTTTGAAATCGCAAACGGAACAGCTGTACGGTTTCTCTCCTGTGTGGATTCTTGCATGTCCAACTAAATTGCGTTTTCGTGCAGTTTTATAATCACAAATAGAACAACTATACGGTCTCTCCTCTGTGTGAGTTTGTATATGTACACTTAAATAGCTTTTTCGTGCAGTTTTATAATCACAAATAGAACAACTATAAGGTTTTTCTCCTGTGTGGGTTTTTATATGTAAGACTAATTGACAATTTTATTCAGCGAGGATATTCTCAGAGCGAAAAACACTTCCTCAGGCCCGTGGATTATACCTACTGGGAATACCACGTAAAAAAAATGCGCTTGGGACTCTACCTCAGTGGTGGTGCGGAAAAGAGTTATAATTTACGAGAATCAATAAAACCGCGTATTATTCACACGAAAAATAGCATTTATTACAATTGCGTATGATTTCCCTCCATTTCGCCATTAATTTGACCCTTACAAATGCAAAATACGATGTTTCCGAGAGACTTTTAAAACGTAACTTTCAAATTGCCGCCTATTGATGACGTAGTCTGGTTCACGCTTTCACATTGGTCGTTGAGAAAAGCTGCGCTTGAGCATACCCTTGTATTTATATCATGGTAATAAGCACGTTTAGCTGTTATCGAAATATTTAGTAATTTTAACTTCCTGATTCAGTTTGGAAAAAAATGTGCTTGTGCGGATCGTGTTAGTTTTTCATTAGTATTATTTTTTAATTCAATTTAGAAATGCACACAAAAAAATATAACCATAAATCAGGTGCTATAAAACGGATGAAAGAACGGAAAAACAAGAGAAAATAAAAATTGATCAGATATTTAAAAAAAAAACCAGATGAATATCCGAGCTCAAGCAGTAAGTCATTTCATTTATATAGAATTAAGTTATTCAAGTATTCAATTTTTGGAGAGCACAAGTTTAGACGAGGCAAATAGTGAAGATTTTAGTAATCCTCAAACTGAATCTGAACCTCAGCCACAGAATAATAATAATATTATTATTCTGTGCCTCAGCCGTCAACTTCAGCTGAATTAAACTCATTCTAAATTCTCAAATTGGATATAATTTTCGTAGATGTCGAAGAAAATAAAACGGATGATGGTCAATTGTATGTGACTGATAAAGGTAACTTTCCTTCGGAATTAACACTTACGCAAAAGCGATTTCTAATTGATAACGGACCTTGTCAGTCACCTGGACCTTGTCCACGCGATGCAAATTCCAGAAGCTTCTCCGATTTTTATTATACAAAAACAACAAAATCAGGACTAAACACTCGAAGACTGTGGCTTTGTTACTCCCAACGTTTAAATTATTGTTATTGTCAACCCTGTTGGTTATTTTCAAAAAAGAATCATTCTTTAATTACAGGCTTTAACGATTGGATCCATTTGCAGCGCACAATTGCCAGACATGAGCAAGATCCTGAACATAACACGTGTTGTGCATTATTTGATAAATGGCGCTTAAATAAAACAATTGACTATAAACAAGAAGCACTACTCCGAACGCAAATTTCATTTTGGTCACAAATTCTGGAACGTATAATTAAAGTTTCTTTAATGTTAGCTACCTGTAACATGCCTTTTAGAGGGCATGATGAAAACATTGATTCAAGTCTAAATCCTGGTCTGTTTCTTTCTGTTATTAAATTAATTTCTAATTATGATCCTGTTTTGAAAGAACTATTAGAAAGTAAAACTAAAAATTCTATTACATATCTATAAGTCCTGATATACAAAATGAAATAATAGATATGCTAGGCAATGCTACTAAGCTTCAAATTATAGAACGAGTAAAATCAGCACTCTTTTTTCTATTATAACTGATACAACGCAGGACATTTCAAAAATTGATCAGTTAAGTCAAGTGGTTCGCTACGTTTTAATCATTTACGAAAATTCTATACCTGTTACAGTATCAATTGAGGAATCATTTTTGGGATTTAATGCTGTTGTTGACCAAATAATTGATGCAATAAGCAGCAATGGCCTTTCAATCAAACAACTTCGTGGGCAAAGCTATGATGCAGCTGCCAATATGAGTGGCATTTATAATGGAGTTAAGCAATAATCTTGCAAAAAGCTCTTAACGCTCCATATGTGCATTGTGCGGCACACAATTTAAACTTGGTTCTCAACGATTCTGTGAAAAATGTTATCGAAATCAGAAACTTTTATGATGTAGTAGAACAAATTTATGTGTTTTTTTGGCTATAGCATCAAAAGGTGGGCTTTACTTTTGGCTATAAGTGATAATCCTTGCCGCATTACTCTAAAAAAATTAACACCAACACGTTCATGGGCGTAGCCAGGGAGGGGCAGGGGTGGGCAGTTGCCCACCCCTAAACATTTATAAAGAGCAAAAGGCAGTTGATTTATAATCATTATTGCAATTCACCTGCTACAACATTTAAAAAAAAGAAGCTACGATCTGCACAGATTTACAGAAACTGATGATATTTCAACCTATAATTTTTGTAATTTGTAAAAAATGAAATAAAACTATAATAATAATAATAATAGTTGATGGTGTAATTAAATGTAGGCCCCCCTCTAACTGGAATCCTGGCTACTCCCTTGAAACACGTTGGTCTTTCAGACATGATGCGTTGTTAGCTTTGCGTTTTAAATATACGGATATACTTAAAGCTCTATCTAAATTAATATTAACATCAGAAACTTCAACTGATATTACTGAAGCCAAATCTTTAAAAAGTAAATTAGAGAAATTTGAGACTGTTTTTCTGATTGTACTACAATCAAAGTTATTGCTTACAATTGACACTGTATCTAAATCAACAAAAAAAAAACAACAAAATATTGAAAAAGCATGAAAATTATTTGATGATGCGTTTGAAAATGCCAAAACAATGAGACATCAGTTTAATGAGATAAAAGTTGAAGCAGTTGATTTAGCAAAGAAATGGGGTGTTAAAACCGAATTTGAAAATAAACGCATATCACGGCCGAAGCGGTATTTCGACGAATATTATAACCATTATAGATTTGAAACCAATGAAGATGTGTTTAGAATTAATGTTTTTAACAAAACTTTAGATATAGTCATAAATCAATTGAATAATAGATCAAGTGGTATTAAAGATGCATATAAAAACTTTCAAGTGTTATTGCCAGCAACATTGCAAAATGATGACGAATTATTTGAAATGAGCAACCTATTGTATCAAAAATATAGTGACGATATATCAGAGAATTTTTCCATTCAACTATTACAATTTCGGACATGTTTTCGTGAAGAATTAAGTACTATACATTCAATTGCAGATTTAACTAATTTTATATTAATTCAAAATTTTTCTTCTTGTAGTAGTTACTCAGAAATGTTAAATGCATGTTTGCTATTTTTGACAATTCCTGTTAGTGTAGCCACTGCGGAAGGCTCTTTTTCTAAACTCAAGTTAATAAAAACATTTAAGAAATAGTATGAACCAAAGCAGACTATAATCGCTATCGATGCTTTCAATAGAAAATGAAACAGCTAATAAATTAAACGTTACGGAGTTAATTCAAAAATTTTCAAGTGCTAAAGTTCGCAAAAAAGTTTTTATTTAATAGTTTTCAATGTATATGCGTATGTCGATATGTGTGCTACTTATATGTTTTGTTATTTTGAATGTATGGTTAAAGTATGTTAGTTACAAATAGCATTAGAGTCTTTTATGTTATATTTAAATGCTTAAAGCTTGATTTATTACATATAAAAAATATATTTTGTACAAAACATTACATTTTACATTTTGTTCATTTAATGTTGAATATATATACAATTTGTAGTGTTTTGTAAACTTTGTAAAAAAGGCCCGGATATTATTCGGAACCCAGGCCCGGCATAGTGTAGCTACGCCACTGCGTACGGGAATGCAATCTAAGAAAACCATTTGCAATAAACATCCCTAGCAACAATACTGTCTCCTTAACAAACACCGTAAACTTCCTAAAAGAAATTAAAACGCAGCGTATTCCACGATTGAGTTTAACATACGTAAAATGAACACGTTGTATATGATAAAATATACCCTAAACAAACACGACAGTTTTATAAATCACAAAACGCAAAAAAATAAACACAAAGAAATGTAAATAATAGTAATATAATCTGTAATCGTTTTGTAGCTGAGCACGGATAACCTAGGCAGTTGCCATGCTCATAAATATCTAAACTAATAAAATAATAGTAATTTACGATACAAGTAACGTTATCAAGGTTTTTACATTATAAGAGAATAGTTTGAATGAACGAGCGACGTTAGGAGCGAGTTCTTTAAAATTCTCGAGTAATGTAGAAAGCGAATAACGTTACGTATATCCGTAACACGGTTTATTTTATCCTAAAATACTAATCTTGAAAAATAGGAAAAATGGTTATTAATGACACAACAGCGAGTGGTGGTATCACTAGTAAAATAAAAACTCAATACTGTATTGGTGGTAGCACTGTCAGGTTATGTTAAATTTGAGATTTTCAGGTTAACTTTTGCGTCAGTTTGTGTCAAATAACAAACAAAACCTAACCTACTAACATCGAATTTGACATAGACTGACAATACATTTCAGTGCTGTCAACATGTGATTAATGCTAATAAAGTATCGTTATGTTATTTTTCTTAACAACACTAGTGTTGTTAAATGCATCTTAACGCAACTCGTTGCGAAGGAGATATTGTCATAATAACATAATAGGATAAAATAAAATAAATAAAAGCATTGCCACTTTGTCACTACACTACATTTCAAATGATAATGCAGTCGATGCTGCTCTGAACTCAAACTCAGCTAAGGTCACTAAATCACGTTAGCTACGCTTAAGGAGCTTTGATGTCAATTTGACGTATTTGGCAAAATTTTTAGTGCCACAATGTTCACTTGCGAAGGAAGTTCTGAGTAAAGCCCTTTATAGATTTTTATATGAACACGTACACCTTAGATATCTATTACTAGACATTTTAAATTATGGCTAAAAACGATCATCTGTCTCACTTACAACCTAGAGAAAGGATTGTGGCATCGCATTCGAAGAATAAATTAATAATAACAAGATATGTATCAACTTACTAGTAGCGCCTATGGAAAACTTGGCATTCACAAACTCGTTTTTTGAACCTGCCAAATGTTGTTTATTTGTTCCTCACTTGTAAACATCAATTTATCAAGTCACTGTATTAATCAAGAAAGTTTATTTTAATAAGTTACTAACTTGTAAAATCTTTACAAGTTAACTGTCAGTTTTACAAGCGTGCTCATAGATAAATGATAGCGTCCAAAGCCAGAGTTGTCTTCCTTAGAATGTGTCATATCGATGAATTTAGTTGCTTGTCAGTTTGACGTTTTGAATAAATGGTAAATTTCTAGTTATTTACAAGTGAGGAACAAATAAAATATTCAACAATACACGCAAGGTAACAGGTTTTACTGGCTCAAGAAGGTGATATAAGGTAAATATTTAACATTACTAGCTTGGTAAGAGGGTTTTTACTGGCGGACAGAAGAATATGACTGGCGAGTCAAAGGCGATCCAGTCACCTTCTGGAGCCAGTAAAACCCGTGACCTTGCGTGTATTGTTGAATATGTTATTTGTTCCTCACTTGTAAATAACTAGAAATTTACCATTTATTCAAAATGTCAAACTGACAAACAACTAAATTCATCAATATGACACATACTAAGGAAGACAACTCTGGCTTTGCACGCTATCATTTATCTATGAGCACAGGGCCCCCGCAACCGCGCGTGCAACGCGTGCACCGCACGCGGGCGCCACTCTAAAGGGGCGCCAAACCGGAGGTTTGTAATGTTTGTATACTATTTTTTTTATAAAAAATATTAAAGTGTGCTTTAATTGACTCAAAACAAAAGGGGAAGTGTTACTTTAACAGCAAGGGTAGATAAAGTAGCACTTTAACATCAAGGGTAGATAAAGTAATTTTATCGGTTTCATGATATTAAGCCTTTGTTTACATATACAAAAGTAGGCTGGTAACTAGATCATAACTTATCTGTAGGGTTAAAGAATATTACCCTACATGGCAACCATAACTATATAGCAACCGATAAACTATTGAACAAATCACGGATGTTATGAATCATAACTGCCTTAGAAGTTTAAAATCCTCGCTCTACGAGCTCGGATTTCAAAACATCTGCGGCAGTTATGATACTCATAACATTCCTAGATATGTTAATAGCTATAATTTTCTAACTTTTATTTAAATTAAATATTACAGCTTTGTATTATCCTAGCAACCTAATCTAGCTACTGAGGTTTTAAAATGTGATTGACTTTCCTTATTTTCTTTTGAAATTGTAAAAGTTCTTGCTATCGAAAAAAATATTGTATTATACACGACGATAAAGTTATTTCTATCCACTCTTGAATCATTAACGTCTCGACTTCGTCTCGACGTTAAACGATTCACTCATGGATAAAATTTAACTTTATCGTCTTGTATAATAAATTACTTTTATTTAACGAGATAAGAGCCTTAAGATTGTTTTCATTACCTGAAGCGTCAAATCCCCTCGACATTCTACAATATATATTTGAAAACAATCTAACTTCATCTCTACCAAATATTACCATTTCATTATTATTACGAATCCTGCTTACTTTACCTGTGTCTGTAGCTTCTGGTGAGAGATCCCTCTCAAAATTAAAAATTATTTGTTGTCTACCGTGTTACAAGAAAGGTTATCTGGTTTGGCAATCTTAGCTATAGAGCAAGAGATCCTCCATAAAATTTTTACAATATTATAAAAAAATTTGCAGCAGCCAATCCAGAAAAAAAAAAACTATTTCATTTTTGGATGATTGAATGTTTTATTTGTTTATTGTTTGGTTTGTTTTTTACTTCCCTCGTCTGAAAGACGAAGGAAGTATTATAATCACGAAAAAATCACCTTCCGAGATTTCTTCAGATTTTCACGTTTCAAGGTGCCTAGATGACGAAAAAGAGGTTTTCTTAATTCCGTCTGTCTGTCTGTCTGTTTGTCTGTCTGTCTGTCTGTCTGTTTGTCTGTCTGTCTGTCGGTTGACAGTATAGCTCAAAAACTATTTGATGGGGGAAGACGATATTTTGCATACATATTATATCTCTACCTTGCATGGAACCGGCACAAGTTCATACAAATATATACAGGGTGAGCACCTTAAAATAATAAAATTTTGTTTATTTTTTGATTAATTTTGAAATAAAAGGAAGTAATAACTTTCACATAGGTGAGGCTTTACATTTGCCGAAAATAAAACTCAACCGATATAGGATAATGTCACAAAAAAGTAAAAATGTTTCAACAATAACAGGGTTCTGTTCAAGAGAGGCGCGCGCCGGACTTATCTCGAAGAGGCACCATAGGGTAGTTGGAATTTCGCTACGGTTACATCCACTTACGATCGATCTGCAGATGCGGCTGGTTCAAACTCCAGCGGGATACATTTTTTTATTTGAAAATGTATTTAATTTATTAGAAACGTGAAGATATTTTTACTCCTAACTTAATTAGATTTTTAACATTAGTATCACAATGTCGAAGAGGCACATTCTGGGTAAAGCCTTTTACAGATTTTTTCCTTTGTAACAAAAAAAAAGAAGAATAAAATTTTAGTTTTCGAAATCTCTGTTGTTTCATTACAAAATTTCGTTTCGCTCAAATGTTTACAGCTACAAGAATATTATAGCAAACCAGGAAATTTTAAAAACATATGTAACAGCTTAAAGTTCTTATGCTTCAAAATATTATTTATATAAGTATTCCATATATTCAAAGGGCGCCAAAATATTTCCGGCACGCGGGCGACGCTAATCCTTGCGGGGGGCAGTATGAGCACGCTTGTAAAACTGACAGTTAACTTGTAACGATTTTACAAGTTAGTAACTTGTTAAATAGTTATTTAAGATACAAGTGCAAAAAGGCATTCTTTATTGCACGAATAGGTTAAATTAGAATGCGAGCGTTAGCGAACATTCTAAGACCTATGAGTGCAATAAAGAGCCTTTTTGCAAGAGTGTCTTACAACGTTTTATCTACGATCATTATCTTTTTGCGAAAGTACCTATGCATTTCATTTTGTGTTTTTTAAATTTACATGCAATAAAATTTTTAGAACACTAGTGTAATAAAAGTTAACTTTTTGCACTAAAATGAGTGTATCATAGATTTCTTATACATTAGCGTGCAATAAAATTTTTATAACCCTAGTGTAATAAAAGTTAACTTTTTGTACTAAAATCGGTGTAGAAAGTAGACACTTTTTACATGATCGTAGATAAAATAAACTTTCTTGATTAATACAGTGACTTGATAAATTGATTGTTACAAGTGAGAAACAAATAAAATACTAGTTCCTACCTGTGTTAGCGTAGCTAACTTGGTTTTGTGACCTTAAAACTCGGCCATAGCCTGTATATTATGTTATAGTAGCTATATTAATCACAGTGTGGTCAATTTTGGTTCTGTTTGTGATTGGCTGTTTTGATATCCGCCATTTTGAGTCGTTTTAATATCCCATTGAATATTTTTAACAGTGCGTGCATATTTAGTTACAAAAAATTACTAATGTGAAAATAAGACATTGACATTTTATAACTTATCTAAAGTAGTTCAGTTACTGAAGACGGTTTGAGTAGGTATCAAAATAAATATTGTATCAGTATTGATGTATAATTATGTTAATTTATACACAATAATAAAGTAAGTGAGAATGCAAACTACATTTTATTATTATATATTAGCTCTGCAGGCCTAGTAGGCCCATGGCTTCTTTAGTTAATTTTGCCCATTCTTTCCTATTTTTGGCCTTGTCTTCCCATCTCTCAATCTTCTGGTAGCGCATGTCGTCTTGTAGTTCGTTTCTCCACTGGCTCCTGGGTCTTCCCCTTCGTCTCCACCCGCCTATTTCAGCCTTATGTACTTTGCTTGATGTTCTTCGGTTGTCCATTCTTATTAGGTGTCCTAACCATCTCATTCTCTGAGCTTTCACTACCACGATAATGTTCCCCTCGCCGTATAAGTCGTATAATTCTTGGTTTGTTCGTCTTTCTCACTGACCTTCCACGCACTTACCACCAAACATTTTTCTTAGCATTTTTCGTTCCCACACTTTCAGCATCTGTTGGTCGTACTTTCTTAATGACCACACTTACACGCGTATGTAGCTGTTGGTCTCACAATTGTTTTATACACCCTGATTTCCATGTTTCGGGAAAACATGTTACTTGAGAAAATGTTTTTTATCGCGGCTGCACTTTTAGTACCTGCTGTAATTCGCGCTTTGATTTCCGCACTGTTATCTGGTTTCTTTGTAATCACTGTGCCTAGAAACGTAAACACTTCCACTTCTTCAAACTTGTACTGCTTAGTTTCGTTCTTCCTGATCATTAAAAACAAGTTATGCTGCAGCGGTTGGTCGTTCCATGTCGTATATTTGGTTTTGGTTTCGTTGATCTCCACTCCCATATCTTGTGCGATTAACGCTGGAGTTTACACCTTGAAATATACCCCATTTTATGCACACTTTGTTTAACTTTTAGAGAGCCAATTTTAAAGTAGGGAAGGCGGTCGATTTTTTTCTAATCATTTATATTCTGTCTATTGATAGAGGTTTTTTTAAATTTTGGCAAAATAACTTTTCGGCATTAAAAAAACGTACAACCCTATTTTACATTAAAATTTTCAAATAATATTTGCAAAAGTACGAATATCGAAAAAATCTTCATGTCAATAGATAGCTAAAAACTACTCTGTTTCAAACGTCACATGACATTTTTTCTAAAATGCAAATTGTTTCGACAATAAAAAAACTAAGATTTTAGAAAAATCGATATAATTTAGCAGTGTAGTGTAGTGTAGTAGGCAACACAAATAACAAACTTCAATTAGCAGACAATACAAGGGAATTACGACAGATTACAACTTTCTACTAGGTACTAGATGGCTTTTGTATAGCGTACTGAGTTGCCAAGATCCAAACAATTATTGCTAAAGAAGAGCATTGACTGTGTTCTCTGTACATGTGGTTTTATTTAGTTTTCCGTAAATTATAGTTTGAAAATATATTTTTTAATTCGGAAAAACACTGTTATTTCTTGTAATTCTTTATCAAAAACTGTTATTTTTCAGCTATTTCAGTCGTTTAACTAATTTACATTATAAGTGAAGTTGTGTGTAACAAGTTTTAGAATTAGTAAAAATATAGCTTTAGTATAATTTAAAATGTAAAAATTAACTTTATTTAAGTAGGTAAATACATGTCATAAAGCACCTTTAAACTATGTATTATAGTTAATAAGTAAGAATATAAAACAAATAGGTACAGATAAAATAGAAAACATACAAAACTGAAACAATTACCTACTAACAAAAATATGTAATATCGGTAAACCGCACAATTTTCAAATATATATCTGACGCAATTCCTGGCCTGTAACTTTACGAGGATCGATTAATTCAGGCAAAAGTGCATTTTTATAAAAAGTGATAAGTTTGGGAACTTGGCTTTCCCAGAAATGTTCATCCTTCTATATAATTTGATAAAACAAGTCTTTTGGCGTCCATACAACAAAGTAACACTTATTTTTATTGATAATGTTTAATTGACTTTGTACTTGGTGCATGTAATTGTCATTTTTCTTTAATTGAAGGCCACCGCTACCATCAATTGTCAAAAATTTTATAACATCATTTTCACTTGCTTCTTTTGGTGTTGACATTCTTGAATTATAAGGGCATAATACTTCATAATGGCGTCATTACCTACTAATCCATCAGGAGATGCAGCTAAAAATGGATATTTTGGGTCTACAAATAGCCCACAACTTGTTACTTCTAATCCAAAAATCTATTGAAATTGGGAAATTGCTCTGCTTTCGTTTTGTATGCCCTATTGAGTTGCCAAAGATCCAGAAAATCCTTTACTGTGTTCGCCGTGAAAGTGATTTTCTTTAGTTTTGCAATTTTACCAAAATTGGATGCAGTTAATCGTTTGACCCTTATCGTCTTCCATAAAAAGTTGTTTCTTTGGCCTATTAGTTAATTTTTGTATTTCTGATGGGTCTTCATTTTTCAATTGCTCAAGGAATTTTGCTTCTTTTTCTAAATACGTCGCAGTCTCCATATCTTCAACATTGGCATTTTCAATAGTAATATAACAAGGGCGAGACATACTTACCGATAATTTTGCACACGCCAAGAGTCGAGTGCTGGTTGCAATGAAAACTGTCCCGAGGGCTTGCCCAGAAAAATTCATTATTTCAATGAAGAACGAGTTAATGCACTAATGTTAATTCCCTATGTTCGACTTTGAGAATGGACACCCGGTATGTAAGTGTGTCGCCCGCGTTTATATTTTGAAGATTATTACTCAAAACCCGTATACGAATTATGATTTAAAATTGATCAAATAATGCAAAAAAGCTCAAGTTGCTTGTTTCTTGCATTTCTATTTCTAATTATGAGACTATCCACGAGGTCGATAATCATCTCTTGGGAGCTTATCGCTTGGTAAGCAGCCCACGGGAGCTTATCAGGTAAGCAGTTCAGGATTAGTCGATTTTCAAAAAATGCATGGTTTTCATAGGCTGATGTTAGTCATGTGACAGTTGTGTGTAATAATCATTTTTAAGCAATATAGGTATGGATCTTAGAAATAATGCTGAAATGAACGATTCTTCTAACAGTTAAGATATTGTAGAATTACGAGGCAACCTTTGGGGTATAATACTATTGCAAAATTTCCAAAGAAAATGTCAGCATAGGTACTTGAAGTTGCGGGAAATCTGCAGAATCCGGGGCACATTCCCCTGCTATTGTTAATATTAATTATTATTAATCATGTTTCTCAAGTAAACATAACCAAAATTATAAGGGCAGCAAGTAAAAGAAGAGGAATTCTGCAGTTTAGCCGAAGTTGTAAAATGTTGACGCATATACAAGCCATTGCTTCAGGTGTATAGCCGCTACTCTTCTTGTTAATAGGGGAGGAGATGTGCTGCAATTAAAACGTTTAGGGGGTGTATTATAGTGTAAGGCAAGTGCCATAACGGAAATTTACGTGGCCGATTCTTAGATAGCCAAATGAAAACTGCTGATATGTTGTTAACAAAAAACCCAATAAATGATATTCATCAGCCTGGCCCCTCTTCATGAATTTCCACTCAAGAGTTTACTATTTCCAACAACGATAAAACATGGGTTATCAGTTGTGGTTAATTGTTAATAGCTCTGGAAATTCAAACGTAGTGATTAATTTAAATGTAGGTTCCAATGATAAAACTTTGTATTAGTTTGGTAGATAAATTAAGTGTGAGTTTGTGTTAAATTACTAATAGATACTTGCCAGACGTTTATAACCCTATTTTCTCACGTATTCTAATTTTTTGAGGTTATGTTTGGCAACTTGGGAAATATATATTGCTGTTATTCGACTGGAAATTTGAGCGTTTGTCTTACTATTCCTCTGACAACACGTACCATTTAGAATCTTAAAATAATAAAAATAAACTTCTTGTAAACGTTGGACTGACATTTGATGTTTTTGAGAAGTGACAGAAATGTCACTTTCCGACCAAGAGATGGAAGTGAACTGTAATTTTCCACTCAAGAGGAACATTTTTCAGCCAGGAATGACGTATTTTCCAACCTCATGCAGGTTAAAAATAGGTATATTACCATAATGTTTGCGAAAAAACTCAGTTTGCTCACAATCGGATAACAATAGGTACGTTTCTAACCTTCAAACCATTAGGAAAGCGAGTCATTGCTAAACGTCACTTTCAATAAACTTGTCATTTTACCTAGCAACAACGTCACAGATTCCTTTTAGTCCAGTGCATTTATCCGAAAAATAGATGTAACCTCGGAAAAAATCCTAGAGAGCTGAAATTTGGTTTACACCTACCTTTCATCTTTCCAAATAAGGGTTGAGAAGTCCCCAACGATCCGATGTACGTATAACTTTTTAGAGTGCTCAGAAGGTCGATTTTTCGGTTTTTCAACTATATCTTCGTTCCTATTGACTTTACGACTACGAAGGTGCAATAATAAAAGAAAGGTAACAAAATTCTCTATCAAAAAGTTATGTATAGTTTTTACATACAAGCAATAGTTTTCATGGAAATTCGGTAGGAAAGTCATGAGTTTAGGAAATATCATTGTTCTGCTCCTGAAGACGTTGAACAGTCAAATAATGTTGGTAAGTTGAAAAATTTGACGAAAAAATTTCTGAGTTACAAAATAAAAGCCCTACTATTGTGGGGACAATATTTCGTAATGATTACAGTTGCAAAGGAATTTGTAAGAGCAGAAAGAATGGGAAATTGGAAAATGCATTTAACTGCTGTAAAAAAATGCTACCATATTTTCACGCAGCAGGACATTTTCTTTATGCAAAATCGGCCCATTTGTATATTCAGGACATGGAGGGATTAGAAACTTCGATGAAAAATGAAGCTTTTAAAAAATTCACTGGCAACTTTTAACTATATCCATACAAATTTTGGTGAAAAGGCGGTGATTGTTTTTGATGGGTATAACAACAGCAGACACAATGCGAAAGCTATGGAATAACTTCGCCGATCTTCAAAAACGTCATCTTCAGACGTGTTTTTGACGAGACAATGAATGTAACAGTCAGCCAGGAAACGTTTCTTTCTAAAAGCAACAACAAATGCAAATTGATTTAGATGCTGTCAGAGAAATTCGAAGCCACAAATTTCCTCGTCGAACAGGCTGAGGGTGATGCTGACGTTGTCATAATTGAAAGAGCACTGAAACATTCATTTACAAATACAACCGTTGTTGGAGAAGATATTGATCTTTTGGTTATTTTAACGGCTCGCACACCTGTTGGGAAATATTTCTTTTTCTTAAACTGGGCAAAGGAGCAGTCTAGCAAGAAACGTTCTCTTCCCGAAGTTTCAATCAACATGAAAAGAGCAAGGACCATATTTTATTTTTACATACGTTCTCCGATTGTGATGCAACATCTGCTCTTTTCCATAAGGGAAATACAGGAGCTCTGAAATTATTGCAAAAAAGGCAGGACTTACAGAATGCAGCTTAAGTTTTCAATAAAAGTGATGCTCTCCACAAATCAATTGCTCATAATGGATTACTATATTTTTTGGGCATACATGGCGCTCCAGTTACAGAAGATTCCATAAACACCTATTGTTATTTGTGCTTCGCTAAATCCGTAGGTAAAGACAAATCTGCAAGGTTAAGCCTATTACCACCTGCAGCCAAAGCAGCTGAAGAGCATCTCTACCAAGTCTACTATCAAGTACAGACTTATTCTCCTTAGCATAGAATTTCGGCTTAGACCGCGTAGTGTTTGTATATGAACACCCAGCATTTTCTGGCTTAATGTGCCTTGCACCTTGTGAAGTCGAGCAAAAACCTGCGCGATGGCCATGCTCTTTGGTGGCTCGTGTTGTTTGAGTATCCTGAGAACGAGGATACTTAGGCAGATTTGGCCGTTTTGCTGTTTGTGCATCCATATTCACTAACGTTTCGCAAGACCTTGCAGCTTGCATCATCAGAGTGAAAGTCGCACTAAGAACCGGAGGTCGGCGTGGAGCTATTTATAGTCCTCTGTGCCAGGCGCGCGGAGTGGCGTAACGCTGGCGCTGGTTGGTCGTCCGAGTGCAACGTAATCCGTGGGGCGTGGCCGTATGACGCAGAGTGGTTGTAACGCTTTAGATCGTGTATCACGGGGGTCCACGTTTTACTAAGCTTAAAGCCATCTTCCCTGTTGATATTATTTGGATGTTTTTCTATTTCTATGGCTTCACGTATCACTCGCGGGAAGTAATGAGGTATTCTGGCAAGTACTCTGGCATGCTCAAATTCTAAAGTGTGCCCATTTGTAAACGTATGCTCAGCTACGGCTGATTTTGTGATGCGTTTGTGTTTGCAATCGCCTTTATGTTCTTGGAGTCTTAGATCAACGAAACGACCAGTCTGTCCAATGTAACTCGAGCCGCAAGAACAAGGAATACGATATACGCCAGCGGTTTTTAAACTTGGAATCTTGTCTTTTACCGATCTGAAGCCGTTACCCAAAGTTTCCTTGCTCGTGAACACAGTTTTGACGTTGCATCGTTGCAGGACACGTCCTATCTTATCAGTTGAGCCTTTAACGTAAGGTAGAAATGCTAAGCCTTCCAGAGGTGGAGATTCTTCTTTAGCCTTTTTTGTCATAGTCTTGTCTAGTGCTTTTCGTATGGCGGTAGTTGTGTATCCGTTCCTTTGTAAAGAGTCAAACAGATGTAGCTTTTCTCTCTCTAGATTTTCCTCGTCTGAGATACGAACGGCTCTTGTCGCCAGAGTCTGGAGAACTGTTGCTTTTTGCATTGGATGATGGTGTGAGTCAGCATTTAGATATCTGTCCGTGTGTGTTTTCTTTCTATAGACTGCATGTCCTAAACTGCCATCTGATTTACGTTTCACCAGGACGTCTAGAAACGGAATACTGCAATTTTCCTCTACTTCCATTGTGAATTGTATGTTGGGATGTACAGAATTCAGGTGTTTTAGAAACTGTTTCTAAAACACCTGAATTCTGTACATCCCAACATACAATTCACAATGGAAGTAGAGGAAAATTGCAGTATTCCGTTTCTAGACGTCCTGGTGAAACGTAAATCAGATGGCAGTTTAGGACATGCAGTCTATAGAAAGAAAACACACACGGACAGATATCTAAATGCTGACTCACACCATCATCCAATGCAAAAAGCAACAGTTCTCCAGACTCTGGCGACAAGAGCCGTTCGTATCTCAGACGAGGAAAATCTAGAGAGAGAAAAGCTACATCTGTTTGACTCTTTACAAAGGAACGGATACACAACTACCGCCATACGAAAAGCACTAGACAAGACTATGACAAAAAAGGCTAAAGAAGAATCTCCACCTCTGGAAGGCTTAGCATTTCTACCTTACGTTAAAGGCTCAACTGATAAGATAGGACGTGTCCTGCAACGATGCAACGTCAAAACTGTGTTCACGAGCAAGGAAACTTTGGGTAACGGCTTCAGATCGGTAAAAGACAAGATTCCAAGTTTAAAAACCGCTGGCGTATATCGTATTCCTTGTTCTTGCGGCTCGAGTTACATTGGACAGACTGGTCGTTTCGTTGATCTAAGACTCCAAGAACATAAAGGCGATTGCAAACACAAACGCATCACAAAATCAGCCGTAGCTGAGCATACGTTTACAAATGGGCACACTTTAGAATTTGAGCATGCCAGAGTACTTGCCAGAATACCTCATTACTTCCCGCGAGTGATACGTGAAGCCATAGAAATAGAAAAACATCCAAATAATATCAACAGGGAAGATGGCTTTAAGCTTAGTAAAACGTGGACCCCCGTGATACACGATCTAAAGCGTTACAACCACTCTGCGTCATACGGCCACGCCCCACGGATTACGTTGCACTCGGACGACCAACCAGCGCCAGCGTTACGCCACTCCGCGCGCCTGGCACAGAGGACTATAAATAGCTCCACGCCGACCTCCGGTTCTTAGTGCGACTTTCACTCTGATGATGCAAGCTGCAAGGTCTTGCGAAACGTTAGTGAATATGGATGCACAAACAGCAAAACGGCCAAATCTGCCTAAGTATCCTCGTTCTCAGGATACTCAAACAACACGAGCCACCAAAGAGCATGGCCATCGCGCAGGTTTTTGCTCGACTTCACAAGGTGCAAGGCACATTAAGCCAGAAAATGCTGGGTGTTCATATACAAACACTACGCGGTCTAAGCCGAAATTCTATGCTAAGGAGAATAATTCGAGTAACCGCGAAAGCCTCAAACAATACATAAGTACAGACTTGGTGGGGTAATAAATTGAATTCAGAAGATTGGGGATGGATATTGAAGGACAACTTATTGCACGTAAAAAATCGTCAGCACCTCCTGCTCCGGACTGTTTTCTAAAAATAATTATTTGTAATTGCACGAACGGCTGAGGACCACTATTGGGACTCGTCTGCGCAGCAATTTGCGGTCATTGTCACGGACAATCTTGTTTGAACGCAGCACCAATGGGGAATTTGCAGGTAACCGAAATCAAAAGCGACCAGAACATTGACAATCCAGACATCGATTCTATGTATGCCTTTGAGCAAGGGTCTTTGCTCCCATCAACAATATTCAAGATAAATAATAATATTTCCTAAACTCATGACCTTGCTACCAAGTTTCCGTGAAAACTGTTACTTGTATGTAAAAACTATAGATAACCTTTTTTGTAGATAATTTTATTACCTTTCTTTTGTTGTGGCACCTTTGTAGTCGTAAGGCCGATAGGAACGAAGATATAGTTGAAAAACCGAAAAATCGACCTTCTGAGCACTCTAAAAAGTTATGCGTACAACGGATTGTTGGGGACTTCTCAACCCTTATTTGAAACGATGAAAGGTAGGTGTAAACCAAATTTCAGCTCTCTAGGATTTTTTCCGAGGTCACACCCTAAATGTACTGGACTATTTGTTAAAGTGCCTTATTAAACTGCGATAAAAATACGTATGATTTGAAACTTACCTCATCAAATAAATAATAACAAAAATCGATTATAAATAAAATAGTATACATATATACGTACCACTGCGAAACGTTTCATTCCTGTCTCAAGACAAAGTTGACCTCGATGCTTCGCGTCTCGGTTAACTACTTAATCTCTTGATAGCAATGAAACACTTTCCATCTCGGTATGTAATATACTATTTTTAACCTGTCAAATTGTGCTTCCCTACATGTGTTAGCGAAGTTAACGTGATATATTAATGGCCTTATTTTTATCGCCAGCGCCTGCCCAATTTAAATACTGTCACTTTTGATGGAACTTTTCGTTTTGAGGTCTGCTGAAAGCCATTGCGTCTAATACATTTTGACTGTAATCTCATGTGCATTTAAGAGTTCTCGCCGACTTCTTTTTAAATTGTGTACCTAATGCGCAGGTAAGAGGCATTAAATTTAAAGAGGAACGTGTGTTGTGATGTACCTATATCATTCGCATAATATAGGTGCTTTATATTTTTACGGTATTCTGAATCGTAAACGCCCGTTTACTGAGGTCTATTTCTACGGGTAAAGAGCCTCTTTACGGGAAAGATCGGTAAAGAGATGTTTTATCTATGGAAACAATGTTATGTAAAAATTGTATATTACGCAACAAGTTTAGAAAAGTGATGTTTTACTGAACAAGTATGGCTGGTTTGAGTACGATTTGCAGGTTAAGTTTTACGTCAGTCTGTGTCAAACAACAAACAAAACCTAACCTACTTGTCGCGCTTAAGAGTAGCTAGCCGCCACCCCGCAGCCTCGACGTTATTTACTCACACGCAGTCACGGAGGTCCAGAAAGAATACACTTATTCTTTTCATAGGCTTTTTAATAACAACGTCAAAATCTGAATAATAATTGCGTAACTACTGAACAACCTCATTACATTTTTTTCTCTACAGCTACTTGCTTCTAAACCGAAAAATGAGGCGTTACCGCTGTTACAAATAACTGTTAGTGTCTCCAACATTCTCCCACCTGAGGAGTGTTTTGAGTGAGCAAAACATTTCTCACAAAGAGATACTACAAAACATATAACGAAACATTGCATAATATAAAGAAACATTACAAACAATACAATACATTACATAATACAAATACATTACAGAAAGCGTCGCGGAATTTTTGGAACACGACCGCACCGTGTCGTTTTCACCGTAGACACTCCCGAACCAACACTATCTTCTACCACAAAATTGGGCTCGAAAAGGGACTCATTATTGCTTTCAACATTCACCGATCCCCTTCCATCATTGCTCGACTGCCCATTCTCCTCCTCGAAATGGAACTCAGGAACGCTGCAACACTCCAATGGGTACAGCCTTTGTAGCGGTAGAGTCCCTATATATGAAGAGTTGGGACATGTAGGCGACTCACTTTGGATCCACAAATCATGGAGTACCTGATTTTTGTTGAATTTAAATTTTATGCAGATTATGCATACCTATGGACAACAGTTTTGTAACCACTACAAATTAGAATCACATTTTGTGACAGTTGTGACAAATACCAAATACATATTTTTAATTTGTTAAAACATAAAAAATATTGTGCAATGGCTGATTGTTCAGCGATTAATTGTAAAAATTGAACAGATCTGTAATATCCTTTGCGTCGTTTTCTGAGGAACAAGAAAATAAATCGTGTCTGGGTAAATAACAGCAAAATTAAGGATTTTAGGGCAATACTGAAATATAATGCTATTCAAACATTATTCAATTTTTGGCAACCAGATTTAAATAAATGTAAACATTATGAAATAGTGGAAGATGAACTAATCGATAGTAAAAGCATCAAACGGCAGATTATTCAGGCCAGTGTTAATCAGTACAAAAAGACAAATTTTCTCTGGGGAGGTTCAATTACGTCGCCTTAAATTATTTAATACTAGCGTTCTGCACCCAAATTCAGCTCAAAATAATTCATTTAATGCAATTTGTACAAGAGTGATCCATTTTGTGTGTCGAGTTAATTTTGAGGTTAGCTATCAACAAAAAAATCCACATAAAAAAGTCACTTATAAAAATTTGAAAACCCTACTACTGGCTTACTTGCGTCGCCCTGAGTCGATTGACACCAAAAATCAGCCAATTCGGCCCACGGGTTCGCTCTCGAAGTGGCGTCAAGCAAGCAAGCAATGAAATTTATTATGTCGGATTAGTTTTCGAGCATTAAATTCGCACTCATACCAGATTTACAGCTGCCACTAAACATGTTACCCCACACCTAAGATTATGAGCAAACATATATGTAATATGTTAGCAAAGGTTTTTCATAACACAAGATTTCAATACCTGCTTATTTCTAACCGCAGTTCAGGTCTTCAGAAATACTTTTTACCATAACCTGAAAACACACTAGGACTAAAAAAGTAATTAAATTTAGCCGGAAAAATTTTTAATTCTACTTAAATATTATTTTTCTTCCAACGGCAGTAAAATATGGCATTATACTGCTGGATTGATGATGCTAAACTGTCACTTTATTGCCAATCGGCAGATAATATTATCTGCCGCTGACGAGATCAAGTAATTTTCTTCGAATTTTGTTTACAAAGTTGTAAATAATTTGTTATAAAAACGTTTGAAGAAAAAATACTATATGTTATTCGGAGCAAAAGTATTTTTATGTGGCTCGGCTGTACTTATCTGCCTCGCAAGCTCGGCAGATAACCCGTCCAGCCTCGCCACATAAAATATAACTTTTGCTCCTAATAACATAATATACTATTTTCTTGCACGTTGCTTCAGATTTCTAAATGAATGAATTCTGTGATTTGACATGTCAGTTAATGTCATTTTGTTTGTCTTACTTCTTTCAAATAAAAAAAATGAATTATATTATTGCTGAATCATGTGATCCTTGATTTGTGGATCCAATGTCCCAACTCTTTATATATAGGAACTCTAGTAGCGGTCTCAACATCTGCCCTCTAGTGGTCTCAACTCGAACTAAACGTACCTTGCCATCTTTACCCGGTATAATTTCTGAGATTCGTCCAACTGGCCAATTTAAACGTTTGCTATTGTCATTGCCTATAAGAACTAGTTCCCCAACTTTGATTGGACGGTCAGTCTTTTTGTCGCACCGTAGCTTCAATTGTCCGAGATACTCAATACGGAACCTAGTCCGTAGGTCTTCCCGCAATGTCTGAATTTTTCGCACTTTTCGACATAAAGAAGAACTGTCTACTGTGTCACAGTCAGGTAAGCCCCACTCGACTTGATCGCGCAGAAACATCGACGGACTTAAAGCAACTAAGTCTTTAGAGTCCTCAGAAATATAGGTAAGAGGCCTCGCGTTGACCACGGCCTCGCAGTCACAAATAAGGGTCAACAAACTTTCATAGTCCAAACGAGCACGACCTAACACTTTTCGTAACAATCGTTTTAATAACCCTATCAAACGTTCCCAAAATCCTCCCCACCATGGCGCCGTAGGTGGGTTGAAACGCCAACAGATGCGATGAACGGACGTCTCACGAGTAATAGTGTTCCAGTCAAGTAGCGATAAGGCATTTTCGGCACCTAAGAAGTTAGTGCCATTGTCACTATAGATCGTTTTAGGCCTTCCCCGTCTCGATACAAATCGACGCAAGACTTGAAGAAAACTCGATGTTGACAAGGATGTCGTTAGTTCTAAATGAACAGCGCGAAAAACGGCACACGTAAAGAGACATATCCACGCCTTATCCCCATTTTTCAAGTACATTGGGCCCGCAAAATCGACTCCTGTCACTTCAAAGGCTACCGCGTCGCGCACTCTGTCCACAGGTAACGGTGGTGGGTCGACAATCAGAGGTTTCGCGTCGTACTTCTTGCAAACCACGCATTTTGAAATTACTGACCTAATGGTGCGCCTGCCTCCAAGAATCCAAAACTTCTCCCTCAGCAAACTCAAAAGACCTTGAGTCCCTATATGACATGCTTTGACGTGTGTATACATGATCAAACCGTTAGTCAATGGATGCTTAGATGGCAGAACAAGAGGAAAACGGTAGTTTTCGGTATCTTCTCTGTTAGATACCCTGGAATTCAATCGGATTAGGCCATTTTCATCTCTAAAGGGGTTGAGGCCACTTATTTTCTTGTCGCTTTCATCCGAAAAACATTCGCTCTGCACCAATTTGAAAATAAACTTTTCTGAAGCGTTGTATTCCTCAGCAGTCAGTTCACCATCTCTTTTGTGGTCCGAATATCTACAGTTGTATGCAAATCGAAAAATCCAAGCAATCATTCGTATAGTTTTGCTGTAGGTGGAAAAATAGTCGAGATGCCAGATACGAGAATTATCAACATTCAGAAAGGCAGTCACTAACTTCTTCTTGCGCTCCACATCAATTTCTTCCTCATCATAGGTTGCATCCACTGACGGCCATGTTTCAGGATTTCCATACAGCCATTTGGGCCCCTCCCACCATTTTGAGTTGAAAAGTTGCTTAGGAGAGCAACCCCGTGACGGCAGGTCTGCCGGATTGTGCACCCCTGGTAAATGTCTCCATTTCTCTGCTGCAGTCAAGCTACGAATTTCGGCTACTCTATTCCATACGAAGATCCCCCATTCTTCTTTTCGTTGAATCCAGCTGATGACAGTAGTAGAATCCGACCAATACGTAATCGGCATATCCATACTCAGCACCTCCCGTATCTGTGAACCCAGACGAGCTCCAATGGTAGCTGCCATTAATTCCAATCTAGGTATGGACATTCTTTTAATTGGTGTAATCCTAGCCTTGGCCTGCAGCAGTTGTATTTTAACGGTGCCCTCGGTTTCTGCTCTCAAAAAGACAACAGATGCGTATGCTGACTTACTCGCGTCACAGAATATGTGTAGACTAAGCTTCTGTTCTTTACCTTGCTCAACATTTAACCATCTTGGAATCTCAATTTTGAAAAGAAAGGGTAGTTCGGATTTCCAGTTCTCAAATATTCGCTGGCTCTCGATTTTTACTTCCATATCCCAGCCGATCTTCTCTTGCCACATCTCTTGTAGCAATATTTTAGGACAGAGCGTAGCGGGACTGGTAACCCCTATTGGATCAAATATTCGTTGCGCCAACGAAAGTATAACCCTTTTTGTTATTACCTCAGATTCACCTTCCTGCACGGGACTCAAAGCGAGCGTATCGACTGTCTTGTTCCAATTCAAACCCAAGAGTGGGAGAGTTGTGTTTCCATTATTGTTTTGGCCAGTAAACTCCCACCCTCTCAAATCGAACTTTGCTTCTGCCATTAACTTGGTAGCCTGTGATATAAAATCTTCTAATGTTTCTGTGTTTGGTAAACTGGTTACACAGTTGTCTACATAGAAACCTTTCACTAACATTTCGATCGTCTGTTTGGAATAGTAACTATCTTCTTCGCATTTCTCTAAACATATTTTGAGGTGATGTTCAATTGTCGCCCCTAGAAGAAATGGGCTGGCGTTCACTCCAAAAACGACCCTTTTATGTCGAAAAATGATTTTTTCTCCATCTGCCGTTTTCCACATAAATCGAAGAAAATCTCTATCATTTGGATTTAAACCAATTTGTAGGAACGCTTTCTTAATATCTGAAGTTACCCCAATTCTGTTTTTTCTAAATCGCAAAAGAATTGTAGGTATTTGTTCAATCAAGTTGATTCCCTTTTCCAAACAATCATTGAGAGACGGTTTACCCTTTTCTTTTGCCGACGCGTCGAACACAGGACGTATTTTGGTTGTAGCACTAGACTCCTTGATTACTGGGCGATGTGGGAAATAATGTGCTGGACGATCCAATTCTTCAGCAGGAACTTCTTCAATGACATCGTCTTGTATCCATTCCGAGAAAACTTCATTATATTTCTCCCAATAATTTGAGTTCTGCAATCTATTCTCTGTGGATTTCAGTCTATTCTCAGCCAATGCACGGTTTGATGGAAATGGGGGGTGTCCCTCTAACCAGGGTAATCTGACTTCATACCTCCCTTCTTTGGTGACGCAAACAGTTTCTTCAAACAGCTGCTTTGCTGCTAGTTCAAGTTCAGCTTTGGTTTTCCTTTCACCTGGATCTGTAATCCCAAGGATATCCAATTGCCATAATGCTGTGATAGAAGCATCTTTATTCAGCATGTTTGCCACTACCATGGTTGTACTATGAGATTGCCTACCATTGGGAATTTTCCCCATTAAAACCCATCCCAGTAGGGTTTCAATTGCTGTTAGACCACATCGAAGGACGTGTCTTCTCCCAGTTAATATTTTCCCAGCTATATCTGCTCCGATAAGTAGGTCTATTGGTTGGCGTCCTCTTTTATCGGTTAAGCGAACATTAACTTTTTGTAGCTCCTTCGACCAAATACCATCAACAACTGATGGAATGTCATTACAGATGACAGGTTGGTCCAGTGCTTCAAATCTGCAAGCAAATTTACCGTCCAAACTCATGAGTCTAACGTCATAACATGCATGTCGTTGCTCTGCCGTTTGAGCACCGCCGAACAAGACGTGAACTATTGTTTCTGTTCGTTTAGGCTGATAATGTAACTCTTCAGCTACACGTTTTAAAACATAAGAACGCTGTGATCCCGTATCAATAATCACTCGGACATCTCGTTCCCCGCTTTCGCTACCCATTCTGACAATCAACGTTTGCAAAAATACATGAGCGACCGTAAAATTCGTGGATCTTTGCCAGACTCGCAAGAGTTCTTCTGGTAGGCATGATTCTACTAACGGATACAACATTGCAGAGCACGTATCTGTATTTATGCCCAATGTCTCCAAGGATCGGAGTTGCGTTTCTATTTTATCGTACAATGTAGCAATGCCGTACTTTGATTGGTTATGCATAGCATTATTTAGAACTAATTTTAAAAGTTCTCTCACATATACCTCAACAAGGAGATCCTCCCTTCCAAAGCGAGATTTTAGACTATCGATCACCTTCTCATAGTTGTCTGCCGTGGCTGGAAAGCTTTCGACCAAGTCCTGGGCCCTCGTGTTCGAGGTAATGGCCAGTCGCAGGTACTGAAATTTGTCATCGGGGTCGAGATCGGTGGCTTCATGTATCTTCTTGAACTGGCTCCAGAAAGGCAACCAGTCTCGTACTTCTCCCCCGAACTTCACCAGCTCAATTTTTGGCAAACGCAGCTTGTGTGCACCAGACGCTCCTTGGATGGCTACACTTGCAGCTCTCAGAGCCCTTTCTGATGACACTTCACTCTTCTCAAATGCTATTTTGTTGTACCGGATTCTTAGCTGTGCAGCTCGAACTGCATACTCGTCACAGCTATTCATTTCACCGGCTAAATCTTCTTCACTAGCATTTTCTGACAGCATGAGGCTAAATACTTCATTGTCAACTACCTTTAAAGCCTCTGCCTTCTGTTGCAAAAGCTCCTGCAAGGATTGCGCTTCGATAATGTCCACTTGCGCGGTTCCTAACACCTGCTGTAGTTGATTTGCAACACGGGTAAATGCGGCCCGCAAAACCGCACGGCGTTTCTTCTCTGCGTCCATCTCGACAATCACAGATTTGCCTTCACCCTGCACCAAGCTCGCTGTGCGCTGGTAAACGATAGCACAACACAAACGAACTCCAAGCAGTCTTCCGCTCCCTGCAATGTCCTGTCACGGTCGCCAATTAAATGTCGCGCTTAAGAGTAGCTAGCCGCCACCCCGCAGCCTCGACGTTATTTACTCACACGCAGTCACGGAGGTCCAGAAAGAATACACTTATTCTTTTCATAGGCTTTTTAATAACAACGTCAAAATCTGAATAATAATTGCGTAACTACTGAACAACCTCATTACATTTTTTTCTCTACAGCTACTTGCTTCTAAACCGAAAAATGAGGCGTTACCGCTGTTACAAATAACTGTTAGTGTCTCCAACACTACTAATCTCGAATTTGACATAGACTGACAAAACACTTCAGTACTGCCAAACGTATAACACATATCACAGCCTGCCCTAATTGGTTTTTTATTGATCTGTTGTTATTAACCGTCTTAGAACAGGCCATGGACGCTACAATGGTAGACATGCTGTTTAATTTGGATGTTCTACCTAATCCGCCTTGTGATTGTGGTGATATAGAAACAGTTTATGCATGCGGCTACAGGGTTTAATGAACATTTAGGCGGGTGGTGTAATTTGGATTCCTAGGAATCCTGTGATTAAATAGTTTCGGGACTATTATAGTGGCGAATTGTAATGTGGGTTTTTTAAGTGCTCGAAAAGCAAGTTAGGAGCCAGGCACTGCAAACAGTCGCAGTCTCAATCTAGCTTCAGGTCAGGTCTTCAGGTTAATAGGCCAGGAGTCGGGTATTGCAAACAGTCGCCATCTCAATCTAGCTTCAGGTCGGGGCTTCAGGTTAATAAACCAGGAATCGGGCACTGCGAACGGTCGCCGTCTGAATCTAGCTTCAAGAGAGGAGTTTGGGATAAAGGTAAGTTCGTGGACTCAAGATCGGACTGGGCAAGATCAGGACTGGTGGACTCAAGGGGGAGAAATCTCAAGTCTGGACTGGACAGGATAGGTAATCTCAGGTGAAGTTAACTGGTCGAGGAGGTACGTATATATTCTTCTAGCGGCTTTTTTGCTATAGAGGGTCTGGCAGAACATGGAGTGGGAAACGACGCGACCGATCCTTCAGCGCAATTTTGCGCATAGCGGGAGTCTTCGCATTATCGTAAAACTGAACGCCGGATAGATACAACGTCTGATAACGCTTAAATAAGCGAAGCATAAATTTAATACATTTTTAATGTTTGTTTTATAAATTTATGCAGATGCTAGCCTTACCTACACACTTAAAGGAAGTATTAACTACAGCCACAGAATGTAATTTGCGGTTGTTGAGAACCCTTATTACAATTATTAGGAATTTTGAGGATGTGTAGAGTTGGCAACGATTTTGATAGTTTATTATTGTTGTTGTTGTTATTTGTGTAAAAACAAAATACTCGTGTGTAATATTTTGGATTGGAAATTATAAAACGATTTCTATAAGAATTGTGTACGTTTCTTGTGATGTTACCTACTCCTAAATCACGACGTGAATAATAAAAAGTTACAAATGTAACAGCGGTTAAATAAAAGAAAATGGAAGTTCCTAGCGAATGAAGTAAAATATCGAGAGATCCAAAAAAAAACTGTTCCTCAGCGGGCTGTGGAAATTCAACGTACAAATAATATGTTGGTGACACTGTACGTCAATGTCAAATTCGAGGTTAGCAGGTTAGAATTTGATTCATTTTGTGTCAAAACTGACGGAAAACCTAACCTACTAACATCGAATTTGACATTGACGTACAGTGTCACCAACATATTATTCATACGTTGAATTTCCACAGCCCGCTGAGGAACAGTTTTTTTTGGATCCCTCGATATATGAGGCATAAGATTTCAAGTGGCGGTCTAGAAGCAGATGATTGAAAAATGATAAAAAATGCAAACACCAGAAAATACTGAGGACATTCAAAGGTTTTTAGAAATGGTGACCTATATAGGCAAATTTATAAACAATTTGTGTGAAAAAACAGCACCTCTAAGAGTATCATTAAAAAAAATAGTTTTTACTTGGGATGAAAGACAAAGAAAAGGCTTTTAATATTCTCAAATTGGCAATAGGTAAAAGTTATGAATTTAAACAGTTTGCTAAAGGGTGGGATTTTGAACATGTTAAATCATCACCGAGATATCCACAGTCAAACGGTCAGGAGTCAAGTTGAGCGTACCGTTCAAACGGTCAAAAACGTTGTTAAAGGACTGCGTAGTTGAACGAAGCTCCAGCAAACGTGCTACTTACAAATAGTACTATCAGTCTCAGAATCCTATAAAAATATATATAGAGACACAGACAGATGTTAAAACCAGTTGCGATATGTCTGATAAGATTAGAGTACAGAAGGCAAACAAAAGGAGAAAGTAACAATAGAATTAAGATGCATAGGCCACAACGTGATAAGAAAATTTTTATTAAGCTAATTGAGTATGAGTTATAGTTAGGTTACTACAAATCTTACTTATATGTTAAATAATTATCTCTAGTAATAAGTTCTTATTGTGACTGTAAAAAATGTTATATATTAAGTTTGTATTAGTAATCTTTATGTTTCTGTCTTCAAATGAAAAAAATGAAGCTAAATGGAAGGATGTGGTAGGTTAGACAACATAATATACATACTTGCATTGGAATAGTTGATGTATGAATAGTTATAAAGCATAAAGCATTCGTGACTTGACCATCGTGGCGTACACTTATTTCAACATGCTTTTCTGCTGTCTTTTTCTATTGTATGTCCAAATTCTTCCAATTTGCGCGTTTTGGCCTTTGTTACTTTATGTTTGACTATCCTTCTTTGTTCTTTGTATCTCTCATAATTACTGTAATTTTTATTACTTAAATATATTTTTCAGAATTTCTTCTTTTGAATTTCCATATTAATTTCACTATTCCACCATGTTGAACATTTAGTTTTTCTACAGTTTGTCGTTCCACATATTTCCACAGTAATGCTGCATACAGGTTTTTTAAAGGTATTCCATAGTATTTTTAAACCGCTTTCATTTCTCCAGTTTGTGTGTCTCAATTTTTCGTTTGTCTTCTTGTCATACTCAATTCGTACATCGCTCTGTAGGAATCTGTATATCTTAATACTGGGCTGGCTGTAATTATTTTCTTTTGGTGGTCCCATACTAGTTGGTTCATTCCCCTTCTTCAGTTTGGCTTCCACAAGGAAATGATTCCATCAAATTTCATAGCCCCTCCTAACGCGTACCTACATCATCAATCATTCTGAAATTCTCATTTTATACCAAGATTAGGTCTATAATAGATTTTTCACTGTTCACTGTTCACTTTACTGTTAATTACTTGTGTATGCTTACGTATATCTATCTTTATGCTTATAGAAAGTATTTCATACCCGCAGATTCTTGCTTAGACAAAACTCAATAACTCTCTGTTCATTACTGTTGCTTTCCTTTTCCTAATTGTGTCCACTGCATTGTGTAAACTATCCCAGAAAGCGCCTTTGATTTCTTTAACTTCATTTTCAGACGGGCCATGCTCAACTATAATTGAAAGTGTTGTTGTAAGGCTAAAACTTTTCTACTGCTCTTCACAAACGCCTTCCTGATAAAGGTACTGCAGATTACTATTACAACTTACCCAAAAGTTTCCGATTTTTGCAGTGAAAGGTATAAAAATCAAGAGAATGCCTTTCAGTTAAATTTCAGGAACTACAACTCTCGTGTATTGTAAAATACATCAGGCAGGCTGAGATATAAGTAATACAGTTTTGCAAAGAAATACATTTTCTTTATTAAAAAATTAAGAGTTACATTATAGTGGAATTTAAAGATGAGTAACATTTGAAACAATAAAAAAGCCAACCTGCGATTGATTACTAATAATAACCAATGGTAGTATAATCGCAGATCAACCCCCTTATCATTTATACACCACGGTAGCTCTGAAATGTTTCTTACTTACCGCAATGGCCTAGCTAGCGTCAAAGTCGATGGCCTTGGGTCGCAGATTTCTATCATCAGCTAAGCTGCTGCAAGCTCTCTTAATAATAATCAAAACACAGGGCGCCAGAAATCACAGATTTCAAGAAATAAATAGGAAAATAACAAACAATTAAGTTTATTAATCAGCAGATCATGTTTGGTGGCAACATCAATAATGCGTCGAAAAATCGTTTATCACAATATTAAATAACCTGAATACAATAAATTATACGTGCTGAAAATGCGACACGCACAGCGAAAATATGTGAACCTCCTTTAGGCTCTTAGATTGAATTTGAATGCAATTCACTGAAGGGATAAGCTTATCACTGTCTGTGTGTATTATCCGTTATCTCGGTAATGATAATAAAATAGCGTGAAGCACTTTTTTTACAAAATTCTTAATATGTATTCAATTAGTAAAATTATAAATTTGTAAATTGTAAATTAGGGAACAATTGATACATTATGTTTTAGATTTATGAGACACAGATTTATGAATGGTTAGTACATTTCGTTTTAGATTTATAAGGCGTAGTTTTAAATTAGTAAATTATAAATTTGAAGCGTTGTGAAAAAAACGATTCAGCCAATAATTCGTGGGCGTTGAAATAAGACTAACCTGGATTGAAAGAAACGCCGGTGGCATGCGTTGAATTGGTCCAGGATTATCTTAATGTAACAATCACCAACAGCGCAGACCTCGTGGCCAAAGTTGATAAAAGGACAGGCACTCGGTGTTACAGACGGCAAGCCCCCAAAATGGCATTCCAGAGGAAGTTGTGAGGGGTCCAAGATTACCAATTATGATGCCAAATAGCATAACCAGTCGCTCAAAAACGGCGTTTAAAAGAGTTACTCGAAAGTGGTAACTAAAAGCGGTAACTAAAAGCTGATAAGAAAGAGAAATTACTAAAATGGATAACAAGCAATTAGCGTAAACATACCTGATTTAGTTATCAGCTCACTAACGAAATTAATTATTAATTAGTGCTGTAGCACGTGGGAATACCTTCGAAGAAGCAAGTTACTTCGACAGAAAGCGAAAATCAAATGGCCCAAAATAATCGAATCGCTGTTCGCTGGCGTAAAGCGATAACAAGTGAATTCGGGAAAACCAAATCTAGCGCCTTCGCGCGGACAAAACTTGATATTATTCGAAATACAGCGAAAATAATTCAAGTGCGAATGTACAGGCTGGCCCGGAAAAGAATAAATAAATGGCGAAACAAATAGCAGGAGCTAAAGAGTTGTTTCACTCCCCACGGCCAAGAGAAATACCTGAGGTATGATTATGCTAAAGCAATTGAAAGGTCATCGTCAGTCAAAAGACGGCGAAAGGAAAATAGGGAAATAGATGGGAAATAAAAGAGTAAAGTTAAGAAAAGAAGAAGGGATAGAAAGTTTTACGGAGGGAATAGTCGTGAGCAAAGTGCTAAACCGATCCGTCGCGCTAGATGAAAAAGGCGCGTCGGTGGATAAGTTAGACGCTTAGCTCTGTACCATAGCCAACGGAAAACGAACTAATCAGAAGGTTACCTTAAATGTGTACTGGCAGAATACACACATTGGACTAGTCAGCGTACTGAAAAGTTGCTGAGATTTAGCCAACGGCTGAGGCAGCAGCCGGAAATTGGCATGGAACTAAAAAATGGGATTTGGAATTAGCCAATAAGGTAGAGAAGAAAAGAAATCGGAAAAAGGGATACTTGGGTATTAAAAGAGTATAATAAAGGAAGATAGTATAATGAAGAGGGATTTGGAAGGGATAAGTCCGATGTCCGTCAGTCAGTCAGTCAACGCAGGGCTGTTTGAAAGAAGCTATTGCAGTGAAATGAGAAATTAACAAAAGGTGAGGACGCTGTCAATCACAGACACTCAGCGCGGGCCCCCGTAGTGATCACCGCGAATGTAAGCGACTGTGAAGAAGAGCGCCAAAGCAGAAAACCCTACACCCTGCTGGTCGAGGAAAAGTGAACAGTCCAGGAACGACTGCACACTAAAACACCGTGTGAACTAACACACAGCGAAACACCGGAGATAAGTCACAAAAACTTACTCCTGTATGAAACATCGCAGAAGTGAAAATACTACGACGAAAAATTCGGGTAAAACCCAGGACAAAAAAGCCCTAAAAACCATACCCGCCCCGAATTTGGGTAAAGACCCCAGAAGCCGGAAGGAACGACCGCACCACCACCAGACCCAGCTCGGGCATTCAGCCAGTCGTCGCAGCTAGATGGAAAAGGCGTGCCGGTGACGGACTGAATGTAACTCCCTCACCGAGTAGGATGGCAACCCAATCGCTCGCCCCGACCCCCAGAAATCTCCACAAGACCGAAAGAAACCCGCCCCCAGAAACTATTAAAAACCCAAGCACGAACTCATGCATACTACAAATCCTAAAGGCTATCAAAGAACCTAAGAATGCTGACCTAAAGCTTTGAAAATATTTCGTGAAGCGAGATGGGGAAAGGAAATAATAAAATATTTGATGGAAAAGTTTCCCAAAAAAGAGACCAACCCTGCATGACCAACCCTGCATGTCCAACCAACCACCCTAAGTAAATCGTGCAGGTCTAGAAACTCTTTTACAACTAACTCCATTGTCAGAAAGACACACTTCGAAAAAGTAAAGAAGACTCACGCATTCATCACGAAAGCAACTCACCTAAACACTTGCTTCACTATCAACAAAAGACTCAAGAAGAGTTCGACAAAAGGTTCAATCGCTATCTATAAAGAAGCGAGGAAATCCGTCACTCAAAAGGGTTTCACCTAATATAATCTAATGATAGGGAAAAGTACCATCAAATCGGTAATTAAGGAGTCGCTCAAGGTGCCTAACTAGCACTCAAAAGCAAAAAATATGCGGCTTAAAAAGCACGCAATAAATAATAATAATTATAATAATAATAGAAATTGGTTAACAAGTCGAAAAGGGTGAGAATAATGTTGATAGTATAATACTATCCGTAGGGTGAATAGGCGAGATAAGCTAAACATGCACATACATCATCATACATACAATCACATACACACAATCAGGCACACCAAAATTCACTCCTCCACTTGTCCTTCTCCAAAGTAAGGTTTTAAATCTTTAATATGCCAAACTCCAACGTTTTTATTGTCGGGGACGGTCACTAACTGATAGGTAAGTGGGCCGGTGACTTTTAGTACTCTGCATTTGACATATTTAGGAGCCAATTTCTGATTGAAGGATTTAGATGCATCAGATAAGACGTAGTTCCTTTTCCAAACCAAATCATTGACATTAAATTTTAATGGACGCTTACGCAAGTTATAGTGCTTGGAATTGCGTTGGTAGGAGTTATTGAGGCGTTTAACAACGTCTTGATAAAGTTCAGAAAGTTGGTTAACGTCTGAAGCCAGGTCTTCACGAGTTTCTAAAGATAATTCTTCTTCTTGGAAGTTCTTAAGACGACCGTAATAAGTCCCAGAAACTGGTACAGTCCTCCCAAAATTTAAGAAAGAAGGGGTGTAACCCGTCACCTCATGAACGGCGTTACGCAAAGCGTGTGCAACTTGATAAATATGTTCGTCCCACGAACGATGATTATCCGAAACATAAGAACGAAGAGCAGTACCGATAACTCGGTTAACTCTCTCAACAAAATTGACTTGAGGATGATAAGAAGCATTATACCAAACTTGTTGAACTTGGTATTGTTTCATCAAGGCTTTAAATTGGGAACTTATAAATTGTGGTCCGTTATCAACCATACATATTTGAGGAACACCAAAAATAAGGAATACTTCGTTCTCCAGAAACTTGGCTACTGCTTTAGCAGTGGCAGCGCGAACAGCTTTAACTAAGGTAAACTTGGTTAGCCAATCACATACAACTATGATAGAAGTGTTACCAGTTTTCGTGCGAGGTAAGGGACCCATTATGTCAATTGACAAACATTGAAAAGGGTATAAAATCTTCTTATTTTGGCCCATTAAACCAGGTCTAGCAAGTTGACTAACTTTACTCGCAGCACAAGTTTCACAATGGCGTATGTAACGGATGACATCGGCACGCATTTTAGGCCAGTAATATTGTTCGGAGATTTTACAAAAGGTTTTATAACCACCCAAGTGAGCAGATGTGGGACTGTCATGAAAGAGTTTATAAATTTCAGCTCGGCGAGAACGAGGTATCACCTGTTTCCATTCCACTAAGTTGCTAACAATGGCATGACGGTTGGGAACATACTTAAAAAGTCGATGATTTTCAATTCGCCAAGTTGGAAATTGATTAGGACTTTGGCTAACGCGGTCCAGCATTTTTAAGTACCAAGAGTCTAAGTCACCATCAACAAGTTCTAGAGCGGAAACCTGAATAGGAGCTCGCGATAAGGCATCGGGAACTACATTATGTTTGCCCTGTCGGTGTTGAATTGTAAAATCGTATTGCGACAAACGAACACTCCAACGGGCTAAACGGCCAGTGGGGTCTTTCATATTAGTAAGCCACAATAAGGAATAGTGGTCAGTTAACACAGTGAAATGTGTACCTTCAATATACGGTTTAAATTTCTCAATGCCAAAGATGACAGCTAAACACTCTCTCTCTGTGACAGAATAATTGCGTTCGGCCTTGTTAAGGGTACGTGAAGCATAAGCAATTACCTTTTCCTCATAGTCAATATTTTGTGTAAGGACACAACCGAGGCCAAAATTCGAGGCGTCACATTGTAACGTGAACGGTAGCGAAAAATTTGGGCTACTCAAAACAGGAGCGGAGGTCAAACAAGATTTAATTTGATTAAATGATTTAAGAGCATCATCAGTCCAATGCACACGCTGCTTTTTAATACGACCCTTAATTAGGTCCGAAATAGGAGCAGTAATAGTGGCAAAATTTGGAACGAAGCGACGATACCAAGAAGCTAAGCCAATAAAGCGTTTGACTTCGGTCACCGTATTTGGTTGAGGATATTTGGTGATAGCCAAGATTTTATCAGGGTCCGTGCGTAAACCATTTTTATCGACAACAAAGCCGAGGTACGTAAGACTGGGACGGCAAAATTGACATTTGTCGATATTGACAGTTAAGTTAGCGTCTTTAAGACGGGTATAAACTTGCTCTAAGGTGTCCAAGTGTTCTTTAAAGGTTCCAGACACGATAACAATATCGTCTAGATACACGAAGATGTTTTCACCCAATAGCGGACCAAAAATGCTATCCATGAGACGTTGTTGACTAGCTGGTGCGTTCGCGATCCCAAACGGTACAACTGTAAACTCGAACAAACCACGTCTAGGGACTGTAAAAGCTGTTTTCTCGCACGAATCGGGATGCAGAGGAATTTGGTGAAAAGCTTGCTTAAGATCGATGGACGTAAGATAACGTGCATCGCGCAATTTATCAAGAATGCTATTTAAATATGGTAAAGGATAAGCATCCTTCTTGGTAACCGAATTTAATTTTCGACCATCGAAACAAAGTCGATATGAACCATCTTTCTTTTTGACTAAGACCATTGGAGAACTCCAAGGAGATTTCGAGGGACGAATAATGCCCATCTCTAACAAGCGATCAAGTTCGTGGTCGGCATGGACTTGCATAGCAGGAGACAAAGGATAGTATCTCTGCTTAATAGGAGATGCGTCACCCGTATCAATAGTGTGTACAACTAAATTAGTTAAGCCTAAAGTAGGACCAGAAATTTCAGCAAATTTCCCAACAACTTGGTCTAGTAAAAGTTTTTGTTGAACTGACAAATCAACTACGCCACAAATAGTCTGCAGCGAAAAAGTTTCAGCCACATCGAAGCGTCCAGCGACAAAATCAGTCTTTGCTCCAAAAGCGTAGCAAAAATCAACACCTAAAATTAGTGTAGACGGAATTGAGTCACAAATAACCGCATCGATGGACCTAGTAATACCATCAATGGTAATGGGTAAGGCAACAGTACCTAAAATATTTTGTAGCTGACCGTCAGCAGTAGTCAAGGTAAGCGGAGACTTATTGTTACACAATTTGAGGTCGTGTCTCTGAAGTAAATATAGACCGTTGCGCCCAATTAAAGTTTGATTGGCCCCTGTATCGCAAAGAGCGTGAATAGGTTCGCCATTAATATAAATGGTTAAATAAGGACGGTTGTCAGAGAGTTGTTTAGTAAAGGTGGCTGAAGTATTACAAGTCATACGGCAAAATTCATTCACAGTTCGTAACCAAGATTCCCAAGATAAAGTATCAGCCTTAGTATAATAGGGATAAGGAATAGATCGGCTGTGATATCTACCCTTTACTTTGCGTTTTTTGGATGGCATTTAGGACAAGTAGCAAAATAACTATTTGCATGACCGCAAATATAGCAAAAAATAGTCTTATCTGCCGAGCAAGTATGGAAAGTATGGCCTAATTTACGGCAGTTCCAACAAGTGGTTGTACTTTTCGCACGGTTAGCTCTAGGACCAGAATGTTTAATTGTCATTTGTGCAGTCTGTGTCACAGGTTTTTTAGGAGTAGGCTGGTAGGCCAAGTCAGGTTCCAGTTGCAAGGATGAGGCAGCAGCAGGATTGCGGTATTTAATATTCTGAATCTTAACATCTTCCAGCTTTTTACACAGAAATGCAAGGTGTTCAATATCGTGGACTACTGTTAAGGATAATTGAGTAGCGTAAAAAGGTTGCAAGTTTTTCATAATATGCTTAAGTTGAACTGATTCGGATGGTTTAATGAGTAAACGATCAAATAAATTAAGCAGCACAGCAATAAAAAGTGAGGGTTTTTCATCGGCCCCCTGCTTACGCTTCCTAATTTCGTCCCATAATTCCTCATCAAAATCAGTAGGCAAAAAATCAGATCGCAACCTAGCTACCAAGTCGTGCCAGTTTGAAACCCGGTGATGCATAGCACGGTACCATACTAACCCACGACCCGAGAAAAGGTCAACAGCACTAGAAAATAATTGGTCGTATGAAATGTTACGCGCTACCCTAAGTTCTTCGACACGTTGTAAGAAAGAATTTACCCCCATAGTAGTAGTGTCTCCATTAAATGATAAACCCCATTTGCATACCGGTACAGAAACTAAACCTACATGTCTAGGAAAAGACGTCGTAGAGTAATTAATTTGGTCTAGTTCAGTTCGCAAATTAGCAGTAGCGGACATACTAGGTTGTTGTGTAAAAGGAGGATACGGATGTACGTGCTCATTAGAAAAAGATACCCTAGGTCGTTGGAACGTAGATGAAGCTAAACCGGCGGCTTCAGTTATGTTAGGGTTGTCAACAATATTATCTGCCATAGGTTCAATAGTGTCAGAATTAGGTGGAGCTACTGTATTAACAGAATCGACAAAATTAGTGGCATCAACATTTGAAGGCAAAGGATCTACTTGTAATTGCGAATCGTCATGCTCATTACTAAGTGACTGTAATAAATCTAAGCATTGACTGGTAAGGGTAGCATGCTCCTGTTCTAATTTAGAAGAGGGTTGTAACCTGGTTAGTCGTGAATATAAATGCGTTAGCCGCGTATCGAGCCGAGCAAATTCAGAATTGCAAGGTGCAGCAGAGAAAGCAGTAACTAATACCGAAAGTTCAGTTAGTTTGCCTTTACAAGTATCAAGTTCTAATTGTACATCGAAGGGTGCCACTAATTGATAAGCGTTAAGCAGCGTAGGGTCAGCCTTTTCGAGTAACAACTTAGCACGTAAGGTTCTACGACGTTGGTCGACGTTCATACCTTCCACCGTGTCTCTATCTAAACCCCTGAACAGTAGTTCGTAAAGCAGCTCATCAACACGAAGTGCGTTGACATTCATTTTAAATAGATAATTTTGTCAGAATATTAAATGAGAATTGCAGGTTGCACAGCTGATGTAATACCAAAGTCGGGAGCCCCACTCGTTGGCGTCAGTGAAACAATAAAAAAGCCAACCTGCGATTGATTACTAATAATAACCAATGGTAGTATAATCGCAGATCAACCCCCTTATCATTTATACACCACGGTAGCTCTGAAATGTTTCTTACTTACCGCAATGGCCTAGCTAGCGTCAAAGTCGATGGCCTTGGGTCGCAGATTTCTATCATCAGCTGAGCTGCTGCAAGCTCTCTTAATAATAATCAAAACACAGGGCGCCAGAAATCACAGATTTCAAGAAATAAATAGGAAAATAACAAACAATTAAGTTTATTAATCAGCAGATCATGTTTGGTGGCAACATCAATAATGCGTCGAAAAATCGTTTATCACAATATTAAATAACCTGAATACAATAAATTATACGTGCTGAAAATGCGACACGCACAGCGAAAATATGTGAACCTCCTTTAGGCTCTTAGATTGAATTTGAATGCAATTCACTGAAGGGATAAGCTTATCACTGTCTGTGTGTATTATCCGTTATCTCGGTAATGATAATAAAATAGCGTGAAGCACTTTTTTTACAAAATTCTTAATATGTATTCAATTAGTAAAATTATAAATTTGTAAATTGTAAATTAGGGAACAATTGATACATTATGTTTTAGATTTATGAGACACAGATTTATGAATGGTTAGTACATTTCGTTTTAGATTTATAAGGCGTAGTTTTAAATTAGTAAATTATAAATTTGAAGCGTTGTGAAAAAAACGATTCAGCCAATAATTCGTGGGCGTTGAAATAAGACTAACCTGGATTGAAAGAAACGCCGGTGGCATGCGTTGAATTGGTCCAGGATTATCTTAATGTAACAATCACCAACAGCGCAGACCTCGTGGCCAAAGTTGATAAAAGGACAGGCACTCGGTGTTACAGACGGCAAGCCCCCAAAATGGCATTCCAGAGGAAGTTGTGAGGGGTCCAAGATTACCAATTATGATGCCAAATAGCATAACCAGTCGCTCAAAAACGGCGTTTAAAAGAGTTACTCGAAAGTGGTAACTAAAAGCGGTAACTAAAAGCTGATAAGAAAGAGAAATTACTAAAATGGATAACAAGCAATTAGCGTAAACATACCTGATTTAGTTATCAGCTCACTAACGAAATTAATTATTAATTAGTGCTGTAGCACGTGGGAATACCTTCGAAGAAGCAAGTTACTTCGACAGAAAGCGAAAATCAAATGGCCCAAAATAATCGAATCGCTGTTCGCTGGCGTAAAGCGATAACAAGTGAATTCGGGAAAACCAAATCTAGCGCCTTCGCGCGGACAAAACTTGATATTATTCGAAATACAGCGAAAATAATTCAAGTGGGAATGTACAGGCTGGCCCGGAAAAGAATAAATAAATGGCGAAACAAATAGCAGGAGCTAAAGAGTTGTTTCACATTATAGAGACTAAAAGCAAAGAGTACTATTATAAATATAGTACTCTTTGCTAAAAGTACAAACATATAACAATGAATGTAAACAATTGACTGTTTAATATGTTTTTTCTGCATGTTCATTATATTATGGTAGAAAAACACATATTCTATATACTGCAACGGTTTACTGCCCACAGCAATTCTGGTTGCCTAACTAACACGAAATATGAATAATTTCAAAATGAGCACAGAATTGAATATTTTATTTATTGCAAAAAAGTTAGTAATTTTACACAACTAAATGTACTTAAGATGAGTAGCAGTGATTATAATTTGAGTAAGAAAGGTTGGCATTAGATAGGGCAGGATTCAAAAGGGTTACGTTCAGCATTTCATTTATGATTGATGCTAATAATGGCAAACGTATCTTGATTTACGTAGCTGACAGATTTGAGTTGCGTGAAATCAATACAATTATATGAATTTTAATATAATACAGAGATGGTTTGTGTAGTTACAAATTTATATAAGCGTTATAATTAAAAGTTTGTATCACCAGCAAACGGCAAGAGAACTGAAGGGTAAAGAAACAATGACGAAGTAAAGATTGCAAAAGGCAGTTAGGCTATCTATCAAAGGAAACGGACATCGTGCGGTGCTAAAATAAACTCATGGAAAACAGTGCGTTTAAAACTGAAGTGATTAAAAAGCAGAGATTTAAAGTGTAAAAGTGACAATTCCCAAGAAAAGACAGTTTAGTATTTAAGCAAAAACAGAATATGAAAACTATAGTTAATAAATTAAAACATAGTATCAAAACTCATTTTCGTAAAAACAATTGTAAATCGTAATCGCTAGGTAACGAGACAGTCAATTGTTTAATATCGAAAACAAGCTTGTAACTTTTATGTTGAGTGCAAGAAGTGCTCCCAGTTTTGGTGTAAAGGTATTTGTTGAGCCCAAAAAGTGTTTTCCACATTCACCAGTGTGCAGGGCATCTTTGAGAGTAATTTTCATCATGGTAACGCATCCCAGTGGCTAGCGATCAGCTCGGTGAAGTATCAACCAAGTGCGATCAACTTCGGAGCCCCTTTTCGGCTACTTGAAGGTATCGGCCAGCAAGAATTGTATATGCTACGCTTAAAGCAGACTTTCCTGAGTGCCTAGCTGCAGAAATTTGGAAGAACAAGTCATCACCAAGTCCATAATTGCCGTGGCGTCTTTCAATTGGGTGAAACCAGCATACGCAGCCCCTTGGAAGATAAAATTCTCAGGGAAGCTGTTGCTGAAAGCCCGTAAAGCCAGGGTTGCATCAAGATTGGATATCGTACGAGGTCATGATTGTGGTCTCAGTAGAGATAGCGTCTCTCGAATTTGTGGTTTGAAGCCGATTTTGCAAGATTTGCCGGAAATAGAACAAATGCACATCGCGCGTCGTTTTGCGTCACTGAAACAAAACCAGGTTAGCCGAAAACTACGTCATATAATTTGCATTATATTTTACCTGATGTGATTTTTGCCATTTTGGTGTTTGAAGTCAAATTAAGCAATTTTTTAGACGTGCAGATCATCTTTGTGGTTACAATTAATTTGAAGGTTATAGCTGTCAGAAACGCATTTAAGCAATTGCCATAATAGTGAATTTGTCATACACAAAAGTATTTGAAATACAAGTTGTTGAACCTACCCCTGTGAAAAAAAGATTATTTCATGCTAGACCGGAACTTTGCTTTAATTAATTGCAAATAAATAAAAATATATAGAGTAATAAACCATTTATTTAAAAAATAATTATCACACCGTTTTTAATGAGCCCTAAGATTGACAGAATTCTTAATTAAAACTATTCATTTTATAAATTGTGGTGATTTGCCCTATTTATTATTTATATTTTTATTAAAGCCTTATATTAGTTAATGGCATTATTTTACAGCTGTCGCCATATTTTGTATCCTAGTTTCAAGTTATTTCCTTCTGACTCTCCAATCTACCTCCTCTAGATTTGACTGTCTCATTGCACTAGTTATTTCATGTCTCTATGCTGTACAAAGGCTTGCTCTTTTCCTCTGCTGCTAACGTGTCTACTGGAGTAAATTCTTGGACCATCCCTCATCTTCCATGCTATAGACCAAATGCGTTTTCAAAAATTAACAAAATTTATGATTTTTTTTTCAACTTCAACAACTTGTATTTTGAAAACGAAGAACTTAGGCACGCATGTTGATAGAGACTTTTTGTCTTAAAATAAGCGAAGAAACATGCCAGTCAATTTTCTATACGTACTTAGGATAAATTCTGTGTAATAATTGTGTCTTATAAGGGTATCGATAATTTGATATATCGTTTGTTCTACCATGGTAGCTATTTTGTTGGAACTACGTTAAAATTTGCCTGCAGAGATAAAAACGATAACATGACCTAGGGACTTTGGTTTTTTTGAACATTAGTGTTTGTACCAGTCTCGGGTTATAATTAAACGTCAAAAATATCGTTCATAAAAGCGATTTGTGTATAAAAATGGCAAAGAAAACTTATGATTTACTCTTTAAATTGTTGTTAATTGGTGATTCGGGTGTAGGGAAGACGTGCATTTTATTCAGATTTTCCGATGATGCTTTCACGACCACTTTTATATCTACGATAGGTAAGATAACCTTTGTAATTTGACTTGGAGCCGATCTCATCTGCATTTGCTTTCCATTAATTAAGCTGCACCCATTTATTCCCTAAATAGATCGTCTTTAACTTCCGCTCGTGTATACTTGATAACCCCATTTGTTCAAATTTATAAATAGAGGGTGAGGTCATTACCGGCGGCAATTTTAAATTTTCCTGTTACAGGAATAGACTTTAAAATAAAAACCGTGGAACTTCGTGGTAAGAAGATTAAGCTACAGATATGGGACACCGCTGGCCAGGAGCGGTTTCACACCATCACAACGTCGTACTATAGAGGCGCCATGGGAATTATGCTAGTTTACGATATAACCAATGAAAAGAGCTTTGAAAACATAGTTAAATGGTTACGGAATATAGACGAGGTACTGTTGCTACTAGGTAGTGATTATGTCAAACTGTTGTGTCTATGTTTGAATTTTAGCATGCAAACCAAGACGTAGAAAAAATGATCCTGGGTAACAAGTGTGATATGGATGAAAAGCGAACTGTAAGCAAAGAACGAGGCGAAGCGGTAGGTGTATTTTTAGTTTTTGTTGAATGCCGATAACTAAAAGTAACGGTATGAAGCATTTTTAAAAATATAACTTAATAAAAGAACACTACCATGAGTTGGGATTTTTATTAGTTGATTAATAACTTGTAATCATCATGCAGATATCACAGGCTTTTCCCTTATGAACGGAAGTTCACGAAAGTTTGTTGATATGGAATTTGTGTTCATAACAAGATTATTTTGCATGTTTGGAATCGTCCTGATTTTTTGTTAATGTAAAATTTATTTTAAGATTGCTCGTGAACATAGCATCAGATTCATGGAAACATCCGCAAAAGCAAATATAAACATAGAACGGGCATTTAATGAATTAGCCGAAGCCATTTTAGACAAAACAGCCGGCAGAGAGCCAGGAGATCACATCGACAGAGTCATGGTCGACAGGCGGCAGCAAGCGAACACTTCAAGATCTTGCTGTAACAATTAGGTAAGTGGAAACTGCCCCAGCAATGTCAATCGCTAACTCCCATCATTTCCAGATCAATTTTTGAAACATTGTTCTACTTTCACTTAGTTTTGCTGGATTCTCAATCAACTTAAGTTTAAAGTCACAACTGGAATGGCTAACTGATTTTATATGAATATGCGTCGTGTTAGGTTCAGTTCGGTTTAGTTAGTCGTTTTGTTTTTGTACTAATATAAAGTAGTCGGAGTTGTAAGACTAAATTTCTAAGCAGCTGTCTGCTGGCTGGGAAGTTATTTTTGTAGGTATCGATTTTAATTAACAGGGAAGCAAATCGTTTTATCTACACTTTAATAAAACACTTTTGTTTTTTTTTTATTAATCCAAATGCTTTCGTTTCGTGAACCACAGTGTACAGGAGCTTGGAAGAGTCTGAACGAGAAATTATTTAACAAACAATTTCAACCCCAGTTAAGTTACTACGACTTTTAACACTTACACAAGCCGGCACTACATTGGTCCTCGCAATTATGACTTTGATACTTGCTGATTATGTCTTACAGGTTTCAAGTTTCCACTTATTTGCTGCCATAAGCAACCATATTTGTTATACGTAACCGATTTCTAAAATTAAAAAATTTAATGAGTGAGGTTGGCTCAGATCGAAGAGACCTCTTGAGTTGTGTTCATTATCGACAAATTGAGCTTCTAGTTATTAGTTTCTTGCCATATTATTGCACACTTTGGATAAACCGTTTTGTCTTTGTATAGTTTTAGACTCTCACTAATTTATCATACAATGTGTCCACAACGGCATTCCGTACTGTTTCGCAGAATGGTCCACAACGTTCTTCATCTTCTGTTTCTAGACCTTGACAAATAAAGTATTTATGTGTCGATACCTTTGCTTGTTGATTAAATTATTTCGGATATACATGCAATTTCCCTCTCGTATTGATGAATATGCAATAATAGTTTGCAGATTCTTCAGAAATTTGGGTTAATAGGAAGAGATGTTGAACATTTTGGCACATTTTTCTGGGCACACTGTATAAGCTAATACGATTGAATTTAATTAAATTTGTAATTAATAAGACAAAAAATCGAATTACTACGTTCCATTGAGGAATATATCGTCCTGTAGAATAAGCTTAGTCTAACAGAATACCTTACCGGTGTCAGGATTGACAACCATTACTGGCCAGTACCAGTGGCGCTTGTCGTTTACTTGTTTTGAGCAAGCAATGGCGATAGGGCGAATTTCTTAAGTGTATAGGTTATAACATTTCCTTAATTTATTTTAAATCATTATTTTTTAAGTATGTAAAGAACACAACCAAAAGATCTGCTGTTGCAGCCATCATTTGTACGATAAGAATCGTTATTTATTTTTTGTATCGTTTTTGTATGTATTTAAACGTGCATATATTTTTGTACTTCTGTAACCCCGCTGTGTATAAAATTTAAAAATATATATCAAAAACAGTTGAAGAACAATCCTACCAGTGCAATAATTTAAAAATCGTGTGCTATTTTTGCTTGTAAGTTAGATATTTTGGTTGTGCGCTGGAAAACAAGTTACACAACTACACTATGTGTGCTTATATTGATGTATACTAATGTACTAAGCAAACTGATTTAAGTCAAATACTCTTTTTTTCAGCACAAACTGCTAGTGTTGTTTATGGTGTCCCAAAAGAGCGACCAATAATCTATGTTGCCATAAACTAAATTTTCAGTACAGCACTTTACCAAATTTTGCAATTAATAGTCTTAAAATGTTGTCAAAGCTCTTCTTTTGCGGACTCCAAATTCAGCTTAAAAATTTATAATCTCGAATGATATTACTTTTTTGATAATGTGTGTTATCATGTATGTCATTTACGTAAATCACAAACTTTGTATATATGTATTTTCATAAATAGCTTCTACGGATCGCATTCAAACACTGTTAATGTTTAGGAGGCTTCTAAGTTATAATTCAAATAAACATAATTTTTCTGCATGTAAAGGGACAAATTGATTTTTACAGCTTGCTCCTTTACCTTCAGACGTTTTGTTATGTGTAAATGTACAAATGTAAGATGCAAACGCTTTTCTGAATAAACAACAATGCAAACCGATGTATTTATTTATAGATTTTAACATTGTGAAGGTAATTTTGATGAAACGTGGAATTGTGAGGGCTGCATGAACACAAGTCTTAAAAGCCTCAATTCCGTCAGGCTTATTCACCTAAGTAGCAATTTATAGCTATACCAATATGAGAGCTGTTCTGTTAAAGAAATTTGACATATTACTGAATTCCGGCCCTGGCCAACCAGTAGTGTGAACAGAGTGATAACTGCTCAGAAATAAAGTGCAAATTTTTCGTCTAATGCAAAGAGTGAGTAAATAATATAAGGGTACTAAAACTAATAAAAATCTATGGTGAGATAGGTTAGCTCCCGAAAAGACGATCTAGGCAGGTGACCTGTAATACGGCCCTTTGCCTAACCCTACACCTACTGAATTATTACGTTACAATGCCCTGGTTTGCTAGCTTATCCAGTCGGTGAGTTATGAGACTCTATTCACATCGTCAGTGCAGCTAAGGGAAAACTAATATTGTTGAGGTCAGCTCATTGACACCTAAAATGTTGTACTGTAATAGACTACACTTACTAATTGTTGCTTATTAAGTATTATTTTTCTTAGAATTTCACTGGTAACTGCTTAAACTTTTCTGGCTTAATTAATTACCACGGATAGCCAGACGTCAGGGTTCAGTCTGGTTAACTCAAGTATAGAATCAAGTACACATCAAATAAAGCGGTTTATTTTATCTACCTATTTACAGTTTAAAATAATAACTAAAATATTCCATGCATTTTCAAATAAAAGATCTGGATTTTAATGTCTTTCCTGGGCAGGTAAGCGCCTACTGGGTTAGGCAACCCACGATACTTCTCCGGTCGTACTAGCTCGGCCGTAGAACGAGGAATATCGTAGTTGGCGAGGGCGTCCTCTACCCGGCTAAACTAGGTTAAGTTTGTTTACATTTATCATGTACAGTAAGTAAGGTTATATTTTCTTTTATTTCGGGGGTGTTGTGATTGAACTTGATGTAGGGCGTAATCCCGTTGCGTCGAAGCTATTCTGTAGTGCCCGTAAAATCTCGTGTAACAAGTGAAAAGACGGCAGAATTAAATATTATCTGTGCCGGCTAATGACTTCCAAACCAAATTTACGTTTTTAAAGCTTTTACTTAAATTCAAGGGTCTTCTAGATAGTAGCTGGAAATTGGTTAACTACGTTACGCAAGGTGAGTAAAATCCCTTTAAGCTACATGAATTATTTCTAGTACAATGTTAACCTCACAATCTTCGGCTTAGATCTCAGGGAATTTATACCCTGAGAATTGGGGCACTGCGGAAGGCTTAGGAAATCTGCAAAACGAGATTCCTCCAAGTGAGTGAAGCTCTGAATCCTTACAGGTACATTAACTACGGGAGTTTCGTTGCGGGCACCTAACCTCACAAATGGGTTAAGTTTATGTAGAGACCTGGGGCCTCGCTTTTCAATTAAATTGCGTGAATGTCTCCGGGAAGCGGTTTCAAGGAGGCCTAAAACTCTTAACAGGCGTTTCAAATCAACGAGCCACATACAAGTTTTAGACAACTTCGGATTCGAAGGGGAAAAGGTATCTAAATCCCAGACAGGCGTGTAAAATGAACGAGCAACGTACGAGTTTTAGACAACGTCGGATTCGAAGTGGAAAAGGTATCTAAATCCCAGACAGGCATTTAAAATCAACGAGCCACGTCTGGGTTATAGGCAAGATAGCTTTTGAATCGGATCGGCAGAGACCACAGGCATTTAAATCAATGGGCCACTTTGATCTCCAACAGGAATTCGGGAATTTCTGGGAAAGATTGGTTCCAAGACTGAAAGTCAAAAAGTTCCACAGTGCTTCGGACAGGATCAGGACTTGAGCCCCAGGGGGCCCAAGGCAGGAGTGCCGGTTCGGAACGCTGGATGCAAGTCAAGGCTAAAAGTCCTCTCCACAAAGTACCATACCTGTATTTATATCTACGTTTTACCCATCTTACTCGATCTGCTCGGGTTCTGGCGGGCATGCGCTGAAAGACGTCCGCTCGATGTCGGCGCAGAACGATAGTTAGGCCGCGTTACCTTCTTTCTAGCGCCTTGGCGATGTTTTTCAGCTGATTGTGACGAAGTTTTTAGCGGGACAAAATTTGAACGCATTACAATGCATAAAAATACAGATTTGGGTCGGTGCTAACGTCACAGTACTTACAAATGCAAACACCAACGGTAATTAAAACCCAACAGTTTACAGGAATACATAGAATCTGTAAACAAGCATAGACACAAAGAAAAAATATACATAACAAGTACACAAAGCAGGTATGCTCTGCACATGAGAAAATGCCTTAACTGGATTCTAAATGTTTAGTAGCGCATGCAAAGTCAAAGCTCACGAGCACAATGTATAAAATAATTCCGCACACACGAATATCTTAAGCCCGAAATTTTCGATCTTTTAGGACGCGTCGCTGTTTGCAGCCCCTGGACGTCAAATCAGCAAATGACGTAATGCCGGCCGGTACTTCCCCGTTATCTAGCAGCGAACCACGTGCTCATAATTACGCAATGGTTCATTGCAATTATAAACAATGTTGTAATTGTTGTTGGATCTCTTCATGTGATATCAAACAGAACAAACCTTGTTCCTTTTGTTCAACAAGTAGCCCGGGGATCGCTGGGGTGCTGCGGTCGAAACTGCTGCTTCGAACGCAGTCAGTTTGGACACCACTGGCGTCTCCAATGTGTTGTTTCGCCTGAAGCTGCACGTACCCCGTGGTGGGTACCCACATAATAATTGCACTTGCTGGCGCCATCGTCGTTCCAAATCCGCAGCTCCTGGTTCTTTGAATTACATTGCATTGTTAGCACATTCTCTCATGTTTTTCAATGGTGTGTTCGCACTCGAGACTCCATAGTCCGCGGTCACTCACATAGTATTTCTTACTTATGATACGATGCTACGTAAATAAACATAAGAACACATACTGCTGGGCCTTATTACTAATTAGTATATAATAAAAAGGTATGAAATAGGTAAATACAGGTGGCATGAAGTGGCCCGTTTCAGACCTTTTGCTCGCCGGAAGCGTGTCAAATGTACACGGTCATACTGGAAAATAACAAGCATGAAACATTTTCGACACTAAAGAGAAGAAGGGAGGAAAGGAAAGTGTAATGGTGGAGTTTAATTTTTAAAACACGGAAAACCATGTCGTCAAAGCGTAAAGTTTCTGCTTCAGATTTGCTAGACAAAAAACGCAGAAAAGTTTTGGTTTTTTGAGGTTGCATAGTATAAATAAATCTAGTTAATAGAACCTAACCCCGTTTTTATCATTTATGTGTTTACTTGCGCATCGCGGTTTTGCACTCCGCGGCATTCTTCTGGAACGTAACCCCGCAAACGGCGAGGTCTGACTGTATAAAGAATAGAAAACTAAAATAAAAAGTAAAAACGGTACCTAAAAGGTATAAAAAAACAGTAAGGGAAAGTAAATAAATAAATCATCAGGGTGTATACTTTCTGAAAAACAGGGAAAACCTAAAAAAGTCAGGGAATTACATTTTAATTCTGGAGTCAGAGAATTTGCTTAATTTATAAAAAAAGTCAGGGAAAATTAATTAAAACGACAAACTACTGTGTCAAAAGTTTATTCGATTCGAGAGTCACCGTGTAACCGGATGATCTTGACTTGTCTTGCTTCCAGAGCATCATTTAAGTGTAAAGTACGTTTTTTTCCTATAAAAATTTTCAAGGTCAAAGAATTTAGGGTTTATGTTGGCATAACTTTTATTCCTTCAAAAAATATATGTTGGCAAAATTTGTTTTAGTAACTTTATAGAACTAAAAATTGGTGGGAAATTTAAAATCTGGCATTAAAGTTCTATGTACATTAAAAGCTCTTGCTAATCTTTCGTAAACGTCTTCTTCTGGTGTGTTAAGATGCAGATCCAACAGTTCCTCTGCACACTTTACTACATTTAATTTTAAAATATTCAGTTTTTACGCGTATTCAGTTTCAAAAAAGAAAAACTGACAATTTAATTTTAAATGTCAAAGTGACAAAAGTCGTTTACAGAAAAACCTGACGAAAATAAATGTTCTAATAATTTTAAAAAAAGCAGTTTTGCCAATTTTATCGTGGCCTTGAAAATTTTAATAGGAAAAAAACGTACTATAGTAAGTACGTTGAAATTGCGCAAAATCAGGCGCCACGTGGGAAGCTTCTTGGCAGCAGGTGTACGTACGTTAGACATGCTTGTCTTCGTTTATCTAATAGCTTGCGTGTCTCCCGTAAAAAATTACTTTTAGAGTATGTATGTAAAGTACGTTTTTTTTCTATAATAACTGTCAAAGTGTTACAATGTTGGTAGACATGTGATTAAAACGCTAGGAAATTTTTATACCTCGTGCTGGTAGAATTTTTTCAAAATTATGGTTATGTGTCAATTTTGAATGCCAAAGTTTCTTAATTTGAACTCTTGACAAATTTCTTTTTTTAACCTGGAATCATCATCATCAATAATATCGGATAAAAAAAGAAAACCAAAAAATATTTTAAATGCAAAAATGAAGCAAGCGATATTAAATTATGACATATCTGTCAAAATGACAATAATTTTTTTAGTGGAAGAAAAGAACTAAAAATCTATGTACCAACATTATTAAAACTAGGGACCCTGCAGGAGTGCAACTTATCCCCTAGAAAGTTAACCTTGAAAATTATTATAGAAAAAAATTTACTATATGTAAAAATCTTCTGGAATTTTGATTGACAAATCCTGGAAAGGTCAGGGAATTTTCAAATTGTGAGTTAGTATACACCCTGAATCATACTAACCAAACTTCAGAAAACTAAAGATAGAATATGACCAAAATTAAATAACTAAATCTCGAATCAATTTAAATTGTTTTTCTGCTATTTATTTATTTATTCTCCCTTGAATTAAGTTAAATTGAAGATCCTCTAAAAACACTTCCTCAAAATGGAGGCCTAGTCTGTTTTTAAACTGGTTAACAGTCTCAGCACTAACAACACAGTCTGGTAGGTTATTCCACACGTCGACAACACGATTACTTATAAAGGGTTACTTCGGAAACGGTCTTTGGAAAATTTAAAGCTGTGGCCACGTAACTGAGTGTTCGTATTAGGTGCAAATATGTACTGAAGAGATGAACATGAGTAAAATCCGTTTAGAACTTTAAATGTTTCTATTAAATCACCTCTAATACGACGTGTTTTCAATGTGGGAAGTTTAAGCACTGCAAGTCTGTCACTATAACTCATGTCATGAAGACTATATGGAGCTTTTGTCAATGTTCTTTGCACTCGCTCAAGAATATCAATGTCCTTCAAGAAGTAAGGACCATAATTTGAAAGCCAAATTCTAATAGTGGGCGCACACATATTTTGTAGTGTTTTATAAACAGTTCGGTGTCAATTGATACAAATGCTTTTCTTATTAAATATAAGGTTGTGTTGGCTTTTTTTAACAATTTATGTAATGTGCCGATCTTATTTTAAGTTAACAGCAATAGTAATTCCCAAATCTTTCTGCGCCATAGTCTGTTCTAATGTTCCGTCGTTTATTGTATATAAAGTGTTGGGGTTATTCTTCCCTAATCGCATAACCACGTGCTGCTATTCAAGGTAATCAACCACTTTTTTACCAGTCTTCTATTTTGTGCAGGTTATCTTGCAAACTTGGAGTCAGAGTTGGGTTGCCAAAGATTTTGGTGTCATCGGCAAAGAAACTTGACTGAACACAGATTTTGTTTTTCACGTCGTTGATATAGATGAGAAATAGAACTGGCCCTAGCACAGAACCCTGAGGAACGCCACTGAGCACACTTCTTGAGAATGAAGTTGTTGAACCCACAACCACTCGGAAAATGCTGTCATTAAGAAATTATTCAATCCATTTAAGTAGTTGACCTCTTACACCTATGTGTTCTATTTTATAGAGAAGTCTTCTGATGGGAACTCTATCAAGCGCTTTTTCATAGTCCAGGTATATTATATCTAATGGCACGCCTTCGTCCCACATTCTGGTCCATTCATTGCGACATGTTAGGAGGTTTGAAACTACCGGGCACAAAACCATGCTGTTTGTCGATGATTAGGCCGTTTCTTACAAGAAAATTTATAATGGCAGTTGTGATAATGCGTTCCATTATTTTACATATAAGTAGTTGAAGTTAGACTAATAAGTCTATAGTCCAACTACCCCAGAACATTCCTTCAGAAATATTGCAGGAATCATGTCAGGCCCTGGTGCTGCGTCATCTCTTAGATTTGAAATTACATCTGCTACAGTGTCTTGGGAAAATTCAACCGTCTCTATAGAATTACCCATTCGATTAATCTTGAGTACCTATCTATGGGTATAGTCCCATCTGCCTCTCTGATATACATTTTGCTAAAGCGACTGCCAATCTCTTCTGCAATAGGTGTTGGTTCAATCACGTCTCCTGCTATAGTTTGTAAAACAGGTGGTATTGTGACTCTAGATTTAATTTGATTTTGAATGTAGTTATAAAATTGTTTGCTGCCACTGGCTACAATAAACTTTTCATATTCACTTCTTGCATGAAATATAAGTTTTGTCAAGTAATTGTTTTTATTTTTATAAGCTGAATAGTTTGTAACATGGTGTAAAGAATACAAGGTGTAACGTTCCGCAGAATGTGGGCGGACCTCAAATTCAACCAATAGGACATGGTCCGACAAATGGCACGATTGGTAGTACTGAAGTGTATTGTTGAAGACGCTGTCGATGTCAAATTCGAGGTTAGGTTTTGCGACAGTTGGTGTCAGATTGACGCAAAATGTAACCTGCTAACTCCGAATTTGACATCGACTGACAGTGCCAGCAACATATACGATCGCAACCATGGTTACACAATGATCGCGGCCGTGATGGATTTCCTGAGCAGGACCATCTAAGGTCAGTGACCTTAGGACCATCGAGGATTGGTTGACATCTCCCCTCTATTTTCTGAACGACTGCCCATCCCGGGAGCGTTCCACCTTGTATTCTTTACACCATGGTTTGTAAGGTTGCGATTGTAACGATAGTAGTCCCATAGCCTCCTTTTTTCACGAATTTCTTTTATCAAATCCAAATTGATCTAAGGCTTTAACGATTTTTTCTTACCACATGCTTTTTTATTCGGTATACACTTGTTAATCAAAATTGTCAGAAAGTTATGTAGTTTTTCCCATTTTTCTTCTGTATTATTAGTTCTGTAGCATTCAAAGTAGTCTGCCTGAGAAAGAAAAGTGTTTACAATATTGTCGAACATTTGGTTTCATAGGTTTTTCATCAAACTGTAACGGATTATTCACTATCTGGATTTTAGCTAGGAGTTGCACATGATCACTTTTACACACAGGTGAAAGGAAGCAAACATCACTAATTAATGTGTCATCATTGGTTAGCAGTAGATCTAATAATGAGGGTGTCTGGGGGTGTCTGAAACGTGTTGGGTCTAAAATTAGTTGGTGTAAGTTGAGATTCTAACAGTATTCTTGAGAATTCCGATTCACTAATTATTGCATTGGGTATAGGGTTTAAGGACGTTTCGCCCCCGACCGTTTCGCCCCCAGCCGTTTCGCCCCCTAACCGTTTCGCCCCCGAACCGTTTCGCCCCCGAAGTTTTACCTCTAGCTTTAGCTGTTTCCAGTTGCACCACGAGGAGGTTCTGCAACCGTTTATGATTTTTTTTGGTGTTTGTGTATTATTTTAGTTTAAAAAAAAAATTTTTGGTTTTTGTTTGTTGGTGTTTGTGTTTTAATTTTAGAGTTTTTAGTAAATACATATAAAGAAAGAGAAATCTTTTAACATCTATATTTCGACGTGCAACTGGAATAAATTCAAAATTCAAAATTGTACGCAATCTCACGCAAGTAATCAATAACTTGACGATTTTCAAAATCGTCAACGATTTTGTTCATACAAGCTGATATTGCGGCATACTTTTTATATCTTGGATTAAAAAATAAAAAAACCGGTTGCAGAAATCCTACTAGCTACCTTCTCGTGGTGCAACTGGAAACAGCTGAAGCTGGCTAAAGCTACAGGTAAAACTTCGGGGGCGAAACGGTCCGGGGGCGAAACGGCGGGGGCGAAACGTCCGTAAACCGTATTTACTAAAAACTCTAAAATTAAAACCCAAACACCAAAAAAAAAATAATAAACGGTTGCAGAACCTCCTCGTGGTGCAACTGGAAACAGCTAAAGCTAGAGGTAAAATTTCGGGGGCGAAACGGTTCGGGGGCGAAACGGTTAGGGGGCGAAACGGCTGGGGGCGAAACGAGGGGGCGCAACGGTCGGGGGCGAAACCCCGGGGGCGAAACGTCCGTACCCCGGGTATAGTGCTTATTGGCCAAACAGTGCCAGGGAAATTAAAGTCACCCGTTATTAAACAGGTGTCGATTGTTGATGCCAATTCGATTCTTTGATATAGAATGACGTCAGTTTCAAGGCTGGAGTTGAGCAGACGATAAATAGTTCCAATTAGTAGTCTAAAATTTCCAATGTGAATAAAAATCCAGGGATCCTCAGTGTGCCTGTTACTTGGTAACTGAGGACATTGTAAAACTGAAATACTTTTATTAACATATTATATTGCAACGCCACCACCTCTTCCAGATACTCAATCATTTCAAAAAAGTTCGTATTCAGATATAGTTACTGCTGCATCAGGAATATTTTCTGTTAGCCAAGTTTCTGTGACCATAATAGCGAATATAGCAAAAAAAAATGAAAACCTGAAAAAAGAAAATGAGGAAATCAAAAGAGAAAATAAAGAGATTAAAGAAGAACTGAGTTTAGAAACTCCATGGAGTGGGTAGAAAATGAAAAATATTGTGATAAATGGATTAAAAATCTATACAGAGGACCAGTCCATACTAACGGAAAGAACAAACAACTTTATAAAACAATATCTAGAAATCAATGTTTTGATTAGAAAGGTAATTAAATCAGAAGAAAAACATGCTTTATAGAACTCCCTCTTCGTCGTTCTTAACACCTTGCAGATGTGTATTGATGCATTTTTAGAGATTTATGAATCGATTATCTTGATTGAGAAAAAGAATGGACTTATGGAGATGAGAGATGACTAAGCGAAAAGGAATAAAAAAGCACAAGCAGAATACAAGGGAAAAATATGGAAACTGGGAACCTGTAACATTAGGGTATACAAGGAATGGGGGAACAAGAAGTAGACGGAGGGCATATGCTGATACACGGCGGGGTAAAACAAAATCAAAGGGCTAAAGAGGGAGTGGGGTGTATCATAAGAAAAGATAATGTTAAATACATAAAACAATGGATTGGAATATCTGATAATATTAAGGATTAAAATGGATATAGAGGAAGGGGAAGAAACTACAATCATTGTAACGTATGGACCAAACGAGGATGCAAATACAAAAAAGAAGGACGAATTTTGGGAACAACTTATGGCAGTAGCAGAAGATTATAAAAGTAGACTGATAATAGTAGAAGACCTAAATGGAAGGGTAGGCAGGCGAGATGACACGACAGGAGAAACTATACGAATACACGGACAAAACACAAGAAACAAGAATGGGAACCGACATATATTTCTGCATTACCAATGATCTAATAATAACTAATACTTTCTTTGCGCACAAAGAGATACACAAGGGAAATGTAAAGCAAAAATGAGAAATCCTTCATAGATTACATAATGATTAAGATTTCCAAAAATATAATAACAGAAAAAATAAGATCCTACAAACTACAAGAAATAGAAATAGCAAATGAATACAATAGAAGAACAGAAGTAAAAATGGAGTTACTGAATATAAATTCAAATGCATGCAGACCTCGCCGTTCGCGGGGGTTAGGTTCCAGAAGAATGGCGCGAAGCGCAAAACCACGATGCGCAAGTAAACACATAAATGATAAAAACGGGGTTAGGTTCCATTAACTAGATTTATTCAAACTATGCAACCTCAAAAAACCAAAACTTTTCTGCGTTTTTTGTCTGGCAAATCTGAAGCAGAAACTTGACGCTTTGTCGACATGGTTTTCCGTGTTTTAAAAATTAAACTCAATTGAATTTTCGGCAGAAACGCTCGACTAGGCAGTAAAGCTTGAACTAAAATTCCATACGTAATATAAGTGTGCCACTTGAATATAGAGCTCGAATGTCCATTTGTTTATTCAAGATATAATTTTACATTTTATTTCAGGTCCAATTTGGTAATAAGAGATTCAAAGGAATAGGCTTCATAAGTGTGTTTACAAGTTAATAATATTCATTAATAAACAAATTTTTATGAGCTTTTGTTTATTTTAACAGCAAATTAAAATCAAATCAGCGAACCGCAAAGCTGCAAACGGCGAGGTCTGCCTGTACAATGTCTATAGAAGAGCCGTGGAGTAAAATAAAATAAGTACTATATGAAAATGCTAAAGAAACATGTGGAATTATCGCAATAAGTAAGAACAAAAAGCAAACAAAATGGTGGAACCAAGAGATTAAAGAGGAAGTGAAAAGTAAAAAAGAAAAATGGAATAAGTACCTACAAGACAGAACTACGGAAAAGTAAAATGACTATAAAGTGCAGAGAACAAAAGTAAACGAAATGGTAAACCAGGCAAAACAAAATCATGGGCAGAATTTGGTGAGAAATTGGAAAAGGGCAAATATGAAAATCAAAAGCTATTCGACAGAGTTCTTAATACACAGTTAAATATATGAAAAACAAAACTGGCAAGCTAATACATGATAAAGCTGACGTAATAGCGAGGTGGAAGGAGTATTTTAAAGAAACCCTAAATACAGACCAAATAAGACGAGATGAAGAAATATACGAAGAACAAACTAATCTAATACAAGTACAAGAAATAGCAGCTGAAGAAGTCAACGAAGCTATAAACGCACTGAAGAGAGGCAAAGCAGCGGGCCACGACAACATAACTCCAGAAATGGTGACTAACGTGGGTAAGAATGGAAGAGAAGTGTTAAGAAAGTTACTCAATAAAATAATGAGAAACGGCAAAATACAGGCAGATTGGGAACTGGGAATAATCCTACCCTTACATAAAAAAGGAGATAACAAAGAATGTTCCAATTACCGTGGAATTACCCTGCTTAGCACAATAGTCAAAATATACAAGCGAATCCTAGATAAAAGATTAAAAATAGTTCTAGAGCCACAACTAGAGGAATCCCAAAGTGCATTTAGGAAAGGAAGGGGAGTTCAAGACAATATTTTCACGATAAAACAGCTAATAGAGAAAAGTAGAAATAACAAGATATATTGTAATAGTATTATGTTATATTATGATTATGATTTATATAATTTAATTTAATAAATACATACCCTACACTTATTTTTATTTTAAAATCAACTTCTTACTGATTAAAATAAATAATAAACCGTATCAATGGGTTCATTGAATTAGTGTTTTGCCCTTTATGTATTGCGCACATCTGCAAGTTAATAAGTTATGGCTAGCTCTATTTTTCGGTAGGCATTAAAAACTCAAATCAGGTTAGGTTTACTCCTTTGTTCAAAATTAAAAATTCCCATGTTACGCCACTGGGCTGTGAAATTTAGAAGTAGCAACGCGCAAACTCTTACTGCGCTGTCAAATTTAATCCATCAACAAATAGATTTAATGTGCGGTTTGTTTTTGTGTAATTACAGTGAATTCAAAAGCAAATCTATGAACAAATTATCAGGTATTTATTCAATTTATGGTAATTTCGCGGGCTAATCTTTCTTTTGTTTTCAGTGCTCTTGTTTCATGACGTAACCGGACGCGGCTTGGGTAAATTCAGATGTTATCCGCTTCACTAACCTCACAATTCTTATTTGGTTATTTATTGGCAAAATAATCTGTCTGGAGACTTGGATATGCTCGCTGGTACATAAATTTCCGGCTCCTCAAGCTGTCAATGTAGTTTTTACAATACCTTAAAATTTCTAGGTGGTTGATTCGATCTTCGGGAAGAAGCTCCAAGCTGGATATTCTTTAGGAACCGCTGCTTGCGAAGTCGGTGATGCTGGCCTTGTTGCTACAGCTCCCCACGATGTCTCGCAGTCGTCAGCTCTGGATTTCGGCTCCTGGTTTGTTCGCAGTCGCTCTTCGGAAATTGGAGCTGGTCACCGTTCGCACTTTCGGAAACTGGCTTTGGTGATGAAATAATTTTTGATCGTGGAAAACGTTGCCCACAAGTTCACTTGGTCTTCAAATTTTGCTTAACACGATGGTGTAATTATTTTTTTATTATTTTAATTATAAATAGGTTAAATCTTAATTTAAATGGAGACACAAATTCAACAGGTTTGCAGATAATCTATTTCAATAGTTTGATATCCAGTTCGTTATAAACAAAAACACATCAGAGATACAAAAAACGGAAATTGAACTGATTCAAATTAAGTACTATTACAATTAAATGCTTAAAACTAATTACTTTCACAATAAAATTCTATTCATTAAAATTGTCCTTTCAATCTTGTAATTACTGTCTTTTAATGTCACTCACATTGCACAATTTTCCAATTTTTTCAAAAACGGCTGTAACGATTTTTTTTAAACTTTACATTTTTAATGTGTATTGATGTAAGATAGGTGATTTTCCAGTTGAATACTTCTAAAATGGGTTTTTTTTGTTTTTCTTTTCAATTTTTTTTATTATCTCCTCTTTTAAATAGAGCACCCGGTATATTACTATTATATTTTTGAATTCAGCTTAAAATTCTAGAGAAAATTTTCTCTTGAACTAACGCTCTATTTTCTACCGTTTTCGTAGAATTTGTAATTTTTGAAAAATTTTGATAAATGCTCAAAAATTAAAAATCAAAAGATCACTGTAAAAGGAAGTTGTGTGCTTGTATCACACCAGATTTTTACTTCCTTTTACGATAAAGGAAGTATTGGATTCACCCCAAAAATTCGAAATTGAGTTTTCAACAGATCTTCACGTTTTAGAGTCCCCTGATCCCAAAAAACATATTTTTTTTCATTGGTCTGTGTGTCTGTCTGTCTGTGTGTCTGTCTGTCTGTGTGTCTGTCTGTCTGTGTGTCTGTCTGTCTGTGAACAGAATATCTCAAAAACGAAAAGAGGTATGGCGTTGAAACTTCATATATAAGTTTTGTGTACTATGTAGATGAGACACCAAGCTTTTGAAGAAAATCGCATAACCGGAAGTAGGTGTTTACTCTTGTGATTTTTCAGTTTTTTTCGATTTTTTCAAAAACGGCTCTAACGATTTTTTTCAAACTTTACATTTTTATTAAATTTTTAATGTGCATTGACGTGAGATAGGTGATTTTCCAGTTGAAAACTTCTAAAGTGGGTTTCTTTTGTTTTTTTTTCTATTTTTTTTATTAACTCCTATTTTAAATGGAACACCCGGTATATTATTACATTTTTGAATTTTGCTTAAGATTTTAGAGAAAATTTGTCTCTTCAACTAACGCTCTATTTTGTACCGTTTTTGTAGAACTCGTAATTTTGAAAATTTTTGACCAATGCTTAAAAATTAAAAATTAAATTTTTGACTAATTATAAGATCACTGTAAAAGGAAGTTGTGTGAGTGTATCACACCAGATTTTTTTTTTATATAACTAAAGTTGCATTTTTCTGTTACTAGGTTAGCCTTATGACAAGTTGTGTAACAATTTTTATTAGCAGCATCTTCAAAGAAGTCCTTATTATAATAGACAAACGTAAAGGAATCAAAAATGTACACACAAACTAAGGTTAAAATCTTTTTACCTATAAATCATCTCTATTTGTTAGCATTACGCATTTCATTTATTATTGACTAGCTGTTACCCGCGACTTCGTACGCGCGAGGTTTGTTATTTGTGTATTAAATAATGACTAATTATTTTCTGTCATCCCATCCCATCCCCGTCTCCGTCCCCGTCCCCGCCCATTTTCCCGTCACCGTCCCTTTGCCGGCCCCGTCCCGTCCCGTCCCGTCCCGCCCCCATCCCATCCCACCCCTTTTCTTCCCGTCCCGTCCCGTCCCTTTCCTTCCCGTCCCGTCCCGCCCCGTTACCTACCATCCCACCCCATCCCTTCCCTTCCCGTCCCGTCCATCTTGTTTATTTTAAAAATTATTATATGTTTAACCCTATTCTCATTAATCAGTGTTTACAATCCAAAAGCGTCGCTTAATAAATTCTCGCTCACATTCACGATCTCGAAAACCGGCGTTTATTTTAGGCCGCCTCATTGTCCTAAGACGCTTTAAATTTAGAATCAATGTGCTTGTGTCCCCAAAATTACTGAGTAGCTACGCAACTTAAGGGTAAGGGATATCTTTCTCGGCTGTCACCTGTCCTTTTCCTGAAATGAGCTCTTTCTAATTTTTGCTTCGAAAACTACGCGACATACTCATAAAGAATTTCTTTTGACGGTTCTTTTTCAATGCAATGGAGGTAGCCGTGGTCCTGTAGTTGGGTTGTTGCAGCCGCCGATTATGTCCCCTGGCCGCCCAAAATCTGAGGTGAGTCGCGTTCATGATCAGTTCTACGTGGACCAATGCCCAGTTAATTTGTTTCAGGCCTTTTTTCCGCTTGTGCTGTGCTGTGCACTAAACTTATTACGCTATCTAATATGTCAACGGTTTTTCTTTCATGGTTCATTTTGCATACACCAACTTGGCATAAATTTTAATTTACAGTCAAATGCGCCGCAGCTAAGCTGATTTTCAGTTTGCATTGCCCGTTCGATATGCCCTAAACGTTTCAACACTAGTTTTTTCTTTCATGTATTCCTTTCTCGCTTTCGACCTGTTTCTGTCGTAGCTCATTCGCTCCGGGTGGATCAATGGAGCCTGACTAGGTAAGTATCTCAAACTGGCGCCCTTATTGATTAACCCATTATCGCTTGTACTAATTAGTGAATTAATTACATAGGTATCTCTTGATGCCCACGATATTCAATTTGAGCTAGTTATTTGAATATAAAGTTTCTTCGAGGCATTTTCGTTAAAGTTACAAATAACCTAAAAATAGTTTTGACAAAATTAACACCCAACAGGTTGCGTATGTCACAAGTTAGTTTGGTCTTTTAATGAGTATTTCTGATTAATTGCTTTAATAAAATAGGCAAAACTAACGCAATAATATATTTAATTGCTTGTAGTTCTCAATCCATTTTGTGTGATAGTCTATGTTTAAATCAAAATAAACACGTCATTAACAATCATTTGTTTACAATTTAACAATATTCTAATGGTGGCACGTCAGGATGATCAACAACTTTAACTTCCTTCTCGTGGTTTTCCACTATTTTACTGAAATCAAGGGACTCGTCTTTATGTCCCACTTCCAAATACCTATTTCTGCAACAATAAAAATATTAGGTTTAATAGGTAGGTACCTAAGTTTGTTAATAAGCACTTAACTGTGTAATAGTTTTCTCTTGTTTTGATTGGATATTGTTTGAAACTGTAGATTTGATGTTTAAGGGAACTTTGTAGTTCACTCTTGGCATCCTTATAACTAAATGTCCTGTAATTTGTGATCTTTGTGCAATACTTTTGTCCACATATACTTCTTCTGGAAGAACAAATTGAAATACCTTTCCCTTTACAAAAATTCGTACAAAAATTGGTTGAAGGTCGACTTCGATTAGGTTCGTATCAAGATACCTAAAACTACCTTAGTGAACTATTTAAACGTTTAAGACAATCTTAATTTTAAAAATATCAAAGTTGGGCGGATGCTCTTTCTAAGTTCTTAAACATAACGAAATGACATACCTGTAAACGGCAACATTCAAAACAAATTCCTTCGGATCATCACCATCGAATTTAAAATCAACCTTGGCTTGATTAATGTTCAATGGCTGCCCGTCTTTAGAGAAAAACCTAAGGTTTTTCTTCTCTACTTTATCGTCTATATCTTTCCCTCTAGTTTTCCTTGTTCTTTTCGAAATTTCCACCCTTGTTTCCGGTGCATGTTCTGAAGGGGCTTTCCAGAATTCTTCATCTTCTAAATTTGTATCGGACTGAGTTAAACGTTGACGTTGTGCAGCCCTGAACTGCATGTACTTTTTTTGAGCTTGTTTCACTTTTGCTTCTACCCGATCTATCATTTGTAAAGCCTATAATTGAAGGGCAGAATATATGATAAACTGTTTTTATGAAGAACTCTTTCAAAAATTAATTTCCAAGAGTGTAGCCAAGGATAAAACTTTGGTCCACCACTGTATATAAAACTAAATAGCAATCGAAATAATGTTGCAAATAGCGGTGTTTATAAAGTTTGCTGTAAAGCCTTTCTGGTAGCTTATCTTCAACAGGGTTTAACAATATATTTGATCTACACAGTTTGATTTTTTTAAAAGGATTAATTTTAGTGAAAAAGAAAGAAAACAATGCAAGTGTCTTTATAGTCGCCAAAAACTGACACTAAATTTTGGTGACTTTAGTCATATGTCAAACTTCATTTATAGTCATAAAAGTCATTTCATTATTACAAAATGGATATAAAACCGTACAAACCTTTATTCTTTCGCTGCGGGTAATTTCTGTGGCATCCAAACTCTCGATTTGGGGCAATTTAGCAACAACATAATCGCGATACCCCTCATAGTCAGTACACGGATTTCCTGTCAGGAACAACTCTTTCAAAAACTTATTAGCCTGCAAAGCACAAACGCTTTCAATATTGCCAATGAAATTCAGTGTGAGATCCAATTTTTCCAAAGACTCGCATCCTTCTAAATTTTCAATCTTTTCAATATTGTTAATTGCGAGATTTAAATACTGTAGTTTCTTTAATTTGTTCAAATTTTCTGCAATATAAAGGTGGTGAATAGAGCGGACATGAAGTGCAAATAAATACCAATCTTAGGGATGAGATTCGACTGTAGATATAAAATCTGCAAATCTTTACACCAGTTGTTGAGGTGCTCAATTTTCTCTACATCTTCTTGATGTAGTGACAACTCCTCAAGCGTGCCAATAATACTTTCGTTATGCTCAGATTTCTTGCGAATCAGCTGCTCTGTTACTGGAATTTTAATATGTTAGTATCTGTAAAATAGAGGAGTTTATCTACTTACGTACTTTTAACCATTTTTAATAAAATGACGCAAATTAACTTTATGTCAATAAGTTTCGTTTACATAGCAACATTGATAAAACTCCTATTTACATAAAATCAATATATTCTTGCATTTTGCAGCCATACAAAACCAGTGTTATAAATCCTTACTAACTTGTTGTACAATGGCGGACAATAAATTTAGGCCGGCCTGTCATTCGCTTGGCAGTTTGTGTCAAAACTGACGCAAAACTTAACCTGCTAACCTCGAATTTGACATAGACGTACAAAAGGCAAAGTAGTTTTGAATTGCCGGCCCTTAAATTCAAGCTGACATAGATTGTTTTGTGTTATCGGGCTAAGTGGCGAATTTCCTGCATTCTTAAGGCTGATTTGAGTTGACTTAATTGTAAAAATTCTATAATTTAACATGATTTCCTATAAAAAATTGCATTTGCAAAAAAATCTTATAATCTAGATAAATTCAAAGAGTTTAAAAACGTGAAATCATTTGCTAAGTTTTTAATAGTTGATAATCGGAATTTATCATCAATTTTTCCTGACATTGCGACCGCACTGTTATCATTTTTAACATTACCTGTTTCGGTCGCTTTAGCTGAAAAGAGCTTCTATAATTTAAAAATTATATCAGAAACAGTATGTGCCAGGAAAGATTGGAAAACCTTTCTTTATTGTCCACTGAATCGGAGATAGCCGATAAAATGGAATTGCAAGAGGTTATTACACATTTTGCAAACATTAGGGCCGGCCAGGCGTAACCACATAGCTTGAAATCTTGTTTTGATTTTTTTAACCTTCTTAGTTAAAACATTGTTTTGTAGTGCCTATTCTTATTATTATTATTTATTAAATGTATTATTATTATTATTATTCACGTCTTTGCCACTTTATTTTATTAAGGACCTATAAGGGGCCCGCAGCTAATTTTTGCGGTGAGCCCCAAAATCTGAAGTTGCGCCACTGCTTTCTCCTTGCTGCCTTATTACACCCTATATCTTACAACTTTATTGCCACCTCGGTTATGGAAATAGGCATCTTTCTCTTCTATTTTGGCAGCTTTATTGAGATCATATACTTTAATAACACACAGATTGTAATGTGACACTGGCAGCACATGCTGCAAATATCTTGGATAGAATATCGCACTAATGCTTCCATCTTGGCCAATTAAAAATCAATACAAGACTGTCAAGTATGGTCTACTACCCCATGATTATATTTTTTTGGGTATTTCATCGAACAATTCAAATCATATCGATAAAACAATAGATCCAAGGTAAAATTAAAGACAAAAGATCTAGAGGACGCTGTTCGGATCAAATTAAGAACACATCTGACCAGTAGTCTCTAAATAATAGCTGCAACCAGAACAACAGAAGATAGAAAACAGTGGAGAGATGTAATGAATAAGTACCTATAACCCCCTTCACCAGTCTTGTATAAATATTTTTGCACTCATGATTTCAAAATTCATATTTCCCGGTCATTCCCGATGCGCCGAAAATGACTTTTCCCGCACCGGGGTGTTTTTTACTTTCCCACAAAAACTATGGCAATTGTGTGTTCCAAGGGTGCTGTAAACGTCAACAAAAGCTAACAGGTGCTAGGATACGTATAAAAATTTAGTAATTTGTGCTGCCAACTCAGTAAAGTTGTAAAACACTAAATAATATTTTTTTAACTTTTTTAAATATTTTGAGTTATTCGTTACAAAAAACATTGTACCTACCTCTTTCGGGAAGAATTTTCCCGAATTCGCACTACATGCAGCACTCCCTTTGGTCGTGCTGCAAACAAAGTGCTCATTCGGGAAAATTAACTTCCCGAACTTGTTAGGTAAATAACTATAAAGCCACTAGTGCTCTGTCAAGCGTGTGACATTTTAAATGTCCCTGCTAAGGGCTCTGTCTATTTATACAATGGGTAACTCAAATTAGAGACAGGATTCGCTCAAACTCAAATATATAGGGTAAGAAAAACACCATATAATTACCATCAATAAAATGTTATTAGCTAGAATTTCGGATTAATCAGTATATTAACTAATATGTTCTTCTGGGGTCGTGTTGCTCTGGTTTGCTGGTAAATGGCAACCCCTTTAGCAGGTGTGTATGGAAGGCGGTTATTCAGCAGGTGAACACGGATGGCGGTTCTTCAGCAGGTGAGCTCGTACGGAGGTTGAAGCCGGCGTCGTGCTAAGTATAGGTTTTGCCTTGTGGGACAGATGCCCCCAAAGCGGGATCTTGCCGTGCCGAGTTTTGTTTACATTCCGTGTTCTGTGAACTGGTGCGCAAAATAAAAATATCTAACAGATACCTGTGCCTTCTAGAGTATGAGAGGGTTGACGCAGCTGGTGATCGTGCTTCTAGAAGACAATGCGCTGTTGCCGGCGTGAATGCGCCGCGTAATTCTGCAGGTGACATTTGTTTGATTTTTCGCCGGCAAATTGGTTTGACAGTTCGGTGCTTACGGGCAGCTGGATCCCCCAGGTTAGAGTTCATGTGGCTGGTTTAGCCTTTAGAGCTGCAGAAAGGCGGTGTAAGACGTATTTGGTTGTCCCTACAGGTAATTTAATTGCCACAGTTAATTTATTCGCGCCGTTTTCAGGCGGTACAATAAAATTCATATTGGTGCAGTTAATATTGGAACATTAATATTCTCGTGGATTACGGTCGTAGGGGCTTATAATGATCAGGAAATACGTCTAAGAGACAGAGAGAGTCACAAACGCCTAGGTCAGGTCAGGTCAGGTTCTGGAGACGACATTTAAGAGACAGAAAGACACTGTCACAATTGAAACGTTTGGAGAGGATTTGGGATCAAGGAAGTCCAAAGACTTAAGTCAGGACTGGACAGGATCAGGACTGGACAGGATCAGGACTGGACAGGATCAGGACTGGTGGACTCAAGTCGGGATAAACTCAAGTCTGAACTGGACAGGATAGGTGATCTCAAGTGACGTTAACTGGTCGTAGAGCTTCTTATATACTCTTCGGGCGTGTTATCAAAACAGCCGCTTCAGGCCTCGTTAGGTGGGAGCGGCGTGGGGGTTGATTCTTCGTTGACTTTGCGCATAACAGGTACGAGTTCACTATCACTAGTTCAAGCGCTGGATAGATGCAAGGCCTGATAACGCCTAAACGAGCGAGGACTAAATTAAATATTGTTTAATGTTCATTTATGAATTTATACAGATGCGGGCGTTACAAGAGGATGGACAACGAAGAATATTTAGTTACATATTTTGCGTAAAGTGTAAGGCAGGTTCTATCTTGTGTTAGTTGCTTAATTCCTTCCCATGGTATGCCTTTTTTACTTCCTTTTACAATAAAGGAAGTATTGGATTCACCCCAAAAATTCGAAATTGAGTTTTCAGCAGATCTTCAAGTTTCAGAGTCCCCTGATCCCAAAAAACATTTTTTTTCATTGGTCTGTCTGTCTGTGAACAGAATATCTCAAAAACGGAAAGAGGTATGGCGTTGAAACTTCATATATAAGTTTTGTATACTATGTAGATGCGACAGCAAGCTTTTGAAGAAAAACGCATAACCGAAGTAGGTGTTTACTCTTGTGATTTTTCAGTTTTTTTCGATTTTTTAAAAAAGGCTTTACATTTCTATTACATTTTTAATGTGTATTGATGTGAGATAGGTGATTTTCTAGTTGAATACTTCTAAAATGAGTTTCTTTTGTTTTTTTTTCTATTTTTTTATTAACTCCTGTTTTAAATAAAACACCGGGTATATTATTGCATTTTTGAATTCAGATTAATATTCTACAACAAATTTGTCTATTGAACTAACACTCTATTTTGTACCGTTTTTGTAAAATTTTTAATTTTTGAAAATGTTTGACAAATGCTTAAACATTTAAAATCAAATTTTTGGCTGAATATAAGATCACTGTAAAAGGAAGTTGTGTGCGTGTATCACACCAGATTTTTTCTACTACTTTGATCTTCTCATTCCATGTTCTTCTTGGTCTTCCAATTGTGTTTTCTCCCAGCCCTTTGGTTAGCACACTCTTTTTGCAAGCCTTTTATCCAGCAAATGACACACATGCCTAGATGTTGTGACGTTTCACGTGCCTCCAAATTGTTATCAATTTGTAGGCGCTATCACAGTCATAAGAATGCGTGACGCGCGAACATTTCGAACCACGCGGAAAATAAGAACAACTTAAAGAATTCCGTCAAGAGATCCTGCTAATTGTCCGATAGAGCACAGGTGTGAAACCGGCGAGTTGCGCAAGCTACGCCCATCCCTATTTTCCGACCTCACCGAAGTATCACGTCTAGCCCCTCTTAGATTTTACTAGGTAAACGACGTGGAAGACAGATGACTGCTCAGTCCAGAAAGAGATCTAACCTGTTTCTTTCATAATCCAGACCAGAACCTGAGCCTCATCTGGGGGCTAACTTGAGCCCTAGGGCTGCACCAGTCCAGATACCTGTCCGTTAAAATCAGAATCCCGTCCTGAACTACCTGTCCTTTCCAGTTCATGTAAGTTCTATTCTCAACTTCTACCTGAGAAGTTCAACTGTCTGAGTTACCTTAATCCTGACCTGAAACCTCCCTTGTTTGGGTTAGTCACCTTAAAGCGATCCTATATATAAAATCTCCTGTCCTGTTAATCCCAGAGCGCAATGGAACATCTTGCTGCTTAGATTAACTTACCCTGTCCTGTTAATCCTAGGGCGCAATGGAGCACCTTGATGCTTAGATTAACCTACCCTTCCTGTCCAGCAGCCCGTGAAACAGCCCTGTTAATAAATAATTTCTTTCGACAGCACGTCACGAACGCTAATCAGCCCGAGGTTCACGTGGCGTTTCAAATAGAATCCCGGCCGAATGAGGTCGCATCTGGGCATGAGAATTGTCTAAATTCATTTAGCATGGCAAATGCTTGAGTTTGTTAAGTTTAGGGTGACTTTTAACTGCCCCAAAATCATTTCGGCTTTTGTCTTATCAATCCTAAAATCTGGAGAAACCCGGGACTGACGAGCTGAAACTAGATTATTGTTTTAGCCGTATCCGCAACCGGAGTACGCCGCCCTTCTCCCCTCTGTCCGCACCGCACCGCAGAGGCTACCAGGAAGAATTCTACTTTTGTTTATTTCCTTGTAAATAATTTAAAACCCCATATTTTATTTTTGTAACTTAGTTAAACAAAATAAACACCTGTGTAATTTTGACTACACTCTTTTACTCCAGTTGTTGACAACCTTGGACCAGAGCTATTTGCGAGAAATAATTAATAACGTAAAGTAATCAAACTTGATCTTGAGCATAAAACTAAATTTGTTAAAATTACGAAACGTTACAATATTCTTCCGCTATTTTGTGGTTTTTGGGTTTAATCATTAGTTGATGTCTATATATGTTACATTCTTTATTGTATCTTTCCTCAATTTACCCTCTAATTTTCTAAAAAAACGCATTTCCATCACATTTAGTTGTGTTTTATGTTTTTCTGATGGTGTCCGTGTCTTACTGCTAGAGTATATTGCAGGTCTTACTACGTTCTTGACTACTTCCATTTTCATTTTGTATTTTCTTTCTTTCTAAAAACGTTATCATGTTGAGCATTCTTGCTGTTCTTCCTTTTCTTTCGTTAATCTCCTCGTCAATCCTGCCGTTGCTTTTTATTATTGAAGCTAAGTGTTCACCTGTTTAATTTGTTTCCTCTGTAGTCTTATATTATGATTTTTATTTTTACCTTACCTAATTCTCTATCCAACACTTACTTACTTCCTCCATTTTCCAATACTTATCCCAGTTGTATTCCCCTCATCTTTGTATTTACCTTTTTTATAGCTTTATATACCACAGATAATAATAGACTCAGTACATATCCCTATTTAACACCTATTTTTGTTACATTACGATGTTTGTGTTATCTTTATACACGTTTTTCTAAAACTCTCCATCTATCTTTTCTTCGTATTTTATCGAATGCCTTTTCAAGGTCTATAAAACAAACATGAGTCTACCTGTTTATTTATATCTTTTTTGTGGTTTGTCCTCTACCTCTCAGTCTGCATTGTGTATCCTCAGTTGTCATTTTAATCGTATTTCTTATTCTCTTCTCTATTATTCTGGCACTTGATAACGATATCCTCCATAAATAATTGTTGCGGTCACGTTTATCACCTTTATTATAAACGGATAATACAATTCCTGAAATCCTGAGAAACCTCTTTTCTCCTTACTACCTCATTAATTATTTCACTTCTCTCGTTTGTTTCTTCCTCTCCTACCTATTTTATTATTTCTGGGGTAATATTGTCTCTTTCTGGTGCTTTACCTAATTTTATCTTACTTATGGCATCTATTACTGCATCTTCTCCTTCACATCATATATTTTCTCTTTCTCATCTGTCATCCTTGTATGTCTATTTTATTTCTGTAAATTCTCGAGAATGTCTCCATCTTTAAATTATTTCCATCTTTATCCTTCATATTTATCATATTATATCCTATTTTCTTAGTCGTTTTAGAGTTCCATGAAATAATATTTGATTATCTCTATAATTTTCCGTCGCCTTTTGTTCGAATTTCACCCACGAATCTAGTTTAGATTTTCTGACAGCTATCTTTATTTCTTTTATTTTACTTGTATTTTTGCTAGTATTTTTGTGCTAAATATCTTTTCCAAGAGAAGCCACGTAGCGCAGTTGAGAAAGCGCTAGGCTTGCATTAAGCAAGTCCTCGGTTCAAATCCTACGGGAACAGGAATTTTTCCCCAGACTTGGCGATTGAAATTGAGCTCGGTGAGACCATTCACAATTGGGCACCAAATTGACTGTACTCTACTCAGAACCACAGACATAAGAGATAGAGTAACAAGGTCAATACATCACGAAAACACAAAATGGTTGCTGTGCAAGCACAAAAGGCACACTCTAATTCTGTAACCCAAATCCGGGGCAAGTTGAGCATTATACCTCCAGATGCAAGAGTATAAAGCACCAGCCTGTACACCGCAAGGTAAATGGGGTTACAGATAATGCATACATACATATCTTTTCCATAAGAATATCCACCTTATCTCTACAATACAATTACATATCGCACTGATGCAAATAACTTAAATTTAAGATTCACAGGTAAATTGAGTATACCATTGTTGTCCAGTGAGCAAGCTAAACGGTGCTTCCCTTACTCGATTGCAAAAATCTACAATGCTTAGCCCCTGGATATTAAAACTTTAACACTAGCCAGGTTTCGGTGCCAGCTTAAGAAATTACTTTTAAACTGTACGTTGCGTGCTATCTCGTAGTATGTAATGTTGTATGTATTGCAATGGTATGTCTAATTCGTGTTGTAATATGTTATTAATTTAATTTTTAATTAAGGGTACCACACAAATATTTTTCGTATTCGTGTTATCAAATCTTAGGTTGATTAAAAGTTACTTGTAAATTGATAGATAAAAATAAATAGTTGTATGCCCTTTATAATATTTTATTTATCTGCAATTAATCCAATAATACGCTAGATCAAATCGATAAAGCACAGACTCGTCTCGGTTGGGTCCACCCTGAATGCATAATTTATTAAAATTATTAAATACGGATCTGTTTCCGCATAAGCTCAAACGCGCACAATCGAAAACTGAAATTGGGTCAAATATAAGCCAAGATGGACGCCGTTTGCAAGATCGCGTCAAATTGAATAAACAAAACAAGTGAAATCGATCACAGTTCTATTGGTAACTATTTAAATTAGTTGGTTTTCGCGGCATTAATCCCCATTGGTTTCTAGCATTTGTTTATGGGGCCTGCTTCTATCTCCCAATTGTTTATTTTGGCGTCGGTTTGAATCTCACCAACGGATAACCTCAAATAATGGAGTTTAGGCTTTTTGGCATACTAGAATCAGTCGTACGGCGATGGAACTGGCCTGGATTGCCTTGAGTATTGCTCTTCTTATGCATGCATGAATTTCCCGGCGCTAACTTAATTAGTTTTAGAATGAACAGTACCTGCACTAGTCGTTCTCAAATCGGAGGGTTCGTAGATACTCTGACCTTGTTGCTATGGGTCGGATCCTGCTGTTGGGGCACGGGCACGTACCCCACGGGCTGCTGAGTGGCACTGATGTCTTCCCCAATGTTCTGGCTGGACTGGTCGACCTCCTCGTAGCTGTCGGAACTAAAGCTGCTTCGGATCGAGGTTATGTCACACAACATCGGAGACAATTTTTGGTGGCGGATTTTGATAAAAATAATACCACATGGACACAAAAATTTGCTCAACACACTGGTAAAGTTTCAGACATGTATTTTTATTTTTAATATCAGAAATTTTAATTTTATTACAAAGCACAATTTCACACGTCAAGCCATTAATTTATTCATTTGTCTTCTTCCCTTTGTTATAAACAAAAGCTAGTTAGTTTCAAATTAATTACGGATGTTAACATGGTTCAAAATACTGACTTTTTAACAATAAATTCTACTTAAAGCTAGGATTTTGTACACTAATATTACATCTAAAATAATTGTTTACATTTATACTAATTTTGTGTGTCTGTATGTCACTGCACGTCTTTTTAATTTGCGTTTAAATATTCACATGTCACTGCACTGATTAGAGTATTTAATTCGCGCATTTCCTGCACTGGCTTCCTTTGAATTCCCTGTTTGATTTTCCACACCTTTTTAAGTTCATATGCTGTCTCCTTTTCTGCACTTTCTATAACCCTTGCCTTTTGATTCTTACGGTTTCCTTCAAATGCTTTAATGCCTTTATTCTTATCTGCTCGTTGCATGTTCATAAGCTTATCTAGCTTTCAATTACCTTTCTTATAAAACCCTGACTGGATTTCACTATTAAAACTGTACCTGAATTCTACGCTTCATTCCCTTGCGTTTGCGATCCATCTTGTAATTATTAAATTTCATTCGGCTTGGCATTTACTTTAGCACAAACCTAATCAATTAACTGAACTTACATTCACCTTAAATCCCTGTGCGAACTGAGCTTTGCTTATTGCGTTCATTAATTAATTATTCTGCAATTACTGGCATCTCATTACAAATGTTCAAGTTTTAGCTTTGCAGTTATATAAAATATCTCACTCCGAGCTTTCATGAAATGTCCATTAATTTGGCAATGCTAACAGAGTTGATTGGTAGGGCTTAAAACCATAGCAGTATGTATATATTTTTTTCAACCTAGTGTTTTTTTAAATTAAAATCTACATCTTGTTTACATATGGTCTCATGTGTGGTACATTAGGTTAGGATTAAGTTTAAGTTTTTCTTCTGCGGGGTTAGGTGGAAGAGTGGCCCAACTATATTTGGTACCTGTACTGAATCTCACCTAGCGCAATAAAATATACTGTGTTGTTTTTTTAAATTATCAATAAAAGTGATTTATTATTATTATTATTATACCCCTTTTTCTCTTTAATAGCAAAACGTAGCTCATTAGTCTGCCAATCTATTTTCTTCATATTGGCTGTTTCCAATATATTACCTTTAAATTTTATTCAATTTTTCTTCTATCCCTTGTACGTTTTTTTTTCTTTACATTTTCTTTTTCTGATGTATGGGTCTACAATTCTATATTTTTCTTTTACTTTCTTTCACTTCCCAATTTCTGCTGTTGTTGTTCCATTTCATCCTTAACTTGTTTCATTTTTTCTTTGATTATTGGAAAGTAGTCAATTATTGAATTGTTGTTGCTATTTTGTTCTACTCCTGTATAATTGTAAATGTACTTACGTTTGAACTTCGTATTCACTAGAACCAAATTACTTTCTATGCTCAGTTCAATAATCTTTTCACTATTGTAATTCCTACCTTCTTCCCCTTTTTTCATAATGAATTTGTTTCCTCCTTTTTTCTTTATTATATGTATTAGCCTATTTAGTGCTATGTTAAGAATAATTTCCCAAAGCAATTACTTTAGCTCAAATCCTAGCATTTTCAAGATTCACACAAGTAAAATTTGTAATTCAGCTGTGTACCCAATACTTTCGTCTATCAGATATTTTCTTCCGCCCAGTTCATATGCTAACGCATAGCAGTTCATTTATATTCGTCGAAATTCAGTTATAAATTCACCCTTTGTTCTCTTTTGGAAACAATGCGGTTTCAGCTTACCGATTTCTCCGTATTTATTGTTGTTCTGGCACACTCAAGGTTCCCTTCGAGTTTCGTGAGAAGTGTTGAGTCAGTATTTCATTAGCGCAACATCTTTCCTATGTTTTCGCATAAGCAAAAGAGAGAATACAGTAGCCATGCATTCGGTTCGAGAATCCTTTCACGCAGCAAAAAGTCATCTCGCAACTTCCGCTTTAAGAGGGTCGAAAACTGTGCCGTTTATTTCGCGCCCTGGCCGCCTCGGCTGGGGCCGCGCTGTTTTGTTTAACTAACTGTGTAGAATTATCTGTGTACCGTTCGCCGATTTGTGGGCCTACGGAACTGTTTACTTTTCGTCGATTTTTTTGGTGCCTTCTGAAGGAGTGCTGCACGCGGTCTTGGGGTCGCTGTTGAGCATTTACACCATCGTAAGCTCTGAATTCCCGTCTATCGTGAAGCGGTAACTTCAAATTACGTCGTAATATGGATTATCAGTCATAAGCTTATTTGGGGCATACCGAACTTTCGTTTCTCGTTTCAAGATTTGCCGTACCGCTTCGGAGTTCATTACCGTCGCTAGGGGATATTAGAACCAGACCGTCTTCGTCACAAACTTCCTGGTTGCTATTGTGCAACTTCTTCAGGCACCTTAAGGCAGTTTGTTTGGGGCGATTGCATACAGTGCCGCACGTCAAATGCAGCCAGCTGAGTTTCTTCAGGTAACAAGTTATTGTAAATTTGTTTTATGGTGTATTATGTACAGTGAACGTATTGTCGAGTGTTGAACAATTCAGCGCACTTGATGTTCACCATGTTATTTGCCGTTTGCTAAATTTAACGATTTGCCGTCTAATTTCTTTGTTTGTTTAACGCAACTTGTGGCAGTTTCGTCCTTGCGCCACGTTAATGTATTTGCAGTCAAGTTTACTGTTTATAATGAAGTCAATGTGTTGCGTAAGGTAACTTAACTAACCTCTTTGATTACTTTTAAATCTTATCTAGTCAAATTCATGTGCATTGTCATCTGCACATATTTTATTTATTTTAATAGAGTTCATTGTCAAGTACTTATGTTTTTCATTTGTGTTTATGGTATTTGCATGAGTTATATGTGTACTTTTCAGTGTAAGAAGGAGTTTAGCAGCAGCTTCATTGAGTTATTGTTGTAAGTTAAGTCGATACTGTACGCAACTCGCCAACCACACTCTGCCAAGCTGATAATAAAAAGGCCTGCAGATTTCCACATTCATAGTAGGCCTACCTATTGTTAAAGGATGTTGTGGTTTTCCCGAGGTATTCTGAATGTGGTGGCGTCCTTTATTAAACATCGTTTAACCTCTCGTACCGAAGTATAGCCCTAACTCAAAGGTCGTACAGAACCTGCCCTCGCGGCTGAGTTGTTAGCTAGAGCAAACCTTTCTGTTGCCGCCATCTTAACAGAGCTGGGGCCTTGTATTCTTGGTTTATTTCTCGATTATGTCGTTGTATCGTGTTTGTGCGATAACAGCTATTATTAATCCTACTCCTCCTTTTGTTCTTCCTACCCCTGGCCAAATTAACCAATCTATGTATTCTAATTATTCCTGTTTTGTAAAAAGGTTAAACTATTTGCTGGCTCGAAAGAACCTGTTTGAAGAATGAAAGAAAAAACATAATGGCACATAGTGCACCCTCCGCAAGCTGTATTGGAACTGACCAACTGCAATCGCTTTTGGTGGTGAACAATCCACAAGCATCTTCCGGCAGACTCGGCGCCAAATTTAAAAATTAATGAAATTCTTAACAATTCCTTTTCTTTTTTTTTGTTTCTGTGATTCCTAATATTACAACCATTTCATATGAAGACATGTTTTTAGTTTTCTCCAAGTTCATTGATGATCCTATTTTTTCTAAAGCCTCAAGTTCTAATAACATTTCTCCCAATCCCTCTGGCTTCATACTGATAACTTGATAAGTACTATATCATCCCCAAAGCAAAGATGATTGAAGTAACAACCATCGGTATTAATGCCTTCTTTGTTTCATTGCAACTAATTGATGACATTTTCCAATGCACGGATAAAACGTTTAGGGTAGATGGTATCTCGTCTTACTCCTCTTTCTACACATATTTTTCGAGCTTTTCAATTTTCTTTGGCCCTGGCCTAACCAGGAACACCTGAAGACGGAAGTAGATCAAAACTCCCGAAACGTTGTGTGATTTACACACAGTGGAAAAAGTCCGAAAAGCATATCAAGATTTCTATATATTGTACAGGACTATTGTAATTTTTAATAAGCTTAATACTTACATCATGTACAAGACTGATTAAAAGTAAATAAATAATTGTATAAATGGGTTCATTGATTGTAGTGTTTTGCCCCCTATAGTAATTCGCACATCTGCAAGTAAAGTTATTTATAGCTAGCTTTCAGTAGGCATGAAGACTCAAATCTGCAAGTTAGGTTCACCGACATGTTCATATTTAAACTCCCGTGTTACGCCACTGCGCTCTGAAATTAAAAAGCAGCAACGCGCAGACTCACTACGCTGTCAATTTATCTATCAACAAATTGAATTTTCGTGCGGTTCGTTTCTGGTGTATTTACAAGTTAATTCAAAGGCAAATCTATGAACAAATTATCAGGTAATTCGAATCTCGCGCCTTATTAACCCTTAAGTAGTCGCGTCAATTTATTTTACATAACTGGTCGCGCGTAGCACTTTGTGCACCATATTTAAAACTGCTAAAGTAATCCATTTAATAACAAAATTAATATTAAAAATTTAAGTAAAACACAATAACTTAATGTCAGAACAAATTAAAAAATACAAGAAAATCCAAAATAAACATATTTTTTTAAAAATCAAGTATTTATAAAAGTACAAAAAACCTAAACTAATATAATTGTAAGTGATTAACAACTAATTAAATAAAATAGTAGATTATACTCGTATTATAAGTGAGAGAAATGCATCATTATTTGCGAGTGAGAATTTTGAATCGCGAGTGCCCCAGCACATCGTTGAAAGTAACAACACAGCTTTGTTCTTTTTGGGAACATAAGAGACCATGGTGGCATCTTTTTGGAAACCGAATATTGAAGTTCCTTTTTCCCTATTTTTCTTGGGTAAAAATTCTGGCGGTATTTCACGCTTGTTCCTACTAACGTTATTTTATTCTTCAAACGTGTTTCAGCGAGGGGATAGCTGGTATACCAATTATCAGAAGTTAAGTTTCTGTTTGTTCCTTTTATTGGCTCTAATAGTCGACATACGATATCTGTAGGAGTATTTGTTTTTTCATATGGTCCTTCTGGTTGCTTACCGCAATATACTCCAAGATTGCTGATATAAAAAGTTTTCGAATCACACATAGCAAATATTCTTAGACCGTATTTTGCCGGCTTATTCGGTATATATTGAATAAAGCTGCAACGTCCTCTATATGGTTCCAGTTTTTCGTCTATGGTTACATATTCCCCTACAGAATAACTATTTTTGCAGTTAGTGACAAAGGGATCTAGGATAGAACGTATTGCTGCTAATTTGTCAACTTTTCGCCGATCAATTCTTGTTTGTCTATCATCAAACCTAATACAACCTAAGAGGAATCAAAACCTCCTATAGCTCATACAACCACGAAATATTTCTATACCTGTGCCATCATCAGTCCACAATTCCAGAAAATTAGTATGATTTGCTTTTTTTACACCAGCGAGGTATAGTAAACCAAGAACTGCTAACAACTCCCTTCTTGGGGTTTTTTGGCATCTCGTTCTTTGCTGTATTTAGAAGCACAATTGTTTTCAATATACATATTCGTATACAATATGATATCATCAATATTTTGAGTATCTATTAATTTATGCAAAGCTGTAACCTCATCTGGTATATTTTTTGCGATATTGTTAGGACCAGGTAGAATTTTTATTATATTACGCACCTTACTTTTACTAAATTTACTAGAAACAGCAGATTTTTTCCATTTTGTCTGTTTGTCCTTACCAGTAAAGAAAGTTGCATCATTACTATCTTCACCTGATTGTGAGTCTTCACCTAGCTCTTGTTCAGATTCGGAGTCGTGGTTGCTTTCGCAAATCTCTTCTTCCGAGCCTTCAGAATCGTCATAATGAGTGTCGACTTCCGTATTCACTTCGCCACAATCATCATTATCCATTTCTAAATACATATCCATTTCAGCATCGGTTAGATTTTTCGGGTCCCTTGGAACCCTAGAAACGATAATAAAAATATGCTACACATACAAATACGTACTTTACAAGAATATTCACTGTCTACCACCCAAAAAAATTAAATCTAAATAATTTATTATACTTACACAACTGGTCGCGTGGAAGCACAATGTGCACCTTTGTCCGCCATAATCAGAAAACACGTTTTTATCTTATGAAACACAAACGAAAACTGACAGTGGTGGTTGCTACATACAGCCAACATTACAACAGTAGGTTAGGTGGGGGCTAAGCGATTTCAGTACGATACAACAAAAGACCTACCCACTTGATACAAAAAGGAGCACTTTGTGCACCTGCGCGACTACTTAAGGGTTAAGCGTCACTAGTCGTGTTTTGTTTTTAGATCGTTCGCGGCTTCTTGCGAATTCAATTGTTTTGAACGCGTCCTTTCATGTGAAAAAACATAACCTCAACTTATATTTTTACAATTTCTGGACCTCGTGCTCCTTTTTGAAGTACTGTAAGACTGGGATCGGCTTCCTCTTATAGGATTCGTTCCTCATGGTAAGTTTCGAAACTCTAGCACGGATATTTGCTTTGCAACACTAACCTGACCTTTTTTAGGCTGCGGGAACTGGCTCGGAACAGCTTCTCCTGATGCTCGCTGCTGGAAGCGGAACCCTAGGATGCTGGAACTGCTGCGGTGTACTCCTACACGGCGTGCGGACGTGGTGCTACCAAAATTTCAAACGCCTGACCTCAATTGTGCTCAAAATCTGATGATCGTAAACTTCTCGTCGTTGGCGAAATGGTTCGGAAGGTGGTCGCAGATGAAAATAATTTTTAGGTGACGGATTTTCACACCCACATTCTCACATATGCACTACGAACTCCTGATCACGATGGTATAATTATTTTTAATTTATTTCAATTGTAAATGGCTTAAAATTCAATTAATCTGGAGACAAATTAGACCGTCATGAAAAAATGTTTATTCAATTGTTTTCCTTCTCAGGTAGTTAACAACAATTGCCTATCTAAATTCATAATTGTGAATGTTAACCAAGTACAAATCAGTTACTTATAAACTAAATTTTAACCTATATTATAAAAATGTACAAAATCTTAATTCTAAAATTATTGTTTGTTCACGTTCGTATTTAAACTAGGTTATAGCGCCTAGTAAGACAGGGAGACACAATCTCGCCAAAATTATTCATAACACTCTTAGAATATGCATTTAAAAGAATAGATTGGGATGATATGGGTATAAATATAAACGGAGAGTTTTTAAACCACCTGCGTTTCGCAGATGATATCGTCTTGATTACAGACAGATTGGACCACGCTAAAGAAATGCTCATGAAATTAACAGCTGCATCGGCCCAGGTCGGATTAAAGATCAACATATCTAAAACCCAGATCATGACAAATATGGTAATCAATCAAAGTATCGATGTAGAGGGTAAACCAATCGAACAAGTAACATCTTATAAATATCTAGGACATGAAATAAGAATTGGACGGGACAATCAAACATGTGAGATTGGTCGACGAATTAGTATGGCATGGGCTGCCTTTGGAAAACTGCGATTCGCCCTTAAATCAGAAATTCCAATCTGCCTTAAAAGAAAGGTATTTAACCAATGTGTACTCCCTGTCATGACGTATGGAGCAGAAACCCTTACCCTTACAAGAAAATCGGTTAAAAAGCTTCAAGTTGCCGAACGCGCTATGGAGCGCTCTATGTTGGGATTGACTTTAAGAGACAGGGTAACAAATGAAGTAATACGGCGAAGAACTGGGGTTGTGGATGTCGTAGAAAGGATTGTGAACCTCAAGTGGAGTTGGGCGGGCCACGTGGCAAGAATGAGGGACGACAGGTGGACGAAGAAGATTATTGAATGGCGACCAAGACAAGACGCTTACAGAAACAGAGGACGTCCTCCAACTCGATGGGCGGATGATCTTAAGCGAGTGTCCAGCAACTGGATAAAAGAGGCACAAAACCGACCTAGATGGCAAACGTTAAGGGAGGCCTATGTCCTGCAGTGGACGAGAGAGGCTGCGTGATGATGATGATGATGATAGCGCCACTCACTATGTTTTATTTGGATTGTCTGTTCACTTATGTCACTTCACTGACTCATTTCTTTAAACACAAATCTCGTTCATTTCCTGTTGTGTGAATTTCTTGACTTTTATAATAATTGTCTACTTTTCACCATTCTTCAAATATTACCGTTCCATTTTTTTTATAGCCTTATTCGATCTAGTATTGTGCTCTCTTTGCACTGTATTGAGAACATGTAGTAATGATTTTTGTCAATAGCTCATATGGATAAGACTTATTAAGTCGTAATTGTTGTTTGTGTGTTTGTCGCCCTTTTTGTACAATAAGATTACCTGAGCGTTTTGGCAAGTTTCAAGGATTTTTACTTCCAAAAGGCATTTATTTAATAATATTCTCACATTCGCTGGAATCCGTCATGCCTGAATTCGATTCGCCAGAAGTCTTTTGACTGGAATGCATTTCGATGCATATCAAGATTGAGGACACTATGCTGATCGTAGGGACACCGGCCGTGGTAGTGAAAAAATTTTATCAAAGACTGCAACTAACCTAAACAGGCTAGAACAACACTACTTTGCCAAATTTCGTTATATGACACGCACCCTACAATCCGGCGAATAGCTTACCAGTGAAATAATTATCCGGCGAGTTAAAATCCTGTGAAAAAATCCGGCGAATGGGATGGCCAAGTTCTCACTGACTCTAGAGTGGCAGCGCTAATAAATAAAATGATTAAATATACAAAACAATTATGGTCTTTCAGTGTGTTCCTGCTTCAGCCTGGTAAGACAAAATAAAATCAGAGTGGCGTGTTAATAATTCTAAATGAGATATTCATAAAAATACTTCTATCATCAAACATAAAAATAGATAATCAATTTTATTCGCAACCATATATGTAATGTTAACCTCCCTGACCTCAGTTGAGTGGGAGAAGTCGTACATTTCAGCCCGCTACTTCCCGCACTCACTTCCCGCTCAAGTGCGGGAAGTGAGTGCGGGAAGTACATTCCCGACCGCTGAGTAGGTAGGGACACTGGGAATCTCGTTGATCCATTCATGCGCGTCACAACCTGTCGTATCGTAATATAATAATTTTTCCAATTATTGTTTAGAATAAAGTGGTTGCGAATAAAATAGTATACAAACCTCGACAGGAAGTTTCCTTAGTCTCGAGATAATAGCTGATTGAGACGCTTCGCGTCTCAATCAGCTAACTAATCTCTCGACAGTAATGAAACACTTCCCATCTCGGGCTGTAATATACTATTTCTACTCCGATGCGGAAAGTACTCACTTTCTGCACTTTAATAATAATCATACTATGATTGGCTAAAACTGACAAATGTCAAATTGAAAAACTAAATTTCTTGCAGAAGGTGAAATCTTTGTTAAAAATAATATGTAAAACGTGTGTGAAAATGACCATTGCGCAGTTCATATCACAATTTTTATACTTGTTTTGCAATAAAGACCTTTCCGCACTGGTATTACAATATACTATTGTTGCTCATTGGAATTTTCCACATTTTTGTCTAATTTAACATAACTTCTATCTCTTATAATTTATGAAATTCCCTTGCTAGATCTGGACACATTTAAAGTACTTTTTTTTCTATAATAACTGTCAAAGTGTTACAATATTGGTAGACATGTGATTAAAACACTAGGAAATTTTTATACCTCGTGTTGGTAGAACTTGTTCAAAATTATGGTTATGTGTCAATTTTGAATGTCAAAGTTTCTTGATTTGAACTCTTGACAAATTTCTTTTTTTTAACATGGAATCATCATCATCATCAATAAAATCGGATAAAAAAAGAAAACCAAGAAATATTTTAAATGCAAAAATGAAGTAAGCGATATTAAATTATGACATATCTGTCAAAATGACAAATAATTTTTTTTGTGGAAGAAAAGAACTAAAAATCTATGTACCAACATTATTAAAACTAGGGACCCTGCAGGAATGCAACTTATCCCCTAGAAAGTTGACCTTGAAAATTATTATAGAAAAAAAATGTACTATACCTAATTACCACGTTATTCTCATTCATAACGACGCATTAATAAAACTCTATTTCGCATAAAATCAATATATTTCTTGAATTCCACAACCATAACAAAAACAGTGTTATAAATACATCCATACTTCATAATTCAATACACAAATATGCACAATAGTTTGTAAATAATATGTAACAACAACAACCTAAACCTACTTGATTTCACATTTATATAAAATCTTATTGTTTGATAAGTTTAAAACTGCTGTACGGCGTTCAACTAATTACGATTTTAAAAAATGACAGAACAATTACTACTGAGATTAAGATGTTTTTATTTTTATCTCAAAAGTACAATACCTTAGACATCAATAATTTCTTAGGGTCAAAAAGATAAAAATATATTGAAATTGGTGCTTTTATAACAAATGTAGAGAAGTATTTAAACACTAAGATTATCTACCTGTACCTCGACGTTTTTGAGAAATACATTAATACATTAATTTAATGCTACAAATTAAAACAATGGCATCAATCTGTGCCTAATATGTTGGAATCGACACAGTGTATAGCAAGTCATATTACTTAAACATTTAATAGTGTTTTTTCCTTAAAAAATAAGGCATTAATTCTCCTGTTTTTGGTAAAATGAGTGTATTTCTCCCTGTTCCACTCAACAATTAGAAGTTTTTACAGCAGATATTCCTACAGCTTTAAAAACATTAATTTTAAACTTATCAAGCTCTGTTCTACAAACCTGAATTTGCTTGCATTTACGTTGTGTTATGTTACAGTTTGATGGGAAAATCTGGTGAGATTTTAAAAATCATTAGTTATACTATTAAATAATAATACCAGTAGTGCATCAGACTACTCATTCATCCTCCCCTTATTGATTTTACTTTGATGGTTAGCATGTATATGTGCTTATTTCGTGAAACATTAATGCTTTTGATATAGCTTTGCATTAGTTTTAAAGGTATGCAAATCACATATTTTGCTTTCAAAGAATACATTTAAATATTTACTGTAAATAAATGTAATTAAAAATACCTTCTTTGGTACATAACTAATTAACAAATCTATGCTTCTACGAGATTCTCGCAAATAAACACATTAAAGACGGTGCTGGGCACGATCTCTAATATGGTTAACTGCAAATAGTTGCAAACTAATCTCATCGACATAAAAATTAAAAACCTCACTTAACAAATATGTTCTCATTTGGGTGCAGTTTCTAGACTTGCATTGCTCCCAGATGGGATACAAACAATACGATTAATCTTAAAATTATTCCTTTTTACAAAATTAAAACAACAATCAGTCAATAAATTCAATTTTATATCAAACAATAATAAAATATACTTTTAAGCTATTTACATGGATAAATTAGTACTTATATAAGTACAATGATATCTGTGAGAGAATATATATTAGAATTCATTACAGCCTAGTGATAACCTAATATCTAAAAAATAACTTATAAGTAGTGGTAATGTCCCATTTTAGTACCATGTCAAAACCAATACTGCAAAGCTGTGAATCAGTCTACGGATTCAATTAATTAAAAGATATGAGTAAAGAACTAACATGCACGTTGAGTTATTAAAAACTCATCTTTACTATTTACTATATGAATTAATTAAATATATTTTTACCAGAATTGACACACAAAATTTGAGGTTAATCACACAATTTTCAATTTACAGCCATTAAATTAATACTTTGTGTGTATTAAATCAGAATAAGAGCAGTAATTGCACAATCCATGTTCAACATGAATTGCTTAAATTTTTTTTTTTGCGAGTCAGTCCACCACATGTATAAGACTACAAATGATTATCACAATTAACTCTATACGTAGAACAAAAAAATAGTTAGTTAAGACAAACCAGTAGAATTTCAGCTACGGAAGTTCTTTACTCAAAAACAAACGAATAAATGGAACATTACATAACTAGGGTAGAAGCGCAGCAATTCACCACAAAAAAACTCACAAGAGAAACGCGGCCTTAAAACTGTAACCCTCAAGAACCAGAGTTTTGTAAAAAATCTAAAAATCACTTATTTTAGGTTTCCTTCACATGCAAGTCACGTAACACTTCAACAGATGCTAGAAATATCCGACCTTTCTCTACATGAGCCCTTTTGTCATAATAGAATCACCTGACATCAAGTATCTACGTAAAAAGCATATTGTAACTCACAGTGCGAGGAGCCCCTCTTTTTTGCTATCTTTAGATGTCTGTGACCGCGAATTGGCCTGTGTGGTGCTGGAGCTGGTCGTGGTGCTGCTGGCCGTGACCGTGGGTAGAGCTTCCGCAGCAGCCGCTCGTTCCGCCAAAAACTTTTCAAACTCGCTGCTCGTCACCGATTCTTCTGCTGTGGCCTGTTGAGAACAACTGTTTAAATCTGCTGTTTCGGTAGTTGCAATTATTGAAAAGAGCCATTTACACGAACAAGAATTTCCGGTACAGTGACGTTACAAGTTTTCTCTGTCTCACATTCACGCGTATTAGAAAGAGACCAACAATGTCCTACAAGAAAACTTTTACCGGCAAACTGGAATATGTGCTACTTTCTACAAGTTTTCGTTAAAAGTTCCACCTTCGCGCACGCGCATTTCCCGCAAATCCGTAATACTAACCTGCGCTCATTCGTAAACATAACCTCTTCGTTGCATTAGTAAATACCATATATATAATACACATATATTGCTAGTAGGGTCTGGAAACTTCAGAAAACATTACGGCGCCGACATAGTCTCACTTAGAGTATAACGCGTCTCGTGCGCATGCGTGATAATTCGAACTCCGCCTTTAGAAGCGAATTTTAAACTTGACCACTTCCCCATTGGCCGGACGACGCCGCTAGCAATATAGTAAGTATTAGATATATGGTAAATACAACTTTGTTACGTGATTTTAAGTTTTGCTCTTGTCACAAAGAGATATTTATGTTAAAAATGCGGCAGTGGAAAAAAGAAGAAATTCAATTACTGATACAATTGTATGAAAACCAGGAAAAAAAACTATGCAATCCTACAGGATAGACCTATTTTTTGAGGTTATGTTTCTATTTAATTTTAAATAGATTGGTATGAGTGCATGACAGCCAGCTGCAAGTGAATTTACAAGAAATTCTTGTTCGTGTAAATGGCTCTTAACAAGTGTGTTCATACCTATAGGGTTTATTATTAGATATAGAAATAAAAAGCTGTACGATTTTACTTAAACCACCAGAATCTTTTACCAGAGAAAACAAATAAGCATAACAAAATACTAAAATAGCACCAACATCAATTTTTTTAATAGAGCACCCATTTCTATTAATAAACCTATAGGCGGGTGTTAAAATGTAAACGAACACCCTGCATACATACTGTGGAACTCGTAAACTAAAAAAGTATAGGCGAAGAGAGATTGCTACAATTATTCACTTGAACAAGCACACCTAATTTTTCTGTTTTGCTAAGCAAGTACTGAAATACTTACACCCGTATGCATAGTCATTCGCCAGCGGCTCGGTGGAGTTTCGTTATAAATAGTATGTTGGCGGCACTGTACGTCTATGTCAAATTCGAGGTTATCAGGTTAGGTTTTTCGTCAGTTTTGACAGAAACTGACACAAAATCTAACCTAATAACCTCGAATTTGACATAAACGTACAGTGCCGCCAACATACTATTCATAACGAAACTCCGGCCAGCCACTGGCAAACGACTATGCATACGGGTGTTAATTTTTTCCAATTTTAATGTTATTTCTAGTTTACAACCAAAGTCAAGGTGAAATGTGCTTTGTTTTAAACATAATTATTTTGTAAGAAAAAAATTTTAATTATCTTCTTCTGTGAAAGTGCCCGTCTGTTTACGTTTGATACCATATCACACTGACACAGGTATCCTAAAGTAGTAATTCCTTTAACAGATTTCCTCTGTTTTTCGGCTTGTCGGGGAATGACTTTTTAATAAATGTAATGCAAAATCCTATTCCTATTCTGTACAGAAAATAGCCACTTCTTTCTGAAGTAAATAATCCGCTGTCCGGGGTGAATTGATCCCCATCTGTCCTCTTAATATAATTTCTCTTAGAGTTGCAGGTGCGTTTTTAATTCTTCAACAATCTTCCTCCATTCCACTCTTGTTCTTTGCTTTGGTCTTCCAGTCCTTCACGTTCATTTTCTTTAAATCCTCCATGACTTTATCGTGCTATCGAATCTTTGGTCTCCATCGTGGTCTTCTTGTCTCAGTTCTCCATTCTTTCGTCCCTACTATCAAGTTCCGTCTTTCTTTTCTTGTTAAGTTGTTACAGTAATAATTGCCGATATTGAATCGAAACATGCACTCGTACTAACTGAGTGGAAGGGCGTAGGTGACTTACCTTCAAAACTAAACGGTCGAAATTATAAAGGCGCCAAATGGTTCAGGCCCATGTTCCCTTGTTCGTTTGAGTGAACGAACCATTAAATTGCTCAAGGTAGCAATACAGTATAAACAATGAAAACCCACAGTTCGAAAAATCGTATGTTTCAAATAGATAATGAATTAATAGCAGGGAGAATAAAATCGATTTGTAATTACTGGCATTAACGAAAAATAACAATACTATCACATATGTAAATATCACAATCTTACTCGATCAAAACCTGAGACAGTGTGCATAGGAAAACGCTTTGCTGAGTAGATATATATACCGGGTGTCAACGAATTTATTAGACAAGTCATAACTTCTAGAGTATTAGGTGTATCAAAATGAGATTTGGTATAGGTAAATGGTATAGGGAGAGAAGAGTTTTCGCATATTTTTCAATTTCCGGTAACTTCCGGTTTCACCGGAAATGGCTCCCATTTCGAATTTTTAAATGAAACACCCTGTATATTTTTGCATATTTGGATTTCTGAGACAATTTTGGATCAGCGTGTGACATTTTAAAAACTTATCCATGGCACACTTGGCAAAAGTAAATAAATTATTATCTAGTATTTTGCTTAGAAATATTTAACTTATGAGCTTATTTTTAATCCAATCGCAAATAAATTAGTATCGTTAGATTCGCCAAAAAATCCTCTTTTCGGAAAGTGCTTGTCAAAAAAGGGTCGCCATTTGAAAAAAAATAGTTAAACAAGAAAACGTGCTTTTGCCAACTTGTCTTATTCCTATCTATCATACTAATCACTAAAACTTTACGATTGTAATTTTCTGACATCACCTGAGGTCTTTAGATTAGTTTGCGTCTGATCATGGCCACCTAGATGCCATATTAAAAGTGGCTATAAAAAAATCAAGTAGGCTTAAAAACTTTTTAAAATGTCACATTCTGATCCAAAATTGTCTCAGAAATCCAAATATGCAAAAATATACAGGGTGTTCCATTTAAAAATTCGAAATCGGAGCCATTTCCGGTGAAACCGGAAGTGACCGGAGAGTGAAAAATATGCGAAAACTCTCCTCTCCCTATACCATTTACCTATACCAAATCTCATTTTAATACACCTAATACTCTAGAAAATATGACTTGTCTAATAAATTCGTTGACACCCGGTATAAAAGAACCAAGCAGATAATTTTGAAGCATCCCGAAAACCGAATGAACGATAATTACGTTACTGCATTCCACCCTTAATGTATTAATTGCACCTCGCGAATACTCACTCATTCAGATATCTGTATGTTTTAGTGGTATACCTCATAACACGCTGGGATAGCTTTTCCCTCCAGCAAATTTAATATGGTGATACTTATGGAACAAATGTACGTGGGTTAACCATCCACTCAGCTAGTTTATTGGCATACAAAGCGACGTTATTTATAACTGGATTGAACTCAGCTTGAAACTGGCGTTACTTTTGCACACATAAAATACAATTCACTAATACAGCGGTGACGCCGCTAGCCTAAGGTCAAAGGCATATGAATTTATCGATCAAGTAATAAAGCCGTTAGGTTCAAACCTCATCCAGCACGAGGTGGAGGCAATTTTAGCTTCCAGCTACTACTGCCAACAAAGGAGGCTCCCTTGGGACTGCTTGATAGATTCAGGGGGCAGCGAGAACAAGCGCAGACTAAACTGCAAGTCACTCGGAAATGCTGTAGGCTTCCTCTCTATTTGAGTAATGTAGCCCGTAGGGTGAAGACTATATATATATATATTCCACATTAGCAACTTGAAGAAGAAAGATTTCACACAAAAATGTGCTCGCCCAACAATTTATATTTGCATAGTTTCAGGTCAAAAATATGGCCCAATCGATTATTCTACATCCGCCTGACCCAGCTATTAATTCCACTAATGCATCAATCCATCTCAGGAACGCTCACAGAAACCGATGATCAAAGATCCAGCACAAAGCAAAACGAAACGTTTTAACACCTTTCTGACATTGTTTGGTGAGCCCGAAAACGACGCCAAACTATATCGCCATCTAGCGACAATTAGTACTGCACTCGGCGGATGAATTGCAGTTCTTGCAGGGACCTGTGCCAAGTAGAAAACTGCCTACAACACACATATGTAGAACCAATTCCTTTCTCCGTAAAAATACTGAATTTTACTAAATCCACAATAAATTGGTCTCAAAGTGTCCTAACCATCTTATCCTTTGCGATTTCATCATTCTTACGATATGTTCTCCTTCCATGACTTCTATGAGTTTGTGGTTTATATTTTGCCTTTGTTCTCCATTTTCCGTATTTTTGGGCCCCACTATTGATATTAATATCTTCCTCTTGAAGACTTTCGGTTGTTCTTTTTCCGATTTGTATCGAGCACATTATTTTGGCAGCATATAGGACTACAGGTCTGATAAGTGTCTTATATATTCATATTTTAGTTTTCACATTGAGTTTTCTTGTTTTCAGAATTTCCCTATTTGCGTAGAACGTTTTATATCCTTTTTGTATCCTATCTTTTATGTCTTTACTTCGCTCATTGTTGTATGTTATTTGGACTCCCAGATAGCTGAACACTTTTACTTTTTCAAAATTGTATTTACCTATCTTGACTTCTTTCATTTGGTCACCCTTCTCTCTCTTACATTGATGTACTTGTTTTTTTTTCATTAATTTCGAGCCCTATCTTTTTTGTTTCTTCCACGATTTGTTCAAAGGTTGCTGTTAGTCCTTTCTACGATCTTGATATCATTACTAAGCCAACGGTGTATGCTACGATTTGTACTTCTTTGTTTTTTATTATTCCCTGTATACCCATTTGCCTTATTGCATCTTCGATAGCCAGATTAAATAAGGTTTGTTCGTCCTTCTTCCGTTCCCACGGTAACATTTAAGTTTCTCATTGTTATTTGGATGGATCTTCTTAGTTTGCTTGGTATTTCCATTCTCCCCAGAGCTTGTATGAGTTTTCTTCTGTTAATTCTATCAAATGCTTATTTGTAGTCAAAAAAATGCATGTCCAATACCAGACCATACTCGTAAGATTTCTCCAGTATCTGTGACATTATGTGTAGGGCGTCCACCGTTGATCTCCCTGGTCGGAATCCCATCTAATAATCTCCAATTTCATAAGTTTTCTGTTAAGTACCGATGCGAACACTGTGTGGGTTGTATTCAATAGTGTAATTCCCCTATAGTTGCAGGTCTCCTTTTTTTGATATTGCTACTATTATTCCTGTTTCCCATTCTTTCAGCATCATTTCACTTCTCCACATTTCCTTAAGGATATATATTCTTTCATGTAGTCTGTCCCCTCCATATTTTAACAGTTCTCCGTTTAAGTTGTCACCGCCGGTCTACCCATTTTTTATTGTTGTTATAGCATATATCACTTCCTGATATGTTGGTTCTTTAGTTTCTTCTATCTCTTCCTCTGTTTCCTCATTTCTTTCTCTTTGTTCATGGTCATCATCAGTTTAGAGAAGTGTTCCCTCCATATTTGCTTCTTTCTGTTCTTGTCGTAGTCAATACTACCATGTTTGTCTCTTAGACCTCTTATTTTTACTGTGTTCTCTTTCTTTCGATTTCCAATTTGTTCGTAATATGTTTTGTATTGTTATTTTTACAGTTCTGTTCCATATCATTCATTACTCCATTTTTTTTTCTTTCTACTACATAACTTCTGTGTTTACCTTTTATTTTCCTTATGGGACTCCATATCTTCTTCTTTTCTAGTTCTTAACCATCTTTTTCATTATTTTTGTCTGTCATTTCTTGGCATTCTTCATCATACCATTGTTTTCTGCTCCTGTTGTCTTTTTGTTGAATGCTTTTCGTAGAGCTCTTTTCTATTATTCCTTTGATAACTCTCCATTTATTCTCTATATTCACTTTTTCCTCACTCTTTTCTATTTCTTTATTTATTTCCTGTAAGTAGTCTTTCCTTCCCCTTTCCCTGTACAACCCCTCTACTTTCTTTTTTTTTCCTTCCCGGTGTACCTTTTTACTTCCTTTTACGATAAAGGAAGTATTGGATTCACCCCAAAAATTCGAAATTGAGTTTTCAGCAGATCTTCACGTTTTAGAGTCCCCTGATACCAAAAAACATATTTTTTTTCGTTGGTCTGTCTGTGTGTCTGTGAACAGAATATCTCAAAAATGAAGAGGTTGTCAGGCCATTTTATATTTTCCCGTACTTCAATTAACTACAAAACCATTTAGAGCAGTTTTGATACCAAATTGGCGAGTCCGCCTGTATTTCAGACCTATTCCGGCATGATAGTACCTTTTATACGGTAGCTCTCCGCATTACGCAAAGATCTTGGCCAGAGCGTAGCTTTCGCACCAACCTCTATACCATCGTATTTTGCAGCTGCCTGTCTGGGCGCTGATTACAGCGTTAGTTTTAATATTTTCAAGAAGCATATTCCGTGGGAGCAAGGGAGATAGCATCAGTCAATTTTTCCCGCGCTAACACAGTCCCGGCGTCATGTGCGAAGACCTTGGCTATTGTTCAGAGCTGGTCACGCGAGACGACAGTTGAGGGCGCGAGCGTTTTTCTGTTTCCCGTTGAGTGGCAGACGCTTGTCGGCAAAGGTTGTGAGCACTCGTGTTGTGTGTGGGTGTCGACGTCCGTCCGCAGGCTTGTTGTGGTCATCAGTTTGTTGAGAGGCTCTTGAAGCCCATTTTCTCCGTCATATGTGAGGCGGGATTCTTTATCTGAGTGACCCATCCAACGGCCACGCTGTTAGCCATGTCATTGCCAAGGGGGCAGCAGACCCATTTCACCCACGCTCATTGCAAAAGGGGATCACGTATGACGTTGCAACATTTCGCCCATGCCACGTTTCAAGACGGTAGCGACAATTTCGACCCTGGTGCAAGCACCTTCCGCCGCCTGCAGTCCTAGCTACCAACCCAGGTAATCTTATGTAATAAACTGTTATAATTTGCCATGCTACGAGCGAGCATTGTTTTCGAAACCAACTATGTAAATCTGTGCACAAACTGTTATAAATTGCTGCCCTGCGAGCGAGCTTTTGTCTATGAAATTAATCATTTAAAAATATGTAACAAACTGTTGTCACTTGCTGTGCTGCAAGCGAGCATTGTTTTCGAAATTAATCATTTAAACTCTGTGTAACAAACCTGACGATTGTGTTCTAAATCGCTTTGCTGTAAGGCAGTATGATCTTGTGAATCAGACTCAAATACAAACCGCACGTACGTGCGTTATACTTGTGTAGGTTTAAGCCGGCCTTTAGCAGAACCGTTTTTGGATTTGTAGTTCGCCTCAGCGTTGCGTCGTAGTTTAGGTAAAGCGCTCCCCCAGCTGGACGCATCCCATAGGTGGTCTTTTCTTACAAACTGTTATACGTGCCGATTACATCGGTACCATTGTAAGTTGAAGTTAGGCCATGTGAAGTGGCCCAATAGATGTATTCATTGTACTGTCTTATGATTTTCCCTTTGTGTCTTGTACATGTTTGTTTACAGGGTGACCGAGTCACTATGTTACGATCAATGTAAAGTGGGGCCCGGACGTGGCGGATAAGCATTGCAGGTAGGTTGTCGTGTTTGTCGCTACGCTGTGGCTTCCATAAATAGTTATTTGAGTATTTCTCGCACCGTTTGACCCAAAAGGTCCGGTTGAACGTGGGTCTCCTGATCAGGATCTTGTGGCGCCCATATATTTGGTAACACCCTATCTATACCTCAACACGCTTGCCCTGTGAGATACCGTTTTGAACCATGCTCATCTCATGAAATAAAGATAATTTTGTGGTGATGAAGAGTGTGAATGACCCCTGACTGCTCGAATTTCCACAGTTGCCAGCCCAAGATATTAGAACAAAGAGAAATCACAATAACAATTAAGAGAATATTAATGTCTTCAAGAAAGCATTTGCTTCCACCATACGGAGAAAAAACTGAAAATTGTGGCTTAAAAACGTGTAAATGGAACCCAAGTGATATTTTCAAAAAAATGATTCTTTTGGAAAAATATTTTTTACCGTCAACCTCATCGAGTTGCAAAAGTTAATCTATACATTTTTTATGTTGTTTATACACCGAAAAATTATTTATTGATATGCTACTTAGACATATAGTATTAGAAGGGAAGCACCAATAATTTCTGCAAACCAATAGATAAAGTGCACCATGGAAATCAAACATGCCATGAAACAAATGTTTGTTATTTTCTAGTTTTAACAGTTCAAATTTAGTTTTGATAACTGCAACAGTTATTATACAGTTAATTTTGAAATAAATGTTGTGCAGCAAAAATTAATTTAACGAGAGAAAATTTTTAGAGCCGAGGTTTACTATGACTAAAGGTTCCCTATCTCCGAAAGAAAACTTTGAATGACTTTGTGCTGCTTTTGGTGACCAAGCGCCTTCGCACCAGAGGACTCTTTATTGCTGGTTTAATGAATTTAAATTTGAACGAGTTTCATTCAGCAACAATTTTCGCAGTGGGCCAATTTATGCAGTTACCGAAACGAACGTATATGCCGTGCGAAGAATGATTCAGGAAGACAACCGAGTCACATATAGATTTATTAGAAGCACCTTGGGCATTGGCATGACTGCAATAAGCAAGATTTTACATAATTATTTGGGTGTAAGAAAAGTCTATTGTGGGTGGATACCACACAGTTTAACAGAAACACAAAAACAGCTTGTGGAATGGTATAAGAAATATAATTAAGGTAAGTCTAAAGCAGTTTAAATCATAACCGCCGCCGACACTGAGAGGTTCCTCGGAGAAATCACAGCCCACGAAAGCATCGAATTACCTAGGTATCACCACCAAAGTGCCGCTGATTCCTCCATAGCAGGAAGCCGTTGTTTTAAGGCCATAGAAGCGTCGTTCTTGCCCAACCACAAGGACACTTTGGAGCACCCGAATGCAAGGTTAGTTTATATTTAGAATCGCAATATGAAGTGAGAAATTATTGCAACATCTTGGGCAATCGTTTCAATGAATGATTTCGTGTCGAAGATAGCGGGGGCAGCATTGCCTAGAGTGTATTGGTACGTGGAATTTAACTACATTTCGCACGAACGGTGTTCGACTTTGCATTGACAGTTGAACATTAACACACTATTTAAGGTGCTTTCATGCATGTAGCATTAGCCTTAAGTACGTAAATATTTTAGTAGCTGTAATACATTGCTGACAGCATACAGCCTTTTTATATGAACATTGTGTATTCTTACAGGTATTGTTATGTATGTTATAACAACGCGAGTAGAAACAGCTTTTTCCCGTAGATATTTCCAGTTTATATTGTTGACAGCTTCACTTGGAGGTTTTCGCCAGGTTTATTCTTGGTGTTTTATGTAAATGTATTTTCCTGTATTTGTACTTCTCTTTCAGATTATCCATCTTTTTATGTAAACTGTTGGGTTTTTATTGCTGGCAGTGTTTGCATGCATAATTTCAGCATTCTAGGTGACGTGCAAACCCAGAGCAATATTGATTTTCCCTTAGCCATACTGAAGATTTAAATAGTTTTATGTCTCTACGACTGTTTAAACTAGCGAATCTAGGGCAATATAAATTAATAGTACAGTAGAGTATAGGGTTACAAGAACCTGTTTAACTGGTTCATAAAATCTATTTAATTAAAACAAAGTGATGTATACAACGTAGAGAATTATAGATTACTAGAGGCCATCAGACGATATCAGCATGCCCATTTATGACAAACAATTAAATTCTTTTCTACCTAGCACTATTGTTATTATGTTAAAGACTGCTAAATTATGCACGATTAATGTAACTTATATTTTAACTGCTAATGACTAAATAATCAAACTATTTTTTTAAGTAATAAAAACAATTAAATTCCAGATCAGATCAGCTGCATTTGCAAAAACTGAATAAACCAACTTAAAACAACTGCAAAGCACTTACCGCCTCTCCAAGCCATTCAGCCATTTCGTCAAAGTCCGAATCTCGAGAATGCTGCGGAATACATAAGCCAACTAAGCACACTTACTACTAACAAAACAGAATAAAAACACAATTGTAACAAAATTTACAAACATCAAAAAAAGTTTTCAATCATGCTAAGAAATCACTAAAGGTACTCACTTGTCGACCCTGTGTTACAGAGCTTAAACCTCCGGATATTTGGTCAGGATTTATATTATCTTTGTACGAACTGCCACTAAAAAGTTTAACATTTAAGACAGGAAGACTTAAACACAACAAAAGCGTATTTACCCCGTTTTGGAAGATTCGTAGGTCACCTTGCGAGACTGCGCAAACATGTCGAATTCGTCATCGCCCTGGGGCCCGTTTCGTGCTGTCACTGTGCCTACTTGCGCCAACTGGGCTGAAGCCGACGTTGTTGACACATCTAGATAAATGGCATTAGAGAATGTCCTTACATATATAGAGTGGTTACGCACTTAATTTACTAAGCTGGTCAGAGACATCTGGTGGTCCCAAATCGATAAGGCTGTCCTCGGGTTGTACTTTTGGACCAGGACCAATTGCCTTAGCAAGTACAGCCGAAGCGGACTGACCCCCAGCTTCGTGGTTCTTCTCCCATCGGCTGTAGCGCAGGAATAAGTTGTTCATGTCATCATTGATTCGCAATAGTTCTGCTGTGAGCTCGTCGTTGGACAATTTGCTGATTAACTCGACTAATCGTTGCTGCATGCTGTGACAAGCTGCATTCAGCTCCTAAAACAATAATTGATGCTATAAATTTCGAGGCTCTACAGGTCACGGTAAAGGATAATGAAAATTATTATGAAATGATATTTTTGTGACATGTTGAAATCCAACAAGATAGTTTACACCTTAGTTTTTCAGTTTAGTTTAATACGCTAAGTGTAAACAAATTTAAAAAGTACGTTAAGTTCACTTCAAGTACCTCAAAATGATTTAAACGATGAGCAAAAAAGAAGAATGATTTCATGATGTAAACTATATTGATTCCCCAACTGTACAACTGAAGAAAGTATTTTCATGGACTTGCTCAAGTATCGTATAGTCCGTTAAAATATAGCACGACAAAAACACTGTAACTCGAAGCAGGAACTGATTTGTCACGATCAGATCGAATTCCTATAGAATAGAAGCTCCGAGATAAATGTACTCAATGCTGTACCTCATCCATTTTAAATTACAAAATATTTGTTGTTCTAAGGTGGCTGTAAACAAGTTTGTTTTGTTGCTTTTACGTCTTTATATAATTCTTCTATTATTCTAACATATTTTGCTGGTACTCCCTGATAGTTTAAGGTTTAGATCATTAAAATCATGTTCTAAGCCAGGGCTGACCAACATGTGGCCCGCCAGGATATTTTTATGGCCCGCGAATCGAATTCCCCTTGAGTCCACCATTCCTGATCCTGTCCTCTCCTTTCCTACCTAGGCTCTCCGGTCTGACACGCTAAACTGTCTAATGGAGTAGGCCTCTAATCCTTACCAGACCAGGCTTCAAGGGAGATGACGTATTGTACTGTCAGCCCGACAAGTTCAAATTTTCCGCAAGAGCAAGACCGCTAGAATTCAATTTTACCTTGATTGTTGAACTTTCTTCGAAAATCGAATCCCTGAGGCTTTAACCCTGTCTTAATACGCTGTACTGTCTTGCAGGACTAACTGCTTAAAAGCCATTTCCGACCGCATAATTTTTAAACGCAAATCCCGGCCCCCCCCCCCCCCCCAAGAGGTGAAATACTCCTCATAACCTCATTTTACTAATAATTAAACCTGTAACCTGTAGGAATTGCAGCCTCTACCCCGCTTGTGAGCGGCTAGAGTCCTGCAATCGCCATAAACTCACATGCAGGGTCCCTTTTTGGTCATTAAAAGGCGAATTCCTGGACGTTCAATTTCGCAGCCCGTGGCATGCGTACCGGCGGACTACCAATAGGGACTCGCAACACTCACCGGTGCATTGGTTGCAGCTCCACCCACGAAACCAGACACCGTTCCAGAAGAACATGTTAATTTTAAATAATGTACAACTCAGATTTATTTTTAATTAATAATTGTAACTAGCTAAAAACATATTTGTTTTGGTAATTATCTGGTGTTTTACCTAATCGAATATATATTTGAGTGAACGTAATTCTCCGATTTGAGCTTAACCCAAGGGGTAAATCTTTGACGCTCTTAGTAAGAGGGTGAAACGTCACATCTCTATACGTAAATTTACATTAATTGATGTATTTTTTTTCATTTGTCGGTATCTCAAGAACAGAAAGGAATTAACCTAAAGTGAATAGGATTTTTTTTGTTTAGAATCACTTCAAGAACATATGGTGTAAGTTTGTCGGTTACCTCAGGGAACACCCTGTATATCTCTTTTATGTTTCAATGCTTTTTGTAATGTAACCTAAGCTTCTTGAATAAATAAAAATTAGTATTAAAATAGACACGTTTTATATTTATTACAAATCACTCACAAAGTCGGATACGACACATTTTAAGATGCGGCCCTCGTAACCATCAAATTTTTTACAGTGGCCCTTGGGTCCTTTGAAGTTGGACAGTCCTGTTCTAAGCTGTTAAAAGCTTTGGAATAGTTCACAAAGCTAGATGGATAGATTTATTATATTCCCGGCATTTTTCTATTACTTGAATGATATAGTCTGTAAGTTGTCAATTGTCGAGTATTCGACTCTTGGTTGCGTTTAACATGTTAATTATTCTTCCTTTGATGATTGTTGCAAAAAGTTTATAGTTGGTTATACGACTGATTGGTCTGTAGTTTTTATAGCTTCCTTGTTATCTTTTTATGCAGTGGCATACAGTAGGTTTTTTCGTTGCTCTGGTACTCCCTCATCCTTCATTATTCTAATAAGACGGTTCCTTAATATGTCTACACTTCCTCGGGTGACCATTTCAGTTGTTCGGTCGTTATCGTATCGTCGCCTGGACGTATTTATTACTCTCTTTATTTCTTCTGTTTCTATTTCTTGCAAGTTTAGAATTAATTTTGTTTGTTTGTTTTACCGTTGCTGTATATATCTGTATTCCTATTCTATTTCTAACCTAGATTTGAAGTTCTTTCATTTTTCATGTCTTCCCCCTTTATTAATTGTTTAGTATTTCCTTCAATTTGCCAACTTTTGGAATTTGCTATTCTTCCGCTTCTGTTTGTGCAATTTTTACTATTTTTACAAATTCGTTATTCAAATGTTTCAGTTCCCCTCGGTCATTATTCCTCAAAATTTAATACTACTCAACATAGTTTGACCTTTTATAATCTTCTCAAGTCTCTTTGTAGTTTCCTTTGATGTTATTATTAATCTTACCATCCTTTTTAATACTTTTGTTTTTGAAATGAGGTTTTTGTCTGTAATTAACATAAAATCTATTTATGATGATCTCCATTCGGTGACCTCCACGTCCATTTTCTTTCACTTCTTCCCTTAACCACGGCGTATCTTCTAAATAACCCATTTCTTATTGCCAAGTTTCTGCAATTTCGCCATCCTATTTTACTATTAAAATCACCCATTATTATGATTTTATCTGTTTGCCTTCTGGAAATTTCTCATGCCTCTTCTACTCTCTCATAGAAGCTTTCTAAATCTTCTGCGGTTCCGACTTTGGTGGGTTACTAGTTTTCCTTTGGTGTTTAGTTTCATTGTTAAAGTTGTTACCCTATTTGAATATCCTTTTACCTCATCTATTAACTTGGTAATGTTTTTATCTCCGTTTCTCGTTTAGTATACAATGTTTCAGTTTTTTCTCTGTAGTATGTTGTCACCTACTTGTCTAGCTTGGATCCTTGCAAAAAGGAGTACATCATTGACAAAGCTTGTCCGTTGCTCATTGTACGTTTCCATAATTTTAACAGTTTAATTTCTTAAAAGCATATTCCAGTGTTGCAGTGAATAGGTTTGGAAATATACGCGTCTCCTTGGCTTACCCCCTTCTTTATATCAAAACATGCACCTTTTCTGTCTATCTGAATATATGCCTTGCTGTTGTCATGTAAGTTCTTGATCAACGTAACTAGTGATGGGCTTATTCGAATGAAAAATAACCGGTTATCCGGTTATTGAAATAACCTATGTAACTCGGTTTTCGTTCCAAGTATTTGAATGAAAAATAACCTCATCTTGATACGTATAATACTACGTGCCATAGCTCAGCGACCTGCAGGTGATCGAAATTCTGTAAATAATACGTCATGCATAACTCATAAGCATACTCAAGGCTGATTGTATTGAAAACACCATTTGGGCGTCTCGCTCTGCTGTTTTCTCCCTTGCTTCCTTGCCAGCGAGGCTCACGGTCGATCCATTGTCATATGATAAGAACATAAATCAGTTTTTTGCCGCCTTTAACCCGGCCGATCGATAAACATAAACGTTTTACCACTGTTTTTTATTGCGCTTAGCAAGCAGTCCCGCATATTTCTTTCTTTCTACACTTAATAAATACCTCTTAATTTCCAATACATAACACATAATGTACACATTATGTTTTGGTTATAGATCGGAAGACTGTAGAAGTAATCGAGCTAATGCAGAATAGCGAGTCGTAAAACTCATTCAAATACAACAATATATTATTAATTATTATTATATTATTATAAATCCCCAGCAATCAAAAACAATAAAGGTGTATCCAGATATATTTCATTCATATCCACAATTACTTATTGCACAAACGCCTTAGAAATCAAATAAAATACATTTATACAATTATTAAAATTAACGATTAATGATTAACTGAGTTCCTCTGCTATCTGCAAGTTACGATACCGATGCAGATGATGCTGAACCGCGTAACCGGCAAACCGGCGAAATCGAAACGAATCGAGAGCCAAAATGTATTCGAATGATTATACAAATAATCATTCGGTTATTAATATCATTCGAATGCAAATAATTCAGTTATGAAAATTGTCCGGTTATGCCCATCACTAAACGTAACATATTTCCTAATCTATTAGAGCTTTAATCATTTTTAGCAGTTCAACATTATCAGATACTTTTGTGTAATCCATTAATTCTGATTATCCCAGGAGTATTCAATAGCAAAACTGTTCAGAGAGAAGCACAAGTGGAACTAATATGAACCATACGGAAGTGTTTTTAATATTTTTTTAAGAATAACTGCAAACCAAGACATTTTATAATAACTTCTGCAGTCATTTTAAACTTCACAATTCTGTAATTAATTGTATAGTGAAACTTCATTTTGCAAATCGATAATTTCCACAAAAATTTCAACTGGTAAAAATCTTACCAGATCGATTTGTACATTTTATTTATAATCCAAAAATCCAGTGGACAGCTCATATTAAAAGTCAAATACATTGCTTATGCTGTTTATTGGGTATTTCGCAACCCTACAAAATGAACAGTATTGAAATTCGAGGCATAATATGTCTTCATTATCGACGAAATAATTATTATTATAAAATGAACGTGGAAAACCCAGTTTTCTTATTGGAGATTGGTCGCTTTTCAATTGGTGAAACTATGTTGAATAGTATCAAATTTCATAATAACAGATAAAATAACGAGTTTGTAAAAATAGTAAAAAATGCACAAACAGAAGCGGAAGATAAGCAAACCCCGAAAGTTGCCAAATTGAAAAAAAACAATAATAAAAAATAGGAAAACATGCAACAAGGAAAGGACTTCAAACATCGGTTAGAATACGTAGAACTCCTTAACTTGCAGAGAGAAATTCACAGAGATATAAGAAAACATGAGAAAGATAAAATAGAAGGGATAATGAAAGAAATAGGCTCAACCAAGAAGTTGAAAATAGAACTCAGTAAAGAAAATCAATGGATAAATAAGCACTGAAAAACAAAAAAGCGAGAAGAAAGAACTGAAAGAGGAATAATTCAAATCGCAATTGAACATTATAATAT